>JAKSZT010054396.1:6700053-6856880 GCA_026826555.1 Tolypeutes matacus
ATGGGATATAAGCCCTCTCTCACTTGGAGTTGGAGTGGACATCACCATCCCAGTCCCCTCAGGACTGGGGGAAGAACTATGGACTAGAGTGGACTTGATGGTATTCTCTTGTTCACATATGGTGATTCTAGCAATGCAAGAAATTATAACAATGAGGTGGAGCCAGTGGCCACTTGACACTTTTGGGGTAGGGAGGGGATGAGCAGTTGAAATACAGGGGCTTCTTTGGGAGTTGGAGGTTGTCCTGAGTACTGTTGTGGCAACGGATGTAAGCCATTTTAAATCAGCACACACCACTCAGAACTGAGTGGGAGAGAGTGTGGTCTACAGTGTGAACTGTGGTCTATGGTTGGTGGCAAGGCTCCAGGATGTGTAAGTTCATTGAGGGTGGTGGGCCACACTTGTGGGAGATGTTTGCATGGGATGTGGTGGGAGGTGTGGGAGGTGGGCAACATGGGAATCCCAGTGGGTTCCGTGTAATATTTTGGGTAATCTAAGCACCTCTTAAAATATATGTATATATACATATAAATAACATTTTTGTAAGCAAATACACATATATGCATATATATTTATATATCATTTTGCAAATGTTTGTATGTATTGTGAGAATTTTGATTTTTACCCACAATAAAAATAAATTAAAAAAAAAAAAAAAGAACTTCTTACAGGGAAGCGGATGTAGCTCAACCACTTCAGAGCGCACCTACCACATGGGAGGTCCCCAGTTTGGTCCTCGTGCCTCCTAGAAGCCGAGCAGATACTGCCTCCCACTGCAACAGAGCAAACTCCACCTCCCACCACAACAGAGCTAGACGCAGCTGCAACAGAGCTAAACTGCAGTGCCACCACAAACAAAGCAGATGCCACAGCCGAAGGGGAGCGGATGTGGCTCAGCCCAATGGGCACTCCCGTCTCATGTGGGAGGCCCAGGGTTCAATTCCCGGTGCCTCCTGGAGAAGGTGAACAAACAATGAGCAGACAGACAAGCGAACCATCTGGGGGTAGGGAGGAATAAAGAAAGAAAAATAAAGTAAATAAAAAATAAATCTTAAAAAAAAAGAACCTCCTACAGCTCAACTTACCCTCCTCACCAAAAGAGCTGCCCATCTAAAATCTACTCATGCCTTCAAAACCAGCTTAAGTCCTACCTCCTCCTCTAAGAAACTTTGCTCTAACTATCCTAAACTAAACAAATACCATCATTCTCAACAGCTCACTCATTTAACAATTATACACAGCCATCAGACAAAAATATAAGCCAAATTACATGTTATCCAATTTTCATGTATTTTTACCTAGCTTCTCCATCAGGTATATAATAATAATAATAATAATGACAAAAAAAGTTTACATTTAATAAATGATTAAGCATGGATAGTTATTAACTCATTCATTGTTCATCTCAGCCCAGTAAGGCGGTAAGTTATTATATGTTATTTAAAGTAGAGAACAGTGTTCAGAACTGTTTTGTAAGCCTTCCCCTTCCCTGCCCAGCACCCTACTCCAGAGCCACATCATTCATAACATTACTTGAGTACTACTCCATTTATTCACATAGCAAAATGAATTTTATGGCTTTACACAGCTCTGATTCTAGGTACTTATCTAGCTTTAATAATGGTATCTTCCTCTGCAGGTTGAGGTATATGTACTACCTTTGGACTAAAGTATCTATGGAAGTACACCCAAGCCTTTTCCCTAGGTTTTCATTTTCCTTCCTAAGTGGTAATGATCTATTTTCATGCCTTAAAATACCACCTCTAAGAGTTAACTCCTAACCATATATTTCTTGCCTAGATCTCTCATCTGAGCCCTAATTCTGAAATATCTTTACAGAAATGTCCTGCTGGCACCCAGGCTCAAAGTGTCCAAAATAGAAATCCTATCCTGTCCCTCAAAAGGTGTTTCTCCTGCTGCATTCTTTATCCATTTTCCAATGTGAAACCACCACAGTACCCTGAGCCAAACTGGCACTAAAGTATTTCGTTAACTGAACTTATTCACTCTAAATCTTCTTAAAAGAGATAATATACCATCTGATTCAATTCCTATTTTGTTACTCAAATCAATGAGTAAAATATTTAATATTTTTCCCCTTCAAAATAGAACAGTATCAGGGGCGGATGTGGCTCAAATGGTTGGGCATCGTCTGCCATACGGAGGGACCTGGATTGGATCCTGGGACCTCCCGGTAAAATTTAAAATATATATATATATAGAAGGCGTGTGTGCCGTCAGGCCCCGCCAAGCCACGCAGCAAGATGATGACGTAACAGGAGAGAGACACAGGGGAGAGCCAAAACAAGATGCGATGAAAAACCAGAAACTGAGGTGGTGCAGGTGGCAGAACACCTCTCTCCCACATCGGATGTCCCCAGGATCGAATCCTGGTGAAGACAGGAAGAGAAGGATGAGAAGAGAGGGCAGGAAACAGACACAGAGAATTGCCCAGCGAAGGGACACAAAAAACAGCAAACGGGGGGTGGGGTGGGGTGGGGTGTTAAAATGGATAAAAGTAAAATAAATAAATCTTAAAAAAAAAAAAAAAATAGAACAGTACGAAAGTTTAAGCTTCATTTCAAGTGAAATGAGCAATGTTTAACATTCATTGATAAGCACACTGACTCAATCACTCAGGTGGTTTACCATTAAGTTAAAAACTACAAGCAGCCATGAGAGTTTTTGCTTTTAGGTATCAGGGGCCAGGGACTGAACCCAGGACCTTCTCTTATGTGGAAAGCCAGCACTCAACCACTGAGCCACATGGGCTCTCCTGAGCTGGTTTTTTCATTTGTTTTGCTTGTTGTTTGTTTTTGTTTTCTAGGAGGCACCAGGAACCAAACCCGGGACCTCCCATGTGGGAAGTAGGCACTCAACTGCTTGAGCCATATCTTTTCCCAACATGAGAGTTTCTGACAGTTATAAAGTTTTAAGTTGTTCCTGTTCTTAATTATGTATTGTTTGATTTATATTTATAAACTAATCAAAGATTAAAGAATGTAGAAATATGAGAAAAAGATGTGAATACACAAATCTCAGAAACAAAATAAATTGATAAATAAAAATCTGAAAAGATGTCCAACTCCATTAATAATTTTAAAATGCAAATTTTAAAGAAAGAAAGCATTTTGGAAAGGGTGAGGGGAATAGGCACTCTTGTTCATGTTGATAGGAATGTAAATCTGGCTTTTTGGAGAGCAACTGGAAATAACTAGCAAAAATTTTAGTATACATACCCTTTTATCCTACAATTCCACATCTAGAAACTTATTGTATAGTACACTTGCACATGTGCACAAAGATATCTGTAAAAGTATGGTCACTGCATCATTTATTTGCAATCATAAAAATTGGGAGCACCAAAAGGGTATTGGTTAAATTATGATATATCCATAAAATAAAATGCCATACAGCTATCAAAACAACTGTGATAAATTCATATTTACTCAGGGAAGCGGCTGTGGCTCAATCAGTGGGGCTCCCGTTTGCCATGTGGGGGGCCCCGGGTTCGGTTCCCGGGGCCTCCTGGTGGCGGCAGGCCCGCCCGCACAGCGTGGTTGGCTGACCCAGCGAGCACGGGCAGCAGGGGGGGGATGAATGAATAAATAAAATAAAATCTTTGAAAAAAAAAAAAAAATTTCATATTTACTCATATGGAAAGATGTCCTATTACAAGGTGAAAAACAGGATGTTCAGCATAATCCAACTTATTTTTGTTATATGTGTATTATTTTAAGTATTTCACTGAGTATATAGAACAGAAAGTCCACAACTATTAAAAGTGATTACCTCTGGGAAAGAGAGGGGGAGTTATGATTTCATTTATTTTAATAGTTTGAAATTTTATAATGTTTTAAATTTTTAAGTCAAATTAACAATTAACTTTACCCAAAAATAAAAATAAAAACTTTACACAAGTATTTTAGCAATCAAAGTTGGTGATGATAAAGACAAATGCCATGGCCTGAGGAGGAGGGGCCAGCAGAGAGCCCTGCCGCCTCACTTCCCGTCCTCTTCACGTTTCCTTTCCTCTCACCTCAGATCCCAATTTGGATCCATATGAACTTGAGGTGAGATGAGCCTCCAGAGATTTCTGAGGGAAGATGTATCTCCCAGACAGTAACTGCATCTATAATATGAGGGAGCAAAAGGAGGGGCTAGGAGAAGGCAATATTAATTAGCAGTAATAAAGAGGGAAAACATTTTTCTTCAACATGGCTAAGACGATTATTTCTGTTTAAGGGAAGATTTTTTTTTGTTGTTCGTATGCTTATTTTAAGTCATCTTCTTGCAAATGTCACAACTTACTGTTGTCAAGGAACCTTCCCAAGAGAGTCCTTCTATCTACTTTTGACCAGCAAAAGGCTTAAAAATCAGATTACACAGCTTATTAGGACTGCATATGGATTAAAGGTAAATAGGGTAGGAACAAGGACTTTTGGGACTGTGTGAGAAACTTTAATATATGAAATCTGAAAATTATTTCTCTTATTCCCTAGTTTCAGTTATATTTTGGAGGTGAGGGTGCATGATGTTTGAGTTCTATGTAGATGAGCTGCTATAAATAAATGGGTTATCACCATAAGAAGTTCTATACACAATCCCTCAGATGCCAGATACTATATTAATTTAAAACAACTAAAAGACAAACTTCAAAAACTTTCAAGAATGACCAGAAAAGATCCTCAAATTTTAGTTGCTACATTTAAAATTATGCTATGAATAATTTTTTAAATTATAATTTGCTATTCTATAATTTAAATTATAATTTGTAGGCTAAAATAATATTATCTTAACCATACCTCATATATAAAAATATAACATGGTGATTTTTTTTTACTCATTTATTCTGTAGCAGAAAAACAGAAACATTTCAAATTAAATCTCTATGTCATATCATTTTAAACATTCACTCTGCTCAGAATTCCTCAGGAAGTTTTACTGGCTATTACTGACCAATAATAAATCCTGAAAACTGATACGATCAATCTCTGGACCTCCAAAAGATCATGGGAGTAGTTGTACTAACAGATGACTCCATTATTAGCATTTCCATATAGTCAGACATTCCTGAAATTGTTTCATTTAGAGTAAATGAAAAATAACTCCCTCTCAGAATCCTAGTCTATTGCCTTGATAAAACTAAGAACTACTCTGAAGATGCAGAACCAGAATTGTGGGGAAAAAAACAGCATTATTCCTTGATCAACAATAATATGATTCCAGAATGTGTTTTTCCACCTATAGCACTGATGGCACTTTCACCTGCCAAATCAAACTATCTATTATCTATCTTATCTCTGACATTAGACCAAAGGCTTCCCAAGGACAGAAAACATGCCCAACGCATCTTAGCATCCCCATAGTACATTTGTGCGTAATTAACTCTCAAAGATATATGTATGCAAATAGCCAAAATTACTTAAAATTTTAGCTTTGGCCATAGAACTTACTTACTGGAAAATTGAATTTAAAATTTCTTGCTATAATACAATTTTTTTTAGGAGGTAACGGGAATTGAACCCAGGACCTCATACATGGGAAGTAGGCACTCAACCACTGAGCTACATCCGTTCCCCAATGAGAGTTGGTGTTATCATGTTTGTTTGTTTGTTTTGTTTTTAGGAGGTACCAAGGATGGAACCCAGGACCTCGTACATGGAAAGCAGGCTCTCAACAATTTGAGCTATATCCGCTCCCCTATAATTTTAAATGTCCTTTCAGTGGTTCTTTTTAAGAAGGAAAGCAAAGACACATAATCAATTTTGGTCTGTCCAACTGCTAACTCTTTATCAAGAAAAACTGAAGTACTAATTTCAGTGAAATAAAACTTGTATAACTTCACAACTGGTTAGACCAGATATTAACCATTACATTTCTCTTCCCTTTTTTACATTCAGGATTCAAAAAGGTATATCTGCTCATTTCAGACAGATCTGTAGCCAGAACCTGTATTTCCTGAACTCAGCCTTAAAGCTATTTCTACATAAATAAAATAAAATAGAACTATTTACAAGCAACTCAAAAGATTTTCCCAATCATTTCCCACTTCACGCCAGGAAAAAAAAAGATGATGATGTACAATAATTTGAGCTTCAGAGAATGACAAAAGGTAATTCTTGCATCCAAGAACAGAAATGACCAGTGTTCAAATGCAAGAGCTGGATAGAGGTCATTTAGCTGAGATAAATCCACCAACTCAATTGTGTAGACTTCAGAGTAATAGAAACATGGAGATACAAAGGACTTTTGAGATTACCTATAGATTAGCCCAACCCCTTCAATTAAAAGATGAAATAAAAAAGTTATATGCTGTGGGTTGAACTGTGCCACCCCCAAAAATCATGTTCAAGTCCAAACTCCTGGTCCCATGAATGTTACCTTATTTGGAAACAAGGTCTTTGAAGATGTGATTAGTTCAAATGAGGACAAACCGGACTAGGGTGACTCCTAATCCAGTATAACTGATGTCATAAAAAAAGGGGAGAGGAGACACAGAAAAACACAGGGGAGAAGGCCTTGTAAAAGATGGAGGAGACAGAAATAGGAGTGATATGTCTACAAGCCAATGAACACCCGGAATTGCCATCAAACATCAGAAGCTACAAGAGGCAAGGAAGGATTCTCCCCTACAGGTTTCATATGCAGCACGACCCAACTGACACCTTGATTTTGGACTTCTGGCCTCCAGAATCAAGACAATAACTTTCCACTGTTTTAAGCCATTCAGTTCAGCAGCCCTAGGAAACTAATACACTATGGGACCTGGATTTTAAAATAGCTACCTTAGGTACTCAAAGTTTGTAAATGAAAGGTAAAAATACCTTGAAAAAGTTATAAAAGTACTAATCAAAAGTATTGCTCTTAATATCATTACACTTCTACAATAAATGGAACCCTGACCCCCACATATACACAAAAATTGTCTTTTTACCAGTAATCCCACATATGGGAATCAGGCTTTAGAATACAATCCAAACTATAGAAAGGAAAGACCACATGAAGAAAGATGTTCACCACAGCATTCTTTACTATAGCAAAATATTGAAAATAGTGTCAATATCCACACCAGAAGATCAATAAATTATTAGCAGCATTATGCAGAGTGATAAAGAGCATAGAAAGGCCTGGATTCAAAGACCATCTTTTCAGTTCTGTAAGACTCATGGCAAATCATTTAATCTTTAAAACTCAGGTTCCTTATCTGTCAAATGGGGAGATATCATCTTCCTCACAGGCTTTTGAAAAGAACTAAACATTTAACACATGTAAAATGGCTTGGCACAGTGCCTGGAGTTCAGTGAGTATTCAATACTACTTTTTTTGGCCACTATTAATATTATATTCATTGACCAGAATATCATACACGCATTTTAAATAATGTTTAGATGAAAATCTAAGTACCTAGAGAGATCTCCAAGTGAAAAAAGCAAGTTGAAAATAACAATTTTTACCATGATCCCTGTCATGTGTTAAAAATATAACTACACACATATGTAAATTCAAAGGAAAAATGTATTAAAAGTGGTTATTTAGAGTAGAAAATGGAATTTATTGGTAGAAGTGATAGAAAATTTTATTTTATAGACTTCTATATTGTTTGATCTCAAACAAACATGCATTCAAGTATTTTTAAAGTAAATTTAGGGAAGCAGCTGTGGCTCAATCAGTAGGGCTCCCGTTTACCATATGGGAGGCCCCGGGTTCGGTTCCCGGGGCCTCCTGGTGAAGGCAAGCCCGCCCACACGGCGCGGTTAGCTGACCCAGCGAGCACAAGCAGCAAGGGGGGGATAAATGAATAAATAAATAAAATCTTTAAAAAAATAAAAAATAAAGTAAATTTAAAGTATTTTAAAAATAAAATGACAGGAGTGGGTGTAGCTCATTGGTTGAGTGCCTGCTTCCCACATACAAGGTCCCGAGTTCAATCCCTGGTGTCTCCTAAAAAACAAATAAATAAAAATAAAAAAATAAAATAGAATAAAATAAAATGATAAAGATAATATATTAACAAAGAAAATGGCATAATATTAAGGGAAAGCATCTACTGATAAATTTGTACTTTCAACATGACTACAAAGCAAAAAGGATAAGCCACATAGACAGTAACTAGAAAGAAATATACCAGTATAATAATGTTTATGTCTCTATTTCCCAAATTTTTGAATCAGTTAACTTTTCATTTGAAATTAATTTAAAATTTGGGCTACATTTTATAAAAACATCTTTCACTAGGCCGTGTTCCATGGCAGGTCAATTTTTAAATCGTAAACACAAGACTTAAAAGTTGAATACATATTCTGGCCACTCACCTCATTTAGCATTCTAGTTAATATGATCTTACATTCCATTTCCCCTAACTGTTCTCTAATTATTGAAGTGATCCTACCTAGAAGCCAAAAGGCTTACCAATAACATGGTAAATACCTCCTCACGACGTGGAAGTTGTTAATAAAACAAAGTATTGGGAAAAAGTACATAAGTAAAATAAGAAGAAATAGAGGCTCCCTATAACGAGATTTATTAATGTTACCCCAATATTTTTATTGGTGTAGAGAAAACTAGTCAACAGTGATTAAGCCAAAAGAAAAAAAAACTACACCTCCAAATTTAATAGAATTGTAATATATAAAGTTCATAAAGAAACATTAAAACCATTCTCTACAGATATAGCACTTTATAGTTTGCAAGCAAGTTTTCATTTCATTCTTCTTCCAATCCAGTTAGTAAGGCAAACTTTTATTCTTGTTTTAATATAGTCCCAATTTACAAATATCTGGGAAGTTGTAGAACTGTGAGTCATATCCCAGATCCTCTGACTCCATTTCATAAGTCTTTCTACACAATTCCACATTCTGTATTAATTTCCATATAGTTTACTATGAGCAGTCACATTTCTTATCTCATTTGAGCATTCATCCTGGAAATCTATGACCTCTTTTGTATATCATTCTAACACGCAAGCAGAACAAGGCATCAGTCCCTTTTTACAGACAACTTAGAAAGATCATTGATCTTTCCAAAGATAGCAAAACTAATAAACACTAAAATTGCAGCATATCCAGAGGAGGAGAATCAAACTCACAAAGGGTCAGAAAACTAATATGAAGAGTGGCTAAAGGAACTAAAGATATTAATCCAGAAAGAAGAAGGGTGAAGGTAGAAGGGAGACAGACACAAAAATTCTGTCATCAAATATGTGAAGAGCAGTCATATAAACTAATAATTGTGCTGTACGGTTCTGAGAATTGAAAACAAAGGCAATTCAACATTCATTCAACATTTATTGGTTATCTACTCTCTGCCAGGTGCTTGTGCTACACTAGGGATACAAAGGTGAATAAGACAAAGTCCCAACCCTCCAGAGGTTCAGACTACTAGGAAAGACAAGGAAATAAGTAACACAAGATGGAAAGTACTCACATAGCGATAAAAACACAGAGACAGATGTCTATGACCCTCTTTGGGGGAGGGGGCTAGCAGAAAAAAATTCATTGAATAGATGAGTAAGTTTCAGAAGTAGATGAAGTGGGAAATGGTATTAACGGGAAGAAAGACCATCACATGCCAAGGCATGGAAACAGGATGCACTGCAGTTAATCTGGCATGGTGGAACATAAGGTACATAACAGGGGTGCCAAGAGATGAGATTTTCATTGGAGGGGGGCACAGTGGCAAGACTACAAAGGGCCTCACAAGCTCCATACCAAGGAATTTAGATTCAAGCAATGATAACTAATAAGAGACTTAAAGTACGAGAATGGTTATGATCCGAAAAATATTTAAGAATGCTCTCTAGCAAGAGGACAGATTTCTAGAGGAAAACAGTATAGACAGAAATTAATTATAAAGTTACTATTGTTAGTCCAGGTGGGAATGAGGATGAAAAGATACATCCAGTAAGTAAAAATCAAATGGAACTACTGGCTATTGGACTAAGTCAATGGGGAGGGTCCAGTATGATTTAAGATCTCAAAAAGGGTAAGTGGGTTGGAAGTGATGCCCATGGCAGGTAACACAGGAAGATAAGTCCATGCATTTATTCAAACAGTGTGGGAAACTGGCCAGGAATCAGTTTGTTATTGTTTGGGGGGAAAAAGGGGGGGGGGCAGGGGGAAGAGAAGCAAAGATGTGTTTACTTTTAGCTTTGTGTAATGGCAAGGTGTCTACCCAGTGAAGCTTCGAAGCAGCATGCACAAAAGAGTTTGGACTACGAGAGTCATTAGATTACAAGTAGCAACTGAAGATAAGCAGACAGTATACAAAATGAGATAAACTTTGGATACCAATATTTAATGAGTGGGTGAAAGAAAGACCTGAAATATAAAAGAAAACTAGATCAGGGAAGTCAGAGATGAATCAGGAGATGGAGTGAGGTCAAAGGCAAGAAAGAAAATTTTCAAAAAGAAAAGGGTGCTGAAAACTACAGTTAAATAAACAAATAACATAAAGCAAAGTTTTCTAACAGAGGATTCTTCGGAGCTCAATGACCTCTACAGCTTCTTTAAAGTCTAGGAAAAGGTAGCCTCAAAACTACTCATGACATTTGGTCAAATATTCTTTTCCAATTTGACCAATGAAAGGGATAATTTTATTATTTGCACAACACAACAGGACTTCTATACATCTAGTGTAACTCATAAGCAACCAATATTGGACTAAAATTGTTCTCTAATTCTGCTCTTGGAATACAAAAAGTTGCTGGAAAGCAGAAATAGCTGATATTTCAAACTGTTTTGTTTTGAAAACAAATGAGTTTTCAAACTGATTACACCTGAGCTTTCAACATTACTTTCCTAACTTTCTCCATTCACACATCCCAATCCCACCCAATTAGCATTCCTTAACCCTTTCACCCAGAAAAAAAAAGACAACTTGCATGTCACAGACACCCTGCCTTGTCATCTTCCCTTAGTTCCCTACATACCTTTTCAGTAATCTGCCCTTCCTTCCTCAAACCAAATTATGTCCCTACTCTTTTCCAATCTTCCACCTGTTGCTGACCATTTTCTAACACCAGTCCCTTCACTCTTTCCTTTTTCTTCCACCTCTTCCACCATATCTCCCCTAAATTGGAAAAAGACCTTCCATTTATCCTGTTGTCCCACACCGCTATTTTTCACCACTTTTAAATATCAAACATCTCCATTCCCCTATCACCTGCTTACTGTAATTTTCTGTTTAAAAAATTGTAAAAATTAAAGCCACTGACAAATGATACCTGATTTACTGACAGTTTGTTC
The DNA here is from genome assembly GCA_026826555.1 of Tolypeutes matacus. Classification (NCBI taxonomy): domain Eukaryota; kingdom Metazoa; phylum Chordata; class Mammalia; order Cingulata; family Chlamyphoridae; genus Tolypeutes; species Tolypeutes matacus. The sequence continues at coordinate 6,711,300 of JAKSZT010054396.1, forward strand.
TAGTTGCTGCTTACTCAGTTCTCAATTCCCTTGATCTCTTCTCAACTTAAGACAGAACTCCTTGTTGCAGTTATTCCTTTCAACTTTGTAATGAGGCGGGATGGTATGTAGAAATCACTCAACTAAGACGATCTGCGTCCTAGACCCAACTACACCACGAATTAGCTGTGAGTCTCTCACCTCCACTCATACTCATTCCCCAGATCTCAGCTTAAGTGTCAACTTCTGAGACATCCTGACTGACAACCCAGACTAGGATAAATTCTTCCAGCATACACTTTCTCAAAAACCTATTCTCCTTTGTAGTGTTTATCACAATTGTTTAATTATGTAATTAGCAATTAAATGGCTATCTTTTCCACTCACTATCCAGACCGTGCTAGGAAGGCAGAGAGAATACATGAACAATGCCTTCTTGCACCTCATCAGGGCAAAGTAAAAAGGCATCAACTGAATTAATGTTGAAACAAATAGATGTTAATACCACTTCCTAAAAGACTGCTCATATTACTACTAGCCTACGTGATAAAATTACTAACACTTTATTTACTTACAAAATTACTGACAAAACTGCAAATGAAGACTCCACCTATTACCTAAAACACACATAATATGATGATCTACAAATTTTACATATAAAATTAAACAAGCCATTCTTGTTTTCCAAGATAATAATAACATTTCTCTTGCCCATCTCCATTAAAAAGAAAGGGTTGGATCAGTTACCTACATTTCAAGACTGAAATGTATATTCAAAACCATATATAGGCTGAATGTGCTAGAGCACTTCATGACTTAAATGATGCTAATTTGCTAATGAAACACTATTGTTTATATATCTGTTTAGAAAATAGCTACTGGTACTTCATGTTTAAAGTTTTTAACTATAGCAAAATCCATGAGTTTACTCTGCAAGACAATCCAAAATAAAGTTTATCAATCAAATTACATTGGTGTGTGCTTTTAAATATTATTTCACATAAATTAGGGAAAAATAAGTAATGGTTTAGCAATGAGAGCTGCCACTGTGCCTGATCAAATGATTTTCAAATGTAAAGATTTCAAATCTCACAAAAGTAAGTGAAAGAAAGGTCCGTCAAGTTTTATGGTATATCAACTTGGTCAAACAATGTTAACAGATTATGGGCTGGGCTAATTTGTCCTTCAACTGCTGAGTGTGCCCCACTGAAGAATATTGTAAGGTCTTTATGGGCAGGCTTGGCGTTTTTGTTAATTGGTCCCCTTAAAAAGGGGGAATGCAGGTGATTTCATTATCTATAACAGTCAGAAGAAAACTGAAAACGGCTTTTGAAGCTAAATGTATTTACAGATTGACGCTTGAAAACAATCTACACGTACCCAAAATCCGATGCCTAGACAATTCCCTAGGTTAAGAACGGTTAACAGGCTTTAAACATAGTTGTAATCCCCAGGTTACAAGAGGCATTTCATAACGGAAACACTAATAGATATAATCACTTGGAACCATCCTCCAAGGTGTCCTCATCTTTAAGTCAACACCACTGACTGTGAGGGGGCAATTGTGCCCCTCTGACATCCTCTCTCTTCCGCAGACTCGCAGCTCCAATCCCTGCACGAGGAGTCCCTTGAGATCAGCCAGAGCGTCCCTGGGACTTTAGCTGGGAAATCCCTGGCCAGAGAATGCGGAGTTCAAGCCCCCCTCCCCCTTCCTTTCCTGAAAATTAATGAATTGGCCATACGATTGTTTATTTAATGAGGTGTGTAGTGGCCTCTACTGGTGCTAGTGTGAGCACAAGAATGTCCCACTCTTACAAGTGGGATGAGCCTGGGGGAGGGGAGAGAGGCGAGGGGTGAACCTGCCTCCGGGTACAAAGCTCAGAGCTAGACCCCGGAGCCCCCGACGCACCCCGGGAAGCCCCCCTCCCGACCATATTTCACTCTAGACCATCCCGACTCCCTTTCTCTTAGGCAACCGGAGCCGAGGCAGAGAAGTTCCTGCACGTTTCCTCCTGGATCGGAAACAAAAACACCGCAGCCGCCGCCGGTGCCGCGCCCCCGCCCCCACCCGGCGCCCCCGGCCCGCGGGGCCCGCGCCCCCAGCCGCTCGCCGCTTACCTGGGGACTGCGGCGGGGACCCGCTCCTGGCGGCCGCGGCGCCGCGCTCTTGGCGTCCAAGCAGCAGCAGGCAGCAGAGCCAGAAGGAGGAGGTGCCGAGGAGTCGCCGGGCTCCCTGCTCCGCCGCCATCTCTTCCCGGCGAGTGAGCGGCGGCGGCGACAACGCCGCGGAGCCCTCGCTTCCTTCCCTCCCGCACGCCTCAGCCGGTCCCTCGCTGCAGGCTCGGCTCCCGCAGCTGCCGCTGCCGCTGCCGCTGCCGCTGCTCCAGCCCGGCCCGGCCTGCGCGGCCCCTCTCGCGGGAGGGGAGACTCGGGGGCGCCTCCCTCCTGCAGGGGGGCGGGGAGGGGAGGAGAGCAGAGAAGGGGGAGTCAGTACATTCCGAGGAGGGGGGGTCGGTCTCCAGGTTCCAGGCGCCGCCACCCGCCGCCGACTCGGGCTCCACACACCAGCGCCAGGGGGGCGGAGCCCGCGAGCGGCGGGGGTGGGCGGTGGGACCCGGGGCGCGCATACCCGCGCACGCGCAAGCGCGCGCCACGCTCGCCCGCACACCCCGGGCTTCGCGCGCGGCCCGCCCCGGCTCCAATCCCGGCTGCCGCCTCGCGGGCCGCGGCGGCGGGAGCAAGGGCTGGCTGAGGGCAGGCGGTGGGCCCGCTCCCCTCCCCCACTCCCCGGAGCCGCGGACGGGCGCGGGGCGCGCGCGCCGGGCGCTACTCCTGGCGTCAGGGAAACCCCGGAGAAGCGGATCCTGCTCCTTCTCCCGCCCGCTCGCCGTAGTCGCCTGCCCCCGCGCTCCCGCCTCCTGATCCTGGCCCCGGGGAGAAATTACCACTTCTCACCTTCTGGGCCGCCTCTGGCTGCGGAGACCTGAGGGCAAGAGGCACTCTGAGTGCTGGCTTGCCGGAGATGCCAGAGCGGGCGCGCACCTCTCAGCCTGGGCCGGGGGCCTCTATATAGGGCCTCAGAGGAAACCGAATGGCCTCCGGGAGGAAACCTGGGTGCTCAGAGGGTCAGCACGGGGATTTATGTGCTCGCCAAAAACAATAGCGATCCCGCCCGACTCTTGCTGGGACTTGGCGCGGCTCCCGTGGGAGGGGGCCGGCCGCGCCGCAGCTGACCTCCCGCTTCCAGGCCGGGTCGCCCTCGCGGCGCGCTTCCCCTGGGTAGTGCTGGGGCCCGCCCCGACCGCGGGGCCAGCGCCCGCATCCACGCCGGTCGGCCCCGGTCCAAGGCACCAAGGGGCAGACAAAGGTGCTTGGTGTCCACTCCTGCAGCTCGTGCTGGGCACCGGGCCGAGCGCCGTAACTCCCCAGGGCTAATCCTCTGGCAGTAACTGAAACCTTTACCTGTACCTTTGCAGCGTTTTTGTACCTGGGAATCATCTATCGCCGGTAAACCGGCAGCAAGAGGGTTATGATTTTTAAACCACTTTGCAATCGTGAGACACCACCCCAGGCTTCCCGAAGTTAGGGAAAAGCAGTTTGTAGTTCCACTGCTGACGAGAATGCTCGTAATTTCATAAGCTGCGCCCATGAAAAATATTTTAAAATTTTGTATGGTTAGGCATTTGGAGAGACATACATAAGTTGGATTTATTTTTCACTGTTCTGAATAGTCAATAACCAAATGTGTTGCTTTACACAAGAAAAATGGCTAGTTCTCTGACTTCCACATCCTTCTGTGTCCGCTTGTAGTTACTTTCTTAAGATATTTTCTTTTATTCCGAAGTGCCAAAATAAGCAATATAAGGCTTGGATTAACTTTGGAGCAAAGACCTCAGGTTCCTCATAAAACCTAGTAAACCATCAAAACGGTGACATTAGGGCCCCTCGTCCCACTTACAAGAAACAATGACTCTTAAAAGCGGAAACATGCGCTTATTGTTTTCCAAGTGGAAAACAATTTAAATATCTTTTTGTTTTGTTATAGTTATTAACCAGCAAAAATATTTCCCATATACTCCCTGATTGACCTGTTAAATTAGAAATAGATTATGTCCCAATTACTTCGCAAATATTTACTTAATTAACCTTTAATAATCATATCATTATTCCTTTTTCTGAGACAATATGAAAAGCTCTTTGGAAACCATAAATTGCCTTGCAAATATTAATTTTCTGATATCTTTTCTAAATCTGAAAATTTTTATTATACTAAAACTATAAATGCATAATGTGATTTCTAAAATGAAGCTTATATTTATCTCCATGTTAAGAAAAACATATGAGGTGTGGCTAATAGAGTAATCAGATTGGTTTTCAAGTGTGACTTTTGTGAACTATCTCATTAATTTATCAGCCCACTATGTATATCAGGTTTACATCAACAATTTTAAAGCAGTTTCCATAAAATAGGGTTATAAATAAATCATATAGTTCAGACTTGTGATTAAATCACAATTTTAATTAAACCCATTCTAATAAACCACTAATAGATGGGCCCAGATTTAAAAAAAAAAAAAAAAAAAAAGTTACAGATTCTGAATCAGTTCATGAGTAACACAGTAAAATAACCTAGGCACATATTTGAATTCAGATCCTTTCTCTTGCTCCAATGTTACTGACATTGTAGACATTCCCTTTTAAAAAATCATCATTTGGAGTTGTCAGCCTCTCATTTGTTATTAGTAAGGCATCTCTGAGAAGATTTTCTTAGACATCCCATTTATCATTCTCACTCTCCCAACAAGATTTTCAATGAATACCTCAGTCCATATCTATAATTGCTAATCAAAATATCTTTATGCAGTCTAAACAATCTGTGGAGATATCATTAAACCATTCATGAAATTAACACTTTTTAAAGTTAGAATTTGAGACCCTTGTTCCATAAATTGTGCACAAAGAAACTTTTAGAGCCAAGAAAACAGAGTGGCCATTGTATGTCAGTAGGAGTTATCAAAGTACAGGCCAAAAATAACTGGAGCAATATTCTTGTGAAATTTATTCCAAGTTTACTTTGATATAAAAGTTAAATGAAAATTAATAAAGCCTACGAATATAAAACTTGATAGAAATCTTATTCTCTATAGTAAAAGAATTATTTTTCAACTCTAGAGAGGCAATATAGTTCAGTGTTTGCTGTCAGTAATAAGATTCTGCAGGTGATCCTCTGCTTGATCCCCAATACCCAAGTTAAAGTAGAAGAAAGCTAGCCCCCCTGGCTAGCAAATTTCAAGCAGTTGCCGGTGTCTCAGGAACATCATTTTCTTCTGCACAGACAGTCATATTACATTTTCCCTTTACACCTCACTAGGCAAGAATTTTTATTTTCTCCCTTTCTCTTTCAAAAGCCACCTGTTTCAGGGAGCCATCTCTGATTATGCCTAATTAGGAAGGACAAAGCCTGTATAATATTAATTTTGTTTGTTACAGGTTGCTTAGTTAATAATCACATATCTTTAGTTCAATAACAGTCTATCAATTCAACAAATATTATTAAGGACTTCTTATTTGCCAGGCAATGTGCCAGGTGCTGGGGTTACAAAAATATTGGTTCATTCATTTAATATTTATAAAGCACTTACTATGTCTCAGGCCCTGTGTTAGGGGAACACAATGGTGAGCAGATAGACAAGGTTCCCATCTAGCAAGAAAGATAAACAATTATAACAAAGAAGTGTGAAGAGTGTTGTGATAAGGAAAGATAAGACGTGTGGGAAAACAGCATGAGTATCAAACCTGGCTAAATTGTGTGTGTGAGTGGAGTGGGGGTGGTGAGATGGGGAATTAGAGAAGTATTTGTCTCTAAACCGAGATCTGACAATGGGTAGGAGTAGTTGGAATTGACTTCAGATTTGCATTTTAGAAGGATCACTCTGTCTGCTTTGTGGAGCATAGGTTGGAAGGATACAAGACCAAGAAAACCAGTTCAGATTTTGTTACAGTAGTCTGGGGAGGAGATGATGGTGGCTTGGAGTAAGGCAGAGGGGTTTAAGAGAAGTACACAGATAAGAGAGATTTAGGAGATAGGTTTAAAAAACAGGGTGTGTGGGAGACAGAGAAGACCTGGTTACTCAGGTTTTAGCTTGGGCATCTGAATGAAGGTGGTGACATTCACTGAGAGGGGAACAAGAAGGAGAAGCAAATAGGAGGAAATGTGAGGAGTTTAACGTTGGGCAAGTTGAGTTTAAAGTGCCTATGGGACATCGGAGTAGAAATCAGTAAGATGGTTCTTATTTGGGTTGGAGTTTAGGGGGAGAGATGAGTCATTAGCTTATAATATTTATGTCTGAGAATAAGGTGCCTCTAGATATAGGTTTGCCCCCATTTTCCCAATTAAAATATCCACCACCACCACCACCACCACTCCCACCCCCAAATAAAGCTCTGTGGCCAACTTGACTATATAAACTTTTAGAGATAGAGATGAAATGATCAAAGATCTATTTATAGTATTTAATGTATTAATTTTAGTACAAACTTTAAATTACAAATTACATAAAATATATTAATTCTAAATATACTTTTCTACCTAAAAATCACAAAATCACTTTATTGAAACTCTTTACAGTGTCTCTATCATCACCAGGTCACCTTTATTATCGGCAGTGTATTTGTCATCGCCAGGGTCACCCTTTGAGACTCTGATGTAGTTTCCCAGGATGCATCATCTTTGCTTCCACCTAAATTTTTGACTCTATATATAATTCTGTCTCTGGGAATTTTATTACAAGTATCCAATCACATTACATCATTCATCCTGTAATCAAGTCATAATCATTTACCATATTCTTTTTATAGTGATGTTTTAAAGGCTTGTTTACAAGGACGTCCAACACTTTCAAGTGTAAAATTATTTCCTTAGAAAGTAATTACTAAATCTGTTCATAACAATTTTGTCAGGTAGCCTCTATATGAACAATGAATGCATTCATTAGCTTGTGTATATATATAGGTTGTTTAAAATATTTGAGAGAACATCCAGTAACATGAAGGATTTTTTTAAGGATCAGAAGATAGGGTGACACTCTCTTTCCTGAGGGATTGTTGGGGCAAGGAAGACCCCTTATCTTATATTCATACATTTATGATAATGTCAAGAGTGTGGTTGAGATTGCCCTAGGAGCCTTTAGAACTCACTGAGGACTTTTAAGACCAAACTTGACGAACACGAACTCATTTAAGGCATAAAACAAAAAGAGAATCTTGCGAAGAAACAAGCAGACATTAAAAAAAAAAAAAAAAGAAAGAAAGAAAGAAAACCAGGAACAAGTGGTGTTACAGAAGCCAAGGAAAGAAAGTGTGTCAGGAATGCAGGAGTGGTCAACAATGTCATTTGCTCCTGAGAAGTCAAGTAAGGTGACACCTGACAAACATCGGTTGGATTTAATGATAAGGTGGTCAAGGGCAACCTTAGCAAGTGCAATTGCAGGTGAGAGTGAAGCAGCATGATTGCTATAGCTTGACACTGAGTATGGACAATGTCATCAAGAAGTTTACCTGCAATATGAAGAAAGATTTGGAAAGTCTAGGGTGGATTTTGTTAAGAGGGGAGAGGATTTAAATGCTGATATAAGAAGCCAAAAGAGAGGAAGTTGTTGAAGATTCAAGAGAGAAAGGGGATAACTGATAGCTTTAAAAACAGTGCAGTAGAGAATTTGACAGTTTAGCAAGGCCCATGATTATCTAACTTCAGTGGTCTCTGGCAACTGGCAATTGGCAAAAAGGACTTCACAAAATAGTTACAATACCCTGTGGTTTCCAGGTAGCTTTCAGCCGGATTTGAACAGGTTTCTTTCTTACTGCACCTTGAAGACTGCAAATAAGAGGCAACATCCTGATATTTGCTACCTAGTCCTCTAAAATTCTATTCTCAAAGTACACATGGTTGGTTCTCAACAGATAGCAATTACAAAATGAGATCAAGCAAGAATGACAGTACCTTGCTTTTTAGTTGCAAGTAACAGAAACCCAGCACACACTAGCTTAAGCGGAAAGAAATGTTATCGGAAGGACACTGTAATATCAGAACAAAATATTGGACCTAATGAATGGAACCAGAGACTGGAGCAACTTAAAGAACCCAGAAAACCCTCTTTTGAAGAATACCTGGTCTCAGCATCTCTCTCTGAACCTGCCTTAGCTTCATTCCTGATGCAGAATGGCCCCCTCTGTGTCCTACGCACCTGGCAGAAAATCGCCATTACCAAGAACTTCCAAGTTACCCTGTTATATACAGTCTGATTCGCAATTACAAATTTCCCTGTGAAAGAACTGATTGCCAGTCTTGGTTTAGGTGCCCACCCCAAACCACTTTTGGAGACTAGGTTGTGGAGAGTAGGAACACGGCAGCTCCCGCCGCAGCCACATAGATAGAGGAGGAATGTGTAATTCACATAAAGGGAGTGCCAGTCACTTAGTACAACAGGCATCTATTGCAGCTGGGTTCTATTTGTCCCTATATCTCAATCACTCAGGTGGTACCTGGTCTGTTTAGGGAATAAATATTTTGTGTCATGATAAATATTTTTTTAATTGTGGAAGGGAATTTAGATATCATGTAGAAGGATTTGCTTGGATGGGGGGAGAGATACTTCAGCCACAAAGGAAGGAAGCAGGGATTTGGTATGTGAAGATTGATTTGTAGGTGGAGATACAAAGTTCATATGAGAGGGTCTTGATATTCTCCATGAATTATGCAGTCAGGCCATCTGCTGTGAGAAGAGGAAAAGGGCTGTGGTAGGGTGTTCAAGGAGAGTGGTAAATGTTTGGAAGAGTTACAGAAGGAATGGAGAGAGAGAACTATATATGGACCCAGCTGAAATTAGGAAGGATACATTTGGGATTTTTCTCCAGCTAGTATTCATAAGGCTGTGTGTTGTAAGAGGAGAGAAGATGGAAGGTTGGATTGCCCCATAATTGGGGATTTCTAGGAGTGGGTAAAGACATGAAAGGACAAAGGTTTGAGGGACTAAAGGGTGCTGAAAAGTGAATTATTGAAGTAATAAATCATATGGTTTAGGCTAGATACAGAAGGAAATAAATCTGGAATGGACAGAGATTACAAGGATAAAATGAGGATATTAAGGAATTGGCACACTCAAGAAGATCAAAGGTAGATATACTATGAGTAAAGAAGAAGTAAGAGCATAATGAGAGAAGGTTGTGATTTCAGACTAGACTATTGAAGTTTATTGTTTCAGAAGAATCTAGGAAGCTGAGAAACTTTTAGGCAACAGTATTTGTGTGTGGTACTTGCATCTTTTCGAAATATTAGGGGTTTCCTTCTCACTGCTCTTCTCACCCCAGTTGCCTGTCATTAAGCTTGCTTATGATACACACACATACAACACACACAAACACACACACACACAGTGTACGCATACACATGCACACATATACACATGTATATACAAACACACATACCCCAAGCCACTTTCCAGAAAGGATTTGAGGTGGCCCCAAAAAGAGATTACCAGAGGACAACTAGACTCCTTATTCCAGGGCCCTACAACTCCCACCCCAGTCTGCCCTCCAATCCTAAGGAACTGAACTGGACAACATAAAAATCTCAAGAATCTCATTTATTCCTTTAGTTTATGTTCTCTATTAGGGCCAAATGTGTTCTGGTCCCTTTCCTCTAGTCCTACTTGGCCATCCTGAGCTGAAAAACTCCCAAGCAGAAGGTACCCCTACCTTACCACTAATTGGGAAACACAAAAGAGAGCTGCATTTCTCTGGATTTCCCATAGAAATCATCAGTAGGAACGTTATTCTGTATTGGCCTTTTCTGCCCTGCGTGTTGCCATGTAATCTCCTCCCAGATGTTGAAGGTGGTGGGGAGGGAGAGGCAGGAGAACAGGGGCTGCATGGCTAAGAGATAGGTCATCCATAAGGCCAATGAAGTCAGCCAGGATGGCAGGACATGGAATGGTTGGGGTGGAGAGAAAGAGTGTAAGTCACTTTACACTTAAGACACCTGAGGAGTGACTCAGAAGTTGGTTATTAGATGACAAAATAAAGGCGGTAGGCTGGATGCCATATGATTATCAAAATCAAATAGAATTTTTGTTTTGCTCTTTTGTTTGCTTGTTTGGTTGATTGGTTGGTTTTGCCCAAGAATGAAAGTGAAATGGTGGGAAATGGGCCCCAGGTGAATATTAACACCACCTACTGGTCACTTGTGATCTGAACAAAGGAGGTAAGCAGGAGAAGGGGTCTCAAGTGTCTGATTTTAAATAAGGCAGGAGACAGAGGGAGTGCCTGTGCAAAGACTGGGGAAATGAAGGCGTGCATTTGCACTGGGATTTCCAGGGGGAACAGAGGAAATGGTTGGAAAGGAGGTTCAGTTCTGAGAGTTTGCATCAGTGAGGAAGAAGCACAGAACATTGTAAGATGAGCCTACAGGACAGTGACTAGGATGACGGGTTCTGAATCAGAGGTGATACTAAGACAATGTGTCACGTTGAGGACGATGGACTGTGAGGAGCCCAGCCCAGCTTGGCACAGCCTTTGGTGTTCTGGGATACATCTGGCAATAGCAGTGGCTTGTAGGTGGAGACCCAAGAAGCAGTAGAGGGACAGTAGGTTGGCACCTCGCACTAGGGTTCCACATTCCCTACACATACCCTTGGGTGGATAGCGAAGAACTGCTGCTGCTGCTGAGGCAATGCTGCGGGAGCAGGACTGACCCAAGGACAGATATGAGAGCGGTTCCCCCACCCAAGAAGCTCAAGTGTGCTGCTCCCAGGAGGCAAGACCTCCCTGCCACTTAGCCCAGGAATTCCGAAACATAGAATCAGTCAGGGACTACGTATAAAACATCCCAATTCTCTTGAATTAGAAACTACAAGGCGTGGGTCCCAGTTATCTGTATTTATGAGAAGTCACCCATTGGATTCAAAATTTTTATATTCTAAGGCTGAACTGAAGGGTGATAATCTAGCTGGATGACAGAAGTAAACTATATATATATATATATATATATATTTTTTTTTTTTTTACAGTGATTTAAAGAGCCTTTCATATTTTACATATGAAAGAGCCTTCCATATTTTAAACCCAAATTTATCTAATTATACTAAAATAAACCAAAACATTAACTTATCATTCCCTATTTTTTACCACTTTTGCTGTTCTCCCTTGGCTTTTCCCATTTGTCACTATTTTAATTTAAAATCATACTGTCTTATTGTTGGTATTTTTAAAAAGCCTCTTTTCTGTTGTTGCATTTTTCAAAATTTTCAATACTAAAAGGCCCCAAAGTGGGAAGCGGCTGTGGCTCAATCAGTAGGGCTCCCGTTTGCCATATGGGAGGCCCCTGGGTTGGGTTCCCGGGGCCTCCTGGTGAGGGCAGGCCCGCCCGCGCGGCGTGGTTGGCTGACCCAGCGAGCACAAGCAGCAAGGGGGGGATAAATGAATAAATAAATAAAATCTTTAAAAAAAAAAAAAAAAAAAAAAAAAAAGGCCCCAAAGTAAAATCATCTGTATTCCTTCATCCCAGAAACATTCTTAATGTTTGGCTCTATCTCCATCCATTTTTATTTCTCTCCACAAAGTTTCTTTTTCTATATTTGTAACCATACTATATATATGTAAAAATACATTCTGCTTTCTTAAAATTATTATTTCATCAGAATTACTTCTCCATGTTATAAATTATTATTTGTAAATAATATATCTGATAGGCACGTATTATCTCAAGTAGATAAATCACAATTCTCTTAACCATTTCCTCATTGTTGGACATTTGGGGTGGTTCATTTATTCCACAAATACTTATCAATTGCCTACTATGTACAAGGCAGGGTTCTGGAGCCTGGGAATGTAGCAGTGAACAAAGCAGGCAGATTCTCATGAGGCTTACATTCTAGTGAGGGGAGACTGGCAATAAACAAATGGCAGGTGATAATAAATGCCACAAAGAAAAGAAAAGCAGGGAAAGGAGGTAGAAGGTGGCAGGGCTGCTATTTCATATAGCATGGTTAACACACACAACACTTTAAGGAGTAGGTTGGATCATAATGCTTTTCAGGTTTTCAAATTATTTTGTTGGGATAGTTTACCAGAGGTAGAATTACTGTGCCAAAAAGTATGGACATTTTTCAGATTCTTGATACATATTGTTAATTGTGTTCCAAAAGGTTATACCAATTTTATTTCCATCTTTGAGGTGGGATCATTGGGAATTTATACTTTTTTAGAATCTTTACTCATTTGGATTTCTTATTGATATGCATAAGCTTTCAAAGAGTGAAGAAATTAATTTTTCATATTTGCTACAAATATTTTTTCCAGATTCTTGCTTTACTCTCAACTTTGGTGATGGGCTGCTTTCTCTTTGCAAAACCGCCAGTTGTCCCAAAACTCTTTGTGGAATAATTTTTCCCATATACATTGATTTGTGTGGTTTCATTTATCACATATTTCTCTTTCTCAAGGTATTTTGTTCACTTACCTGTCTATGTTGCATCAATACTGCTTTATTACTCAAGTATAAAATATTCTAATGTCTGATAGGGCTTATTCTATTATTCTTGCTTTTACTATATTTATGTATTCTTTATGGTTTATTCTTCTAGATAGCATTTTATAATAATTTTGTCATGTATTCAACCTAGTCCCCTCCCCACCATTTTTGTATTTTTGATGCTATTAGGAATAGGATTTCCTTTTTCATCACATTTTTAATATATTATTGCTATTATACAGGCTAGCTATTGATTTTTGTATATTCATCTCATCTACCACTTTATTGAACTCTTTTTTTATCAATTCAAATAGCGTTTTAATGGACTCTCATTGGTTTTACAGATATACAATACAATTCATTTTCCCTCATATTTCTAACAGGTTTTACTACATTTTTGATATTATGTTACTTGATATTTTAGGATTTATTACCATTATATTCTTATTGTGAAATATACCTTTTTCAAAATAAAATTACTCTGCTGAATGGCTTTGGCCTTGAATTTTACTTTCTTTATGTTTATTTTTGCATCATATATCCTTTCTTTTCTTTTTCAACTTTTTCCTTTTTGTTTTAGCTATATGTAGGGAACACCTGTGGGAGTGCCTGTCATTCACCCCTTCACCACCAAGCTACCAGAGCTGCCAGCCTAGTACAGTTTGACCCCCATCTCTGGCCTAAGTTGCTTGGGCTTGGTATGGACACCTGGCCTATCACAGTACCCTAACCCATGGGACCTGGGTGATGGTTCATGCATGGTTACCTTACCTAAATCAGACCCATAAGAGGCTCTTTGACTTGGAGGGCTGAGATGAGGCCAATTTCTTTCTGGTGGCTTAAGGTCTAAGATTTAAAAACCAGGAAATGTCAAAAGTCATGGTTTTTTCAGCATCTGGAGAAAACTAGTCTGCAGGAAAAGAGAATGAAGTTGACACACAGAATCTCTGTGTATCAGACTGCATGAGAAATGAGTAAGACAATATTTGAACATCATCCATGTCCTCAATTCCTGGTGTTCCCAAGGCACAGCGGCACCGCTGCATCTATAGTTGCTCAACTATGCTCTGGGTTTTGTGAAATACTTCAGTATTGGTTCAATAAATCCCCATTTTGCACAGGCTAATTTGAATTGGTTTTCTATTGCTTGCAACCAAAAGATGCCTAGCTTAATATAATATGTATTTTTGTTACCAGCATAGATTCACTCGAGACAGGAATGCAACTGAGATTACTTTCTAATTTCTAGGGGGTGATCAATAATTACTTTTTATGTTACATTGCTCAGATCAGTTTAGCAGGGAATTAAGAGAGGGAAGAATACAATACATTGGTTTGGGTTGTCTTGGTCCCATTCTCTTCATCTCTTCTCTAGATAATGCCAGCCACCACTTCTCCCTCTACAGTGAGACCTAAGTAGTCCTAGGAACAATGTGGCCACTTTTCCAAAGCATACAATCTGAGAAGCAGAAGATTGGTTTCATGGCCTCTGGATGGAGTGAGGGTAAAAGAGACCTGATTGAAAGCCTATGAGAATAACATCCTTGCTTTCTAAAACATGCCCTGTAGTGCTGTCTTCAGGTTTGTCAGCCTGTACCTTTTGGCAGCTAAAGACAGTTAAAGAATAAAAAGGATCATTTAGAGAACTGACTTTCCAAAAGGAAAATCTGTCCTGTCACCTCTCAGCATTCTCAGGGAACCGATGGTAAAGTCAGAATCTCAAGGCCTGTGACGTTGAGAGGTGCTGATCCTAGATGAAGCCTGTATCAAAGATCACCACGATTCCCTGACAGCTGTGCCATCAAGAGTGTCAAGATCTGTATGTCTTCTTTCAGGACATGGATATACCGTTTTAGATGGTTTTTAGTCTCTTACTAGCAGCTTAGAAATCAGATTATTCTGCTTAGTGCCAGAGGCCCAAGCTCACTGACGGAGCCACTAAACTAATTGATCCATGAGAAAATGCAACCCTCAGAACACGTGACATTTACTTCTGACTTGACTAGACAGATTGACAACTAGGCATTTCCCAGGCTGCTTTTGATTTTTATTGATTAAAAGAAATATGGAATGAATTTTAAGAGTCTAAATGTAACTTTGCCCTGATTCAAACACAAACGGAAAGACCAAATGGAAATTTGTGAGTAGAACACAAATCTAGCTCAAGTCAGTAACAATTGAAAGCTTTTATTGCCTGACGGCAGCTCTCAGACCTGTATGAAATGATCTGAGGGGTTTGGTACAGTTCATAATGGGCCAAGTGTCAATGTCACAAATGCCTTCCAGAAATTATTACAGTCGTGTGGTTACTGTGTTGGCAGTCTCAGCAGGACAACTAAGAAGTATAATGTTACCAACAGTTCACATTCCTTTCTTAGTCCTAGATATGGTACATTGAGGGAAAAAATGAGGAGGACAAATAACTTTTACTATTTCCGCCACCTTCGTAGTTACCGTAAAAGCTTTCAGTTTAGCTTTTAATCACAGTGAAACAAATGTTAAGAGAAAAAAATCTAAAGATGACTTTAATAATTGATTTGTAAAGTCAATGGGAAGAGAAAAAAATCACTGGTATGTAATATAATGCAAAACGAATCCACCAGAAGTGTGTAATGGCACATTTTCCTGAAGATTGTCCTGTACCACGCTGATTTGCTAAACACGCTGATATTTTAATCAGTGCTTAGGACCCTGAAATAAGCTCAAAAGATATTGAGATTTTATTTTTAATGAATTATTCACAGACCAAATGAAAGTAAGATTATTGTGTGATTTTTTCACCAACACAGAAACCCTGAATAAAGAGAAAGAAAGAGTAACTATGGCAAATAGAGTACTTCAGTTATAACTCAGAAGAATTGGGCTTTTTTTTTTTTTCCCTAATGTTATCACTCACTCACTACTTACTTTCATAGATTATCCAAAATTACCGGGGCTACATGTCCCACATTATAGAGCTACTTCATCAACTATGAACAAATAACTTTTATATGTTGATTAGGTCCACAATTACCTGTGAACCACACAGTTCATTTTACTTCTTCTGACTTTGAGATTGATAGTTTATGAGAGAGCATGATTATCTTCTAGTATGTTAACCCTGACTATCCCCAGCTTCCTTGATTGACCCTAATGGACTATAACCCATTTTCCTATACCGTGGGAGAGTAATTTTCCTAAAGCACAGCTCAGGTTAGCAGCATGTTTGGACTAGAGGAGAGAAACGAGAGTATAACTAGAGTCTGGAAACCAGAGCTTGGTTTCCAACTCTACCTAATTGAGCATGTTTATCACTACTTCATCTGTTTCTACTACAGATGGGTTCAGTGTGCTGCTGAGGCACATGGGGTAGCTCCATTGGGTTACAGGTGTGCTAAGCCACTGATTCCCTCAGCTCTTGGACTGGCTGCACAGGACCTGAGGTGGCTGGAGCCCCCAGGCCTCTTGGCCACAACCAGTCTTAACAGTCACCCCCAACATGCTATAAAATCAGCAGTGTCTACACGATCCATGATATTAAAAACACTGGATTGACTAACACAGGTATCCTTCAGTCTGGATATACAGAAGCTGACATAGGATCAAAGTGTTAAAAGCTCCTATCTCTTTTCCTAATAGCCATCCTAGAGATGATTCTAAACACATGCCCTCATTAAATCCCGCCAGTGATCCCTGCTGTCTACAGGGAAATGTCTAAACATGGTCCGTAAGCACTGTCTCACGTTAGCCTCCTCCTACTTCTCCAGGCTCATCTCCTACCACTTCCACACAAAGCAATATCAAAGGGCTTCCAGTTCCTTAGCTCTCCCGTGCTTTTTCATGCTTCTATCCCTTCGCTCAAGCTGTGCCTTCTGACTGGGCATGTGCCTGGCAAATTCCAACTCCTCTTTCATATTTCAACTCTTCCAGGAAGCTTTCCTTGCCCAGAATCATACATTCTCACTCCACATATAGCCAATCCCTCCTGCCTTCTT
Organism: Tolypeutes matacus; assembly: GCA_026826555.1. Lineage (NCBI taxonomy): Eukaryota > Metazoa > Chordata > Mammalia > Cingulata > Chlamyphoridae > Tolypeutes > Tolypeutes matacus. The sequence goes on from JAKSZT010054396.1 coordinate 6,727,779, forward strand.
GGTTACATTTTTACCTTGAACACACTTCTGTTACTGCACTTATTGCCATATTTGATTTACAGGTCTTCCTCCCCAAATAGGGCAGGGACCACACCGTATGTGTCTCTGTAATTCTGAGAGCTGGCATTGAAGGCACCCAGGTAATGTTTGCTGGGCAGATGGACACACTGACAGATGGTGGCATGGATGAATAAATTCAGGATAATGCAGTCTTGTTCACCAAATCTCAAAACTTTGATATCTTTATGAATAAAAAGAAGTAATTTTAAAATATATATATAATGGATGCTCATTTGGCACTTAGCAGGTGTCAATTTATCCTTTTATATTAATCTCCTGTTTCTCCAAGGGAATCATAAACTACCAACACACATACCAGTGAGGAGTGCTGTAGGTAGCATGACACTTGATTATTCTCAGACTTTGTATTTCAAGTGTCTGGTCTCTAAGTCGAGGGATCCTCTTGGGAGCCACATTATTTGATGGGTGGCTGGTTAGAGATTAAGATTTATTGGCAAAACAGAAGGACCTTCCTCCTTCTAATCTCTGGAGGCATTCATCTGAATTAGTGAGAATCCACCCTTATCTTTATTTCTGAACCTAGACCTTGCCTGAGATAAGTAAACAGAGAGAAACACAAAGGGCTGAACTTCCTCTCTAATTCAAAGCACCATCTATGCACACAATAATGGAGTTTAGAGATTTAGATTTTTTAAGCATTTGCTTTTAAAAAGTGTTGCTACAGAGAACAAAATTATCAGAACAAAATAATACTCTCACACTCAGCCAGACTTGGATCTTTCTACTTCATTCTCTTCCTCTCAGCACTAAAATGAAAGAGCTATGGTGAAACAGCTAATTATGAAGGTCTCTTTCTATTGTTATTCCTCTCATCTAAGTCAGAGGCATTAAATCATGGAAATGCAACTGGCCACTGAAGCAGGACTTCTGGCCACCAAATAAAACCCCAGGCAACACACCTACAAGGAAGCCCTCAGCGCTTTCGCCCTTATCAGCTCAGCCCTTGCAATATCATATTTGGGTAAACACTGGACCCTTCTAGGCCTACTAGTTTCCTATTTTCAGGAGGCCTTTTTCCCTGCATAACTAGAAGAGTGTCTTTTTGAGTTTGGACTTCCTAACCTTGAGAAGGAGTTGATGTGATTCTTCATTGAGTGTGAAATGAGCAGATGGTGTTGTTTCACTCCAATTTGTTTTGCATGGACTGAGGAGAAGGCTGTGGGGGGAAGGGATGAATATGTTATATCTCTGTGTGCTAAACATAACTTATTGGCACAAAAAATATCACTTTACAAACATTGATCATCTATTCCTTAAGAAGGACTACAGCTTCACTTCCTCCGCCTCAGGCAGGGAGTTATTATCACCATGTTTTTCTCTTTATTCAAAAGAGATTATGTTCTTCTCATTACAGCAGAAAACAATATATTTAGACTGTTTGCTCAAGCTGACAATTGAAGGAGTCTACTGTGGGCCTTTGAGGTAATGGAAGTCCAGGCATGTTCACCTCATATTCAACTCTATATTCGTATCACTAACACCCAGATCCACACCCCAAAGATGTCCCCTGTGAACCAAGACAAGGAGCCTGGGTACTTTCATGGAAAAGTTGCTAAACTTCCAATGACAACACCCCCCCTTCCAATCTCCCCCCATGCTAGCTCTCTATCTGGATTTCTAGGAGGCATATAGGCCAAAAGACCTCACCTTCACCGCAGGACCTTCTACCAAGTAAGCTGGGGGAGGGGAGGCGTAGTTTAGTCTCATCCAAAGAAAGGGGTTCAAAGGGCAAACGGGGGATTGTCTGATATGTTAGCTGTCACCATGTGTAGGCTGTGGTTCCAGAACACTGCCTCGTACAGCTACAGTATCTTTTTATGTTCTAGTGGCACAAAAACATCGGTAATTAATTAATTAATGTGATATATACTGCAAATTTCATTGGGTAGAGGGGAGGGATGGAGGAGAGAATTAGAATCCACACCACAGAGCAATGCCCCCTGAGATACCATCATTGACGGAAATATTGTGTTTCTCTCTTTAGCAGTTCTCTACTGTCCTTCACTCAAGCCCCTCTAAAATGCAGCTCTGGCCCCAAATTCGCATAGTCCTTTCAGTAAAATCTTTGCCATTATTTGACCTTAGAAGCCAGTTTAGTAACCATCTAGTATTATGTAACCCACCCTCTGAGGGTCTCACCCTCACTCCAAGACACATTTTTTCTTTTTTTCTTTTTTTTTTTTTTTTAACCGGGAGGTCCCAGGGATCGAACCCCGGTCTCTCCATATGGTAGACGGACGCCGAACTTCTTGAGCCACATCCGTTTCCCGACTCCAAGACACATTAAACAATGTCCAATATTCTCCCCAAAAGACAGTCCTGTTAATATAATCTTCTCTACATCTTCGTACCACCTCTGGTACTAGAGCCAAGTGCCTGGTAAAAGTCTCCAGTATTCACTGAGGCTACTTCCTACTTTCTTCAAAGAGCTACTCTCCACTCTTGTCTCCTGTCTTCTTTGACCTCTGTTTTACTCTTCGCCCCAGCTCCCAAGACTTACCTCAGTCTTTCCTTACTTTGGTGACCTGTTTCAGATGCCCTTCCTTCTAGGACAAGGACCCATGCACTGCTGCCTCTTTGAGGTGAGGGACCCTGCTGCTTCCATCCTGCCTGGGCCACTCACTGAGAGTGGTGGGTTGGGCAACACCAAGTCTCTGTCCTTAAGTGAGATTGTAGCATAGCATTCAACGATTTGATGAAAGTGTCCATTTCTCAGTGTTAAGCCATCAGTGGCCTCAGAGACTGACCATTTGCTGGAGGTGTCTGGAATTCCTCCTGGTCCTCACCCTGTCTGCTCCTTGTTGAGTTTACCACATGTGATCTTCTTTGTGGTTTGACAGTGGTCCATTCAGACCTGGCTCTGCCTTTGGAATACTGTCCTTTAGAATGTTGGCCTCGTTTCTGAACGTGACTGTTAGGTTTGTGGCCGCTTTGGGGCTCTTCTCTTTTGGCTTTGGTGGCCTTGCCTTAATGCAGGTGTGGGAGGCCCCAAACTGGGAACTACTTGGTGGGAACCCCCTCCTTTCTCAGGAAGCCAGAATGTACAATTAAATCCAAAGTTCCTGGGAAAGAGCTATATGAACTTAGAAAGTTATCATTGAGTTGCCAGGTACCTGACAATCTGGTATTTTAACTTCCTGTCTAGTAAAAAAAAAAAAAGTACACATATTTCTGAAAGTTATTATGAAATGAGCTATTTTTAAAATATAAAATATGTTATAGATAATGCTACATAAACGATGATGATAAAACATTTGAAATAGGCAGATGAATTATTTAAATCAAACAGTTTTAAAATCAGCCCTATCTCCTCTAAACCCCCACCACAAATGCAGAATTGGTACTTATGTAGAAAAATCCTGGAAACGTAAATTATTATTGTTGAATATTTTATCTCCTCCCTTTTTATTTTAAAAAATGTACAATACCTGACTTTGTCTTTTTTCAAAAGAAAATCTGCTTGTTGAGGAAATATATAGATATCAGACCTATGTATTCAACTAACTATTTAGAACTATTTTCAAATGTTTGGCTTTCAACAGAATACAAAATGTGGTCCCCCTGGAATTTGTCTCCTAATCTTAAAAATACAGATGGGTTTCATAGGACATTTAATCATGATTTTCAGTCCTTTTCACTTAATAGTATATTTGAAAGCACTACTTGATATCTAAGAGAAACCTCATGAATTCCTTTAATAATTTCCTTCTGTTTTGAACTAAGAAGAATTTTTGCCAAAAAAAGCTGGAACCAACAAAGATTTTGGATTGCATTAAACTGTACTGTTTTTTTTGTTGTTGTTGTTGTCAGTTTTTGAACGCTTGTCAGAATATTGTCTTCAGATTATGTTTCCCTTGCCTACCAACTGAACAAAAATTAAAAGATCATATCTTTCTCATCCTATCATTGAAGTATACCTTCCTCCAATTATGTATAAAGGGCAGATTTTCCAAGGAATTATTTATTGTTTATTAGCAAAAGACAAAGGCTGTAAGAGAAGGCTCTGTGTCACACACATGAATTCTTAGCAGTAGCTGAAGCATTTCAAGGATCCCAAGCCTAGGGGAAAAATAATGCCACATGGACTATATTTCTATGAATTTGGTAACCAACTGCCTGCTAAAATGCATCTCTGTAGTGGGATCTGAAGAATTGCTTCTTTTAAACATCACCTTCACAATTTATTTGTTTCACAAATGTTTACTGAGTGATAACTACATGCCTGACACTGTTATAGACACTGGAAATGTAGCAGTAAACAAAATAGACAAAAGTTCCTGCACTTTACACCTGTGAGAAGAAATTTTCAGTTTAACAGTTCCAGCTTATAAAAAGTAAACACAGGAGCAACTTACCCTGCAGTACACCTGCAGTCCATGCCTCGGACCATGTACTTTTCTTGTTTTTTTTTTCCTTAAAAAAAAGAAAAGAAAAGTAAATGCAATATATGAAAGATTCCTAGAATCTGAAGAAATCCAGGTTTTCATAGTCTACCTGTGAACTTATTTCTGGATGGTATCCTCCTGGAAAGAAAGACTAAGAGGACTTCATTTCAGAGTTCCTCCTCTGCCCAGATCAGTATTTGTTTAACCCATCAGTATTTTGTTGTAATCACAGTCAATCCATTTCTGCACAGAAAACCTTTTTTTTTTTTTTTTAAAGATTTACTTATTTATTTATTCCCACCCCTGTTGTTTTGCACTTGCTGTCTGTTCTCTGTGTGTTTTTCTGTGTCTTTTTGTCCTCTTTAGGTGGCACTGGGAACACATCCTGAGACCTTCTGGAGTGGGAGAGAGGTGCTCAATCTCTTGCGCCACCTCAGGTCCCTGGTCTGCTGCATCTTTTATTTTTTAAAGATTTTATTTATTTATTCATTTATCCCCCCCTTGCTGCTTGTGCTCGCTGGGTCAGCTAACCACGTCGCGCGGGCGGGCTTGCCTTCACCAGGAGACCCCGGGAACCGAACCCGGGGCCTCCCATATGGTAAACGGGAGCCCTACTGATTGAGCCACAGCCGCTTCCCTGCTGCATCTTTTATTGTCTCTCTTCTGTGTCTCTTTTTGTTGCGTCCTCTTGCTGCGCCAGCTCTCCGTGCGCGCCGACACTCCTGTGCGGGCCAGTGCTCCTTGCTGTGTGGGCCAGCTTGCTTTTCACCAGGAGGCCCCGGTAATCAAACCCTGGACCTCTTATATGGTAGACGGGAGCCCAATCGCTTGAGCCACATCTGCTCCCCCACAGAGAACCTTTAGATCCATGGAATGATCTCCCTAAATAAATGACCAGTCAGGTTACCTGATTGTCCACTTGGGAACAACCATTCTTTAAACATCACTACAGGATAAAAGTAGCTTTAATAACTGATATTTAATCAAGTAAAGTAAGGAAGTATTCTCACATTGTTGCACTCAGGTTGCATTTCTTAATTACAGTGTTATGGGATGGCATGGGTTATGGAATAAATTGGGAGACACCCAGGAAAGTCTTATCTATCTGTACTCCATTCTCCCTAACTACAATTTATCTCTTCCACCCAGATGCCTCATTGCAGGAAAACAAAACAAAACAAAGCAAAAAAAAAAAAAACAAAACAAAAAACATCCACCATCAGACTGGGTACCATTCTGTACTGAACTGCCTTCTCTAAGTATCTTCTTTCAAATATGCAGACACCTTTTGGAGGATTATCTTACCCTGCCAACAATCACTGCATCTGGAAGACTGAAGGGAACTAACACTTAAGGAGTTCAAACCATGTGCTAGACATTTTACATGTCACATCATTTGATTCCTACAAAGATTTCTAAGAGTACGTTTTCTCATTTTACAGGATGAGGAGTCTGGGGTTCAGAGAGGTTAAATGACACCCCCCAAATCACACAGACCTCAGTGCTGGAGCCAATAGTCAAACATGACCTTTCCCTGTCTTACTCTGCATTCATTGATCAAATTCCTTTCCTCTGTGATACATGAGGCTAAGGATAGCCTGGAGAGTGGTGGCTGCCTGGCAAGAGGGTTAAAAGAGAGGGGAAAGAACAGAGAAATGAAATGAGAGACAAAAAAGAACAATTTTGCTGACTTCACAGTTTTCTCTGAGGTCAGATCCAGCACAGGGCTATATTCTTACCGCTCTGATAAAATTCCTGATTCTCAGAATTACTGACTTGGCAGGACCTTAGAGGTCATTTAGCCCAACCTGCCATTAAAAGCTTTATTCAGTCATTAACTCACTTTATTACTTTTGGTGATCTGGGAAGTAATGTCATTGACTTGGCAAGTGAGCTGCATTTCTCTGAACCACGGTTTTCCACTATCTCATCGTGGGCTTGTATAGAGAGATCTGACTTTAAATCACAATAATTCTATAGTTCTCCACAGTTATCAAAATGCTTTCATATATACTATGTCCTTTAAACTCATAACTGTGCTCTAGGGAAGGCGTTGCATTACAGTGGAAAGAGCCTAGGCCTAGATCACTTAGTTCTAGGTTCAAATTTCCACACTGCGCCTTACCAAACCATGTAAACTTGGACAGATTAGTTAATCTCTTTAAGTTTCCCTTTTTTAAATTGCCTTTTCTGTTAAGCCTCCAAGCCCTCATCTATAAAATGGGGACAATACTATCTCCCACATGGGGTTGAACTAAGAATTTAATGAGGTCATGTATGGGATGGGTTTGCTCATGGCCAGTGCTCAGTGTTGACTGCTTTTCTCTCTCCTTCTTTTTACAGCTGATGAACTGGAAGTGAGAAGAAATAAAGTGGCTTTCCCAAGAGAACACAGCCATGATTGGTGTACAGAGGCCAAGCCTTGTTACTGCAATTCTTGGGTTTTTTGTACTATGTTATCCTGCCTGAAATAATGTTCTCTTCCTTCTCTACACTTTTGATGTGTACATACCTTGCCGTCTTTATACCTAACTCCTCATTTCCTTGGAGTACAAATTATTCCACTCCCTAGCTCTACACCAGGCCTTCTGCTCTGCTGTTTCTGCTCCATGCATTGCTCCTGCTAGTATCGGTGCCTATGGCCTCTTGCTAGTTTCCTGTGTGTTTTATATGCTCTTTGGAAGTTAAAGACAAATGGACAGGGCACTTTCAGGCATGCCCCTCAAATGTGAAATGTGGTTCTCATATAGGAGACAGAGCAGCTCTGGTGGCAACCAGGAGATGGGCTCCAAGCTCCTTGGCTTCTGATGCCTGGGTGTGATGTGCTGCAGGCTGCCTTCTGGATTGATTACTGCTCCCATTGCATTGCAGCTTCCCCAACTCTCCTCTAGCAAACTCTGATTTAAACAGCCCTACACTCAGCTTTCACATACCCCTGTAATACACAGAACTGGTAAAGCCCAATGGGAGCTCCTTGAATAAATCACTGCCAGAGGAACTGGTGTTTTTAAAGAGGTAAACATTCTTCCAACGCTATACAGAAATACATGCAAGTCTTCTAAAACTATCTTTATTTAGGTCATTCAAAATGCATGGTCACAGTGTTGCATTGGAGTGAAAATAAGTGTGTAGGCAAGCAGATTTACAATACAGCATGCATATATAACACACCTATTTATGCAAAACACATAATAAAAAGATACTTGTCACTCATTTCCTTTATCATAAATTCAAGTTGTACAACTGGAATATTACCCAACCTAGAGAAAATATAGTACCATATATCTGAGAAAATTCTCAAGAGATCATCTTGTCAACCTACCTATCTATAAGTAGAGGAAATGACTAAACTAATCAGAATTGAGAGTTAATGTTCCTTTATTGAAGATCTCTAGGGATACCATTCTGCTATAAAGCCTATTTACATATGTAAAATTGTTTTCTTACCACCAAACAACAACCTCTTGGGAATCCCCACAAATAAAAAGATCAAGTTTGTTTTTCTTCCTGGGAAAAGCTCTAGGGGCATGATCTTAGAAAGCTTGTCAAGAACCCTATATCATACTCCTCAAGTCCATGGGGCCTACCTCATTCCCTTGGGATTCCCTCACCCCTTGCCCTGAAGGATGGTTATATACTTACTCACCATGGCCCAGTTTGCACAAGACTGAGCCTTCACTACAGGACCACTGGCGAATTCCAGATGCCGTAGTTTTCTGGGAGGGCAGAATGAAAATAATTGTAACTGTTGGCAAGGATTCTGTGCTTTTCCTAGGCCCCTATTAGAACTAAGATTCTCACAGTCCATTGCAAACCAGCTTCACTTTTACACTTCATTGTTCTCCTTCCATAAGCACCCACCAAGCCCTCAAGGAATAAGAAAAGAGAAAAGAAAGAATAAACTGTACAATGAGTTGCAGAGATGGTCCTCTTGATCCCATAGTGTTCAGGAGAGCGTGTCCCTCCCCATGCTCCCTCCCATTCCTCACGCTGGTCCCTCCACAGTCGAGCAAAGCCAAGAAAATCAAGGCAAATCAAAACAGAACAAAGCAAAGCTGCAGACCACATGTGGATGTATATAGAACACAAGAAGTCTTTCCTGCACCTTGCTGACTGTCCCCCACCCTAGACACTGTCTTAAACTTCTTTACACAACTGCCGTCATTCATTTGAAAAGGTGATGGCAGTTTATCTCATTTTCCCTGGATTCCCATCTCTCCAGAAAAGTCCAAAAGTTGCAGTATCCTAACCTTTGTGGAGTAACAAAATTTAAAAATATGCATATAAACAACACTGTAAGAAAGAGGGAAAAACGAGTAGGCACAAATAGCTGGCTTAACCATTTTGTGGGCTGATTATAAAAGAAGAAATCTAATTTTATGTTTTTCTGGGGGAAGTGAGGGGAAGCCAATACGTAAAAATCAGCCTAAAAAATTGGAATCTACAGCCTCGCCAGGGTAACCGTTGCCCTCACCAGGTACTATTCATCTCCATCCCATATGGAAATTTCTTTCCAGGGACTTTCCTAGGGTCCCAGTTCCCCCCAAATCTTCGACATTCACTCTCTGTGGACCCCAGTACTAGTGCCAAATTTGGACCAATTGTTGGCTCCTAGTCTCTGAATTACAGCCTCAAAAACATCTCAGTGTTTTGCATCAATATAAACATACACTTTTATTCTTCTGTGTTCTCTTGTTTCTTTCTTTTACAGAGCACATCATCGTCTAGGATGTTGTCAGCTTCTATCCTGCACAGCCCAGCTTAGGTGCTGATGTCAAGGCCCCTTACCTGCATTCTTGGTCTTGTCCCTCGGGAGCTTCCTATGTGTTAAATGGACTCCATAAGGTTTCAAGCAAGAGATTGGAACATCTGATCTTTATGATGAGGATTTACTGCCAGCTGATTTAAGAATGTGGGGTCCTAAGGGACCTTGTCTCCTCAGCTATGTACTCTATGTTCCAGTACTTTTAGCCAGTCTTGCACTTATTTTCCTCAAAAGGAAGAATGGAATTGGGTGGGTTTGTGCCTTCCAATATGAAATGTTCTCACTCAGCAGATTTTATTCCACACTACCTCAGAAGCACCTCTTCTATTTCATGTGTATATAGCTCATAGGTAAGTGCCTTTGGCTTGGCATCAGTGCCTGGTAAAGCCAGTTATGATCAGGACACTGAGTTGGTTTCACTCAAAACATGGCATAAGCAATAGCAACTGACACAGTAAAAAACCGGTTTGGGCCACTTTCCTTAAAAGGTAACTTCAGGTGTGGCAGGTGTTCCTGGACTCCTGCAGCACAGGCTGAAAATCCATGTGGCTGCCAGCTGCTGGCAACATATCAGATCCTCCCTCTCTCCTCACCTGCCCAGGTCTCAGCCTTTGTGACCTAAAACCAGACTGGATCCTGTTCACCTCTCAGGCCTAGAACCTGTTTTTATATTCCTGCCTCACTTGGTTTGACTCCCTGAAGACACACCCCTGCCCTGGCAAAATGGAAGCTCTCTGGTTTCTTTGTTACCTGCCCCTAGACACATCTTGCATTAATGCTTCTCCATAAACCACTTAGTTCTCTTGGCTTCTGACTTCAGTTCAATTCTCTCACTACTGCTTTCAGATCCACTCCCCTAAGCTCATGAATCCTATGACTTGCCTTCTAGGTCATATTTGACTTGGTCCCCAGTACTTCTCTGCCCGTTTGCTGTCCTGGGGCAGAACTCCACCTGATCAGTCTAAGGACAGGATCACAGATGCCAGTTGCACACAACACCTTGGAGTGAAGGGCATGGTGAACTTAGCCAGCACAGAGAGGAGGTTTTGGCTGTCTGGGAAGGGGAAGGCAGCAGTGGAGCATCTGACATGGCTGAAACACTATGATCCTACACACTTTGTGATTCTCAGGATAACTGAGACAATGGCCTTTCTGGGTCTCTATCTGCCTAGGGGAGAGTAAGAAATGGATGATCCTCATGTGCAGCTAGATATGTGGGAATAGATAACTGTTTGGCAATCTGCCACCTTAGGCACCTTAGGCATGGCAAGGTTACCTAAGCTGGGGAGGGGGAGATGGACTAACCAATGAGACTCTTTCCAGAAGTACCTCCAGCTGCTGATCAGGTGAGAGGCTTGAGCCAAGGAGGCCTGGACTGCTGCCATGGTACCTGCACCTGGGCTAGCAGCTGCCTCATTCCTGTGGGACTTCTTAGGCTGCTCTTTCCTAGTGCTCAGATGACCCACTATTGGAGTTTTCCAGCTGCTAAAACCAATACCATATAATGGGTTGGCTTAAACAAAGAGAATTTATTGGCTCACGGTTTTGAGGCTAGGGGAAGTCCAAAATTGAGGTGTCAGCACGGTGATGCTTTCTCCCTGAAAACTGTGGCACTCTGGAGCTGGCTGCTGGCCACCTTGTGTTCCATTGACACCCAACTCCTGGCTGCTTCTCATGACTTCTCTTTCTGTGTCCAATTGCTTTTAAAGACTTCAGCCATGCTGGATTAAGGCCCACCCTCACCCGGTTTGGGCACGCCTTAACCAATAACATCTTCACAGGCCCTATTTACAAATGGGTTCACACCCACAGGACCAAGGGTTGGGACCCGGATATGCTTTTTTTGGGGCACATGATTCTATCTCAACAGCCACTATACAGACTGCCCAGCAAGGAAACATGGAGCAGAGCCCCTTCCTCAGCTGACAACTAGAGTCTTGCCCCCAGGTCTAGCCCCAGCTGCCTTCACCCTAAACTCAGCTGCTCTTGCTAGGGTCCTGGTGCTCTTGTAAAGAAAGAGGAAACAAAAACGAAGTGAGCTGTGGGACCCCCCACTAACCAGGCTTAAACACAGCGTTTCCTGAGAGCTACCTGCTCTCATTCATCCCTACCTGCGGTTTAGCCAAGGAACCCAATATTCTTAAAGTTGAAACTTTGAAGGAAGTAGCAAGACCTACAGGTTCATTTTCATTCTCGGAGGAAGGAGGAGAAAGTGCCTGTGGATTACAATGCTCAGAGGAAGGCATTATGGTTGCCCTTTGGGACCCAGGAACTACGGGGATATTTAGGTGGCCTGGTGTATTCTGCCCTGGCTATGAGAAAACTGGAGAAACTGTCTGACAACAAGGCTCTCAGTCTCCTCCTGGGAGATGTGGACAATGCTGTCCAGGTGACCCAAATCCTAGAGGGAGGATTTGAAATTGCAAAACTTACTGCCAGTTTATCACAAACTTCTGAAGAAGTACAGTTTCACCTGGTCTTCAATCTTAGGTATTCAAAAATTGCTTTCAAGCTTTTTTGTTTGGCTCATGTTCTTGTTTGCTCCATAACCATTCCTCCTTTGGGAGAATTGCCCCTTCCTCACATTATGATTCCAGAAAAAGCTACAAAATCAAAAGAACTTATTCCTTCCATCACAATCACCTATCAGACCCTCTCTCCTAGGTATCTGAATCTGGAGTGGGAACTCAGAGGGCCAGAAGGCAGGTGGAGCCCAGCTTTTGCAAAAACCGTCGCACTGGAAGAAGGCAGCAAAGGCGTTATCACCCTTGCATTACAGATGAGAAAATGGAGACTTAGAAGATGTAATATCTTGTCCAGGGTCCCACACTAGGAAAGAGCAGAGCCAGCATTTGAACCCAGGTCTGCATGACTCCAAAGTCCATGATTGTTTCACTCACAACAGCCTCCGTGTACGAAGTACCTATTTCCACTTTAAAGATGGGAGAAATCGGGGGTGGGGGGTGGGGGGGTGCGGAATGGCTCTAGAGGCTGCCCCTGCATTCAGAGTCAAATGCAGAGGCAGAGATTAGATTGAGTTGTTTCTCATTTATATGCATAGTATCATGGTATTTCATCTGCCCACCTTGCTGCAATTTCCCGCATCAGCTCAGCATTGTGATCCTCTCATATCCTACTATTAGCCAATGAAGGGTTTTTTGTCTTTTTCGATGCATGCTATTCTCCGATTTCAAGTCTGCCCTCATCTTCACCTCCATTAAATAGGCCCCGCCTTATGCAAGTCCTCTATTTTCCTGAATCTTTCTTTTCTCAACCAATTGCTGTGCCCCTTTAAAGCTCCCCCCATCTCCACCCTCCCTCTCTGATTGCCTATAAAAGCAGGCTGGAAGCCCTGTAAAAACTGAAATGGTTCTTCTGTTTTGTCATTAGACATTATGTTTTAAACAAATAAAGCATGTCTGCTGAGGGGCATTGGAAGCTCCTCAGAAATGGTTTATTTTCATACGGCCCGTGAGCTGCTTTCTTCCTGATGAGTCAGCACTACTGCTTTGCTCTTACTGCTCCAGCAGTAACAAGGCACAAAGACTGTCAAGCATCAACCCATAAATGACTCTAAATGCACCTATTATTCCACTGCTTTTCCAGTTGATTCCTCCTGAGTTCAATACTCTGTTCTAGGCAGTTTTAAGTGTCAGTATATCTTGTTGAAGGTTCACCGGGTTAAAAAAAGCATTTGATTTCTTGGGTGTACTGTATGCTTTGGGAAGACAAAACCAAACAAACAATTGTTATTTGAAAATCATATTCTTTTCATAATCCTCACAAGGAGAGCTTAAATACACTGTCATCGTCATCCAATTAGCCCAGAAGCACATGTCAGGCTGTGTCTGTGAAGATAAATTCTAGAGGAAAAGAACTGCTTGATACACCTTTTGTGGACCTGGAAAACAGTGTCAGTTCTGTGTAGTCACCTGCCTCGATGTACTTAGAAGCAACAAAAGATGTGCTGTAATTTAACATAGCTTGAGCACAATTATTTCCTTGTTGGCATCTAAGGGTCACAATCACATGTGCTTCGGTCAATCCTTGCTGTCACTTCTCTGCTTCTGCTATGGACTCCATCAACTTCTTTTTTTTTTTTTTTTTTTTTAAAGTGCCTGCTTTCCTAGGCACTGTGGGAGGGAGACACAAGAAATGGACAAATAGATCCCTTTCAAGGGCCTCTCAATACCCGTAATGTAAGCAGATTGTATCACTGGTGGCTGGACCCTGAAGAGAATTTCAATTCTAACAGAAGCAGACGGAAATAGGCTTTTTAAATCCTTCGTTGCTGGATTCTAACCTGCTTGGGAGCTGGCTGCCCACTTTTGCTGGTCTCCTAGCAACCAAGCCCCTTCCTCCGCAGGCAAGGCTGCTGACCACCGGGAAGGCTAGGCGAGCCAGCCTCTCGCCCTCCCCAGCACAGGGCAAGAATGTCGCTGAGGAGACCGGTGTGAGAGCATGGAGAAATTGCTAAATGGTCTGTAAATGCACAGTGAGGGTGACAATCTAAATAGAGGGAACTTTCACACATTTTCCAGGGGATCTTCAGATTTAAATCCATCCTTCTGCTTCTTCCAATAATAGCTTACATGCACGGAATGCTCTGTATTTTATAAAACATTTTCACATCTGTTACCTCACGCAATTCCCCACAACTACCTTGAGCAATCTCTACTCTGGAAACAGCACAGGGAAATTTTATGAGTTCACTTTTAGATGCTTTTAAAGGACCCAAGAAGAAACTCCTGGTCATTCAGTTATAAGGCTTGAAAAAGAGGAGGGGGGATAAATGGGGCAAGTTCCAAATACCAGTCTTTATTATTATTACTATTAGCAATAATTTAAGGTTTTAGCCAGCTAAACTTTGCCTCTGTGGCTGGAAGTTTCAGTGGAGCCTGGGAAAGGTGATGTATTCCCTTTATCCCTTCTGCCCTGTTATTCTCCTTGTCCCTTCTCCAGCATCCACCATTGGGATTGAAATTGATGAAAGGCTCTTTGTTCATAATGGTCTTTTTCTGAGTTTCCTCTATAACATTCTTCCCTTTCAGGATAAAAGCAAACAAGGCAGAAAAGTGCCTTCAGCTCTTACAGGATACAGGGAAGCGAAGTAAAATCTTCTCACTTACTCAGAAACCCAGCGAAGTCTCTCTTAGCCAAAGATGGAGGACTATTCTTTGAACTATGGGTCAGAAAATTTGGCCCAGTGATAAAAATCTATTTGTTTGTGTTTCTGTCTCTTGTTTGTGGATTGGAACCCTTTGAAAAATGTTATTGACCCTCTGTGGTTTACAGCATCTTTCTCATTTTAATAGTGTTCAAACAACTAGCACAATTGTTCTAAAAGAGACTGCTAGAATAGAGTCTAAAAATGAAGTTGAGGAAGATGCTCTGCTATCTTGCTTACCGTGGTACAGTTACTGACAGCCTATGTTCATTTAGGGAGGTGGCAGTGGCTGGAAATCTCAGAGCAACTCCTTTTGTCATCACCTCAGAAAACAGCAGCTGCAGCTGTGGTGGTACCCCAGTGGCCAGGAAGACTAGATACAGTGCTTTTCCAGAAAGAGCTCACTCCTTCACACCTGCCCTGGCTGTTGACATTGTCCTCTCGTCAGTGTGAAATGGGAACTGTTTTTCAGCAGCAATAGCTGTTTTTTTGTCATGTTCTATGGGGCTGTGGGTAAAGATAATCAGATTAATCAAAGTCCTAACTTCATTGGTTTACTCTTGCAAAGAGAAAACTCAAATATAAATTTTCAATACATTTTTTATTTTGGGATAATTTTAGATTTACAGAAAGTTGCAAGGATAGTACAAAGAGTTCTGTAATAGCCCTCAGCCAGTTTCAGTGTCCCCTAATGTCATGTCACATTACCAAGGTGCACTTGCCAAATTAAGAAACTAACATTGGTGTATTAACTACACTCTAACTTTGGTAAGATGTCACCAGTTTTTCCATTAATGCCCTTTTTCTGTTCCAGGATTCAGTGTGGGATCCCACATTGCATTTAGTTTTCATGTCTCCCTAATTTCCTCTGATCTCTGACAGTTTCTTAGTTATTCCTGGTTTTTCGTGTACTTGGCACTTTAGAGAAGTACTGGTATTTTGTAGAATTTCCCTCAATTTGAGTTTGCATGATATGTTTCCTCATGATGGGGTTATGAATATTTTGGAAAGAATACCACAGAGATGATATGCCCTTCTCATCACATCTTATCAGGGCATCCCTGTTAGCATGACATCACTGATGTAATCGACCTTGACCCTTTGGTTAACCAAAAGGTGGTGTTTGCCAGCTGTCTCCACTGGAAAGTTGCTAATTTTCCCTTTTCATATTTGATTCTTTGGAAGTGAGTCAGTAAATCCAGTTCATCCGGGCTGGTTGTGGAGGGAATTAAGTCTATCACTTAGAAGGGAGAGTATCTACATATAGTATTTGGAAGATTTTGCTCTTCCCCACTATCTATTTATGAAATATGCATTTAAAAATCACAAAAAACACACTAGAAGTTCCATATTCCTGGGATGAAACAAAAGCAAGTATCCTCAAACAAGGGTACCAAAAAGAGAATCAATAGGAGAATGTTGATCTAAATAAAACATTACAAAATCATGGGATATTGAAATGATTATGGCAAAAAAAAAAAAAAAAAAAAAAAGACTTAAAAATCACTATACCTAGAGAAGAACAGATTATTTGACTACTTTATAATACATCTCATTATTAGAAAGGATATCAAACCACAAGATGCCATTGCAATAGGCTTTGCTAAGGACTGGGGATTATTTCTGAATTAGGCCATAGAGGGGAATTTACAGGGCAAAAATGATACTGGCCCTTGTGAAATATGAATGCAAATTTTCAGGGTTAAAAAGAAAATAGAAAGAAGGGTATAAAGTCTGGAATTGCAGGAAAAAATGCTGCATTTGATACCACAGGAAGCCTGGAGGGTCTTTTGAAGGAAAAGTATCACTTTCCAGCTTGGAATTGGAAGAGAGCACTCAGCTGGGCTTGCAGAAGCCAGCTGTCCTTTGGAAAAATCCAAGAAGGCAAAGGACCAAGCAATAGGGAACCAGAGGCTTCCAGGTTGGAGCAGTATCAGTGGAGAGGCCTAAGCCCAATATCCATTCTAAAACCTAGGCTAAATAACAACAACCAAGCAAACAAAATCAAACCAGAAAAATGAAGAAGAAGAAAAAGATGCTTTTACTTTCTACTTTTCAAAATAATAAAGGCATATAGCAAAGATAAATACAGGTAAAGAGTAAATAAAGGGTATATAATGAAAAGTAAGTCTCCTTCTCATCGAAAACACCTAGGCTCATTCTTCAGAGACAATGTCTTTTAAAGGTTTACTGTGTTTCCAAAGGAAAAGATGCCCACTGCAGCATTATTTTAATAACAGAAAGGCTGGAAGCCAGCTAAGTGTCCATTGTTAGTGAACTAGTAAAATAAATTATGACTCAACCATACAATGGGATACTATGTGGATATTATAAGGAATTAATTATAATATCTGCAAAATATATCATTGAGTGAAAAAAAGATATGTAGAGCATGCATTGCCTTTCTGATTTAGTTCACATGAGCCTCCCTCAAAAATAACTGACCTGGGGGGCGTCCGTCTCCTATATGGAGGGACCTGGATTTGATCCCTGAGACCTCCTGGTAAAATATAAATAAATAAATAAACAAACAAACAAACAAATAAATAAATAAAACCTGACCTAACATCACTACTATGGTTGGTCTTATCC
The DNA here is from genome assembly GCA_026826555.1 of Tolypeutes matacus. Taxonomy (NCBI): domain Eukaryota; kingdom Metazoa; phylum Chordata; class Mammalia; order Cingulata; family Chlamyphoridae; genus Tolypeutes; species Tolypeutes matacus. The sequence continues at coordinate 6,744,769 of JAKSZT010054396.1, forward strand.
AAAAACGTGGGGAGAGAAGGCACAGACGTGGCAACAATGTGTAGAACATCGTGCTTACTAAACTGATGTCACTACTGCACTGTCGAAACTTCAATCTCAGTAGAAATTCTGCCCTTGACATGAATATGGTATTTCTGTAATGAATACCATGTTTCATTGATTCTTAGACACCCATTTTTGTCACATTTTAATGACTCTGAAATCAGGAGGTGTCTTAAAATCTCTGTTGGACCCGTAGCGGTCAGTGACAGTGCTTATACAAGCCCAACAAAAGTGGTTTGGGGAAAAACCCTGGAGATACTAGTGAAGAACTCTCTGTGAAGGATGTTGGTTCACCAAGGTGATACTGTATGTGTGTAAGGGGGTGGGGAGGGCCGAGAAGCAGTCTTCAACAACTCTGAAATTCAAAACTGATACAGAAGCGTCAGACTTTGAAAGCAATGAAGTTTTAAGAATACTGTAATCAATTTATTTTGCTTAAATTTCCCTTTTTATGTATGCACAAGAGTAATATACAATAAAAATTTGTCTAAATAAGTTTAAAAGAGCTCTTTAAGTAAGAATAAAATGATAAAACAGCATGATATTAGTTTAATTGGCAGTCCTTATTATTTCTTAGCAGAACATAAAATACTGGTTCATCTCACACACAATGGTGTTTTAGATTCAGGGAAATATGGGGCATGTTTCTTATTTAAGAAAAAGGACAACCTGCTGAAGGACTCAGAACACATAGCTCATATCTCTGGTGGAGCTCATATATCTGGTGGACCCTGCTCTTAATTAAATTGGGTAATATTTCAGGTACCCTTTTACATTTATGAAAGGTAAGGCTTGGACCTGAGAAATATTGGGAAAGGACAAGAAAGAACATTTAGTGCCGTGAAAGTGTTCCTCATTTACTTAGAAATTGCCATTTTCATTATAGCAAGAGGGTGTTAACAAGCATTCATTTGTTACTTCATTTCTTTCTCTGTAGCCTAAGTGTGTGCGGATGTCATCCGAGCTTGGGATGAGGTCACTTTAATGATGATATTTTGCTAATTTGCCCCACCCACCATTGCAGGACCCAGCAGCAAAGTTGTCCCCTAATTAGCGAGCATTTCCGGAATTACCTGGGGATATCTCTCATGCATTCCTAGTTGAATTTGGTCCACTGCTATGAGACTCTGCTATTTTTCCTTCCTCTCCAGTCTGACTCCCCTCCCACACACACACTGGGATTGCTCAACTGGCACTGGCACTGGCACTTAGCCAGGCACTGCTGCTGCCTGCCCTGATTGCTGCTGCTGGTGCAGAGGAGAATTTGAGGTGCCAAAGGCTGCCCCAGGTTCTACTGAAAAGTAGGGGAAATAACTAGCTTTTTGGCTTACACTATCACCATGATTTTAGTCCTCTTTACTGGATAAGAATGGGCCATTGACCTAACCTGAGCCAATCAAGTCTCTTCCCTGGAAATTTTGAACTTGGAGAGCTCTAGTCTCCAGAATTGTAAATCTAGTAGATGTGAGCCTGGTAGTTGCTGGCAGCTACATTTCTAGCTGTGGAAGAACTGGTTTGAGAGAAGAAAGCCAGCTTGCTGAGAGATGCAGAAACCTGGTATATTAGTTTCCTGGCTGTTAAAACAAATACCATAAAATGGACTGACTGAAACAATGGGAATTTTATTGGCTCAGGGTTTTGAGGATAGAAGTCAAAATCAAGGTATCAGCAACGTGATGCTTTCTCACTGTGGCTTTCTGGAGCTGGCTGCCTATGATCCTTGGTCCTTAGCTTTTCCATCACATGGCAGCATTTTCTCCTTTCTCTTCCAGGTTCCATTGACTTCCAGCTTCTGGCAGCTCCCTGTGGCTTCTCTTTCCATGTTTAATTTCCTCTGCTTATAAAGACTTCAGCCATTTTCAGTTAAGACACCACCCCACCCCCACCCCCCATTTAGTTTGGGCCCACCTTAACTAATAACGTCTTCAAAGATCCTATTTACAAAAGGGTTCACACCCACAGGACCAGGTATTGGGAACCTAAACATGCCTTTTGAGGGGGACATGATTCATTCACCAACACCTGGATTTCAGGCCCAGCTGTACCCCTGCCCTTCCTGTGGTTTGGTTACACAAGTCAAATTTACTTTAATTTAATTTGGATTCCTATCATTTGTCTTTTTTTTTTTTTAATATATTTTTTATTTTTTACAGATTCTTATATTACACAAATGTTACACAAAAATTATAGGGATTCCAAATATGCCTCACACCCCACACCTCCCACTCCCTCTCACATACACAACATTCTTCATTAGTTTGCCACATTCATTGCAATTGACAAACACATCCTGGGGCATTGCCACCGAGCATGGACCATAGTTCACATTGCAGTCTACACTCTCTCCCACACAATTCTGCAGGCTATGAGAAGATGTATAATAGCATATATCTGTCACTGCAATACCATTCAGGACAAGGTTCTTCTCACTTGTAAACCAAGGTATACTCACCAACACTGTGACACTCCTTCTCCAGTATTTACACCCACTCCTCTTCATGCCTGAGTCCTGGTGGGCTGGGATGAGAAGTCCAGGTGATAGACACTGCAGTGTACCATCACTCATCATCTCTGTTGGTCAGAGCTTTGGTCTTAGGTTAAGCTGGCTTGTGGTTCTTTCCCATGTTAAGTTCTTTACCAGAAGACTTCTTGGTCCTTCATGTGAATGGACTAAGAGAAAAATAGAACAGACCATGACAAATACTGGGCAAAAATACATTAATGGTGGAAAGAGATGCAATCCAAGAATGCTAAGCTGCCACTTCATACCTCCATATGCTGAGACCAAGTTCTTGGCCACCATGCACTGGAGCCTTCCACCCTATTGCTACACCATCAAGCTTATACCACTGTCTCCTACCACGGCCTCTACCCTTCTATAGACCATAAAAAAAGGCCACTCCAGTTTCACTTCACAGCCTCCAGAGCCTCCTTCCCAATCACTACTGAATTCTGTGGTGCCCAGAACCTTCCAGGGAACCACCACACCGTAGTGACCATGATTCACAGGCTTCTGTTCTTCTCTCATCGCCTAAACTAATAGCCGCTTCAGCCTGTGCTACTTCCCTGACCTCACATCTCTATATAACCCTCTACTCAAATGCCAATTCTCCCCTTCCTCCCAATCCCCTCCTCTTATCCTGCAAAACTCTCAGTCCTTAATTACCAAATTCCTCTATATCGTCAACATTTTCACTGAACATTTCTTCCATCTTAACTGCTACCAAGCTTTCCCACAGGAATATCACTTCCTCCGACACCCTCTTAAATGGAGGTTGCTCATTTTGCTACGTGTATTTCAGGCTCAGAAAGTGGCATCCTATTCTCCTTGCTCCAAAACACCACTTCTAAACTATTCTCTTCTCATTCTGTTGTGAAACTAAAAAGCCCATTTTTGTTTGTTTGTTTGTTTGTTTGTTTTTTAACCCCATCACTCTCTCCTCATCTCAATGCTGACTTTCTGGCATTTGAGTTTCTCCCCTTCATTCACTGGTGACTTTTTCCCCTGGCTCATAGGCTCCTTCTCCATCCTAATTCATGACATCATCCTGAGGGACTTCTTGGCCTCCCAATCACTGACTCCTTCATTTCCAAAGGCCTTCCCTCCCACACCACCCCAGCCACCTCCTCCTACTGTCTCAAGTTGGATCCTGTTGTTTTCCAGAAATTTTCATGCTGCTAATATCCAACCACAACCTCCTATCCTTCCGTCTTCTCATCTAATGACTCCTGCTATTGCCCTTCAACAATATTAGGGCCTTACTGGAGCCACTCCTTTGACGTTCCTGCTTTCTCCTCGTTTATCAGTCCCTTCAGCAGCAACAACATTTAGTTCACGGGCATTAGTGTCAGAACGGTTGTCTGGTGCTGGAGGTGGCACGGTACCATATCCTGAAAGATGGCAACAGAGCTATATTTGATTTTCCCACATCCTTTACATCACTGAAGAGTATCAATCTTTCTAGGTTTTGCTAATATGAAAAGTAAAATGTTCCCTCACTGGTTAATTTGTATATCTGATTATTAGTAAGGCTGAACATATTTTTGTACAGTTATTGTACATTCATATTCTTTTGCAAATTACCTGTTAAGGTCCTTTGCCTATATTTATATTTGGGTGCTTATCTTTTCTTATCTATATATATATATATAACTATTATATATAAAGGATATTTCTTCCTTGTATGTTGCAAATACATATTTTTCTTTTAATTTTGATTGTGGTATGTTTTCCCCTCTCTAGGAAGTTTAAATTTTAGATCTCTACCTTAGCAGTCTTTTCTTTATGGTTTCTGCCTTTGGTGGCAAACTTTAAAAGGACCTCCCCCTCCTTTCTCTAGATATCTTTATGGTTCAAGTTTTATACTTTAAATTTGTAATCTCTCTGGAACTTATTTCAAAGTAAATCTGTATATTGTGGATCCAGTATTTTCCAAATGCTCAGCAAGATGCCTCAACATAATTTATTGTCATCTGATTTCCATTAATTTGAATTCTAGTCCATTGATCTTTATGCCAGAACCACACACTGTTTTAATTTCTATAACTTTATAAAATGTTTTAATATCTCCTAGAATAAGTTTTTCAGCAAAATATTATGACTCTGTTAGGTAAGTCTTTTTCCATGCCCCCCAAGTAAAGTTTATATCTTTATGTATTTTGTGAAAATAATTATCAACTTATTTGATGTTTTCTGCTTTTTGTGTTTTCTAGCTGTTTCCTTTTTCTTCTGCCATTTGTTCTGTATTGTTCTATATTCTGTTATTTAAAAAATGACAATGTTTTATTCTCTGTGGTAATTTAGAATTCAGAAATTCGATTTTTAACTAATCTACTTGTGTCTTTAGGCTTAGAAAAGCAATCCTTAAGTCTATTTCTTAACAATGGCAAGAACATAAACATTTTCATAAACCTCATGTTGTCATTTTTTCTCTTTAGTCATGAATGAATGAAATCAATAGATCTGGACTCAGCATTTGCTAAACAATGAAGTATGCAAAATTCATCTGGACCTTTTAACTCAAAACATGAAGATAAGTCTTGAAATAAGAGCTTCTAGCAGGCATATGTTGGTGTATCTTTACTGGATCCAGAAGGGATCTTCCAATTCAACCTGCAGATTTTCTAAACCAGAGTCAGGTGCAGTTGTGGTTTTTCTCTAAACAGTATCAAATATGAATGGCATGGGAGGCGGATGTGGCTCAAATGGTTGGGCCTCCGTCTCCCATATGGAGGGATCTGGGTTCGATCCCCGGGACCTCCCGGTAAAAAAAAAAAAAAAAAAATGAATGGCACACAACTCCAGCACTCTTCTTCTTATTTCCACCCCTGCTCATAATGTATAGGGGACTCTCTCTTCCCGGTTGTGATGCGTCTCTGTTTGCTTCTTGTCACTTCCTGTTCTACTGCATGCTGAGTGATACTGATGGGGTGATAGGAGGCTCAGACCAGCTCATTCACAACACAAACCCTGCACAGCTAGGAAATGGCAATTTGTTTTCCAGATTGTCCCATCTGTACCTGAATTAGGTATAGACACTGAAGAAAGAATCTGAGTAATTACTTCCTTCTCCTTGGTCTTTTTCCCTGTTCTCCTTCAGAGGGTGGAGCATGCAGGAAGCAAATCAAATAAAAGGCTCCTTAATGCTTCTTCTTTGTTTGCCTGATTGCAGGGCTGTGGCATTTTCTTCTTTATAGTTTCCAATGCTGTTGTCAGTTTTGTATTTTGGTGTATCCTCATGGCATTTTAATGGGAAAGCAGGAGGAACTGTATCAGGAGCAGTGTGTCAGCTGCTATACTAACCTAAAAGCCATCTCTCTATATATATTTCAAAGTAAATGATGTAACTTAAAACCTACCCAAGTCAGGAAATGCAAAATTTGCATTTCTTGTGGGAATATTATATCACCATCTTTGTAGTCACTTAAGGTATTTCACTTAAGAGGCAGAGTAGTAATCCAAGATACTTCTACTTCACACGTATTGTGACAGTCACTGGTTAATATTTCATTGGGATTGAATTAAGTATTTACAGATGTGCATAATAAAGGTGACTATCTTAATATTGTACTAGTGGAGGAGGGGCAAGTCCATCTATTTCATAATGATTCATACTAATAATAATGGTGTCTTATTTTGAGAAAATAGAGTATTGTATTGGTACATTTCTCCTAATGGGGCTTTGATAACTTTACTTTCTTTCAACAGTCTTGATAGTACCAACATATATGAGAGATGATTTTTAAAAGCTAGGGGAAGAGAAAAAAAGGGAGAAAATAAAACTTTTATTCTTTTTCTTAGCCTTTTTCTGTACTGTTGTTTCTTTGCTATGGAGCGCAGCCCCTTTATGCTTTATTTGTTTTTATTTATAACTCTGCATCTATTAACTGCACGAGCCTGGACATGTCCTGCGCCTCAGTTTCATCTGCTGTAAAGTGAAGCAGAGAGACATGGGGGAAAGGAAGTGGGCTCCGTGACAGCATCAAAATCCAGTATGTTCTTGGCAGGTGTCGCTAAGGACCCAAGCTGGGAGTTTCAGTGAACTGAGGGTGGAGATTGGGGAGCAAGCACACATTCATCCCTGCTAATAGATTCTGACATGAGCAATCTGTGATCCCGATCCTGCAGGACTCGGTGCTAGGAAACAACCACCAGGGCTGCATGTTCACACCCAAGCACCGCATTTCAAGAGAGACACTGCACCGAGAGAATAAAATGTGCCTGGGCAAGGACGTCTGGGTGGCAGAAATTAAAAAGAAAGAAGGAAACACACACACACCATGAGTCAGAGAAAGAAAGATGAAGGAAGAGGCAGTCAATTTTAGAATTAGAGTGTTTTAAATGTAGCCCTATGGACAAAAGATGTTACAATTTGCCTCTGTAGCTCCAGGGGGCAGGACCAGGAATAATGCCTCCATGTCTGAGGTGTCTGAGGGAGCAAATCTGAATCAACGTGAGGCAGGATTTTCTCGCAGTGGGCATTGTTTAGCTATGAAAGTGGCCGCCTACTGAAGTTGTTGCGTTTCCTTAGTCCTTAGAATTTAAATGTTAAGTCACAGGCTTGAGAGATACCAGGCAGAATTCCTATTTAGAGAAAACAAGTAACTAGATGACCCCTCCTGTTCCTTCTAAATCTAAGATTTCTGTTCCAGTTTCCTATTAGAGAATGAGATTTATAACAGAAGCATTATAATATTCAAGTACATGTAATTGCTTTTATGTACAATCAGACCATGCTGCAATAGAAATGGCTTATTCTTTGTTCCAGAATTTCAGAGCTAAATTTTGTGATCCAATCTTTTCACAGTTAAAAAAAATATCCTAGTTATTTTTCAATGTATAACAGTATTTTCAAAATATCTCTCAATTTGGGTTACCTTATTGTTAAGCCTCTCTCCTGTCCTTCCCATTTGCTGTTAAGACTTAGCCATAAGGCTGAGGTAAAGACGGAAGAGGAAACATATAAAGGAAGATGACAGGTCAATGCTCACTTCTTTTTGCCCAGGGTATTTAGAAGAATTTCCAGGCAGACAGGAAAGGGAAGTAACAAAAACACCTTGCCCTGCCCACCCTCCCAAACCCAGGCGTAGGAGACTGTAGAAGGAAGAAGGGAGACAAATGCAGGAGAACAGGGAGTATGCCCAGAATTCTTCATTAAGGCCTCAGCTCAGAGCTGGGAGAAGTGCTAGGTTATGAGGAATATTAGGCATTTGGTTTTTCCTTCATGTTTGGGCCTCTGGAAGGAGATCAACTCAATGGCTATGCTGCCCCAGGCTGTGGGGACCACATCAGGGTACATTTGGTGGTACAGCATGATTTTCAGAGAGAAGTGGAGTTTGGTTTTCCTGAGTGGCTACTGGGTTTCGATGTGGCATGGGTAGGACCCAGAAGTTCCTGCATGGCCCTGAGTAGGTGGGTGTTCAGAAGGTAGCTGAGTTGAGAGTTAGTGGGCCTGCAGTGGGGTCTGCAGTGGGGTCTGTTGTGGGGAAGGGTAACATGTCAGACTTGTCCAGGAGCTGGGTAGAAGAGGAGTCAGTGATGCCAGCAAGAGCTGAAGGTACCAGGGAGCCAGGGAATGCCACTGGGGCTTGATTGCACTGAGACCAGACCACAGACAACGGCCGAGATGGATCACAGAGCAAAGAGTGATGAGTTAGACAAGAGAAACCATTGCCACAGAGGCCAACAAAGACTCAGTCACACAGGAATGCAGACCCAAATCTAAGACCTTCTCCTTGCCAAAGTCACACGAGCTACACCCTCTTCTCATACACCTAGATGCCATCTTGTAGAGGAATAGAGAGGGCAGCTGACTATCTGAGAGGCAGAGCGTTTTTACCTAAAGGAATTGAGCATTGTCTTAAGGAGACCATTTAAATGACTGCACCAAACCAGGTTATAAGACTGGACTAAAATTTTAGAGTTGTTCCCAGATTCCCAGAAGGTGAGGTCTCATGAAGATCTATTACGGACAACCTAAAGAAGTAATATTCTCTTTGCACATCTGAGTGGGTGTGTGACTAAGGTTATGACTCCATTACAAATGTAAATAGTATAAAAATGTGATAGTGATCGTGTGGATAGACACATGTATTTCCAGTGCCTAGAACATAGTATGTACCAAATAATTATTTACTAACCTAATAAATTAATTTTCAGTAATAGAATGGAAGAACATTGTTACAAACTCAGTTATATTACGGCAGAAATACCAGTCACTTCCTTAGTTCGATGCAGGCTCTCTGGGGAATCTATATAATGCAGTCTCAGTCTGAAACAGGACCAACAAGATAAGGTATCTCATCAGGGAGAAATTGAAAAGATGAAATGGAGTGGGAGGGACTAGCATCAGAAAGGACTGTGTAATAAAGGTCACTGAGAGGAGATGGAAGAAAAAAATCAATAAAGAGCTGCAAAAGGCAGAAAAAATTTGAAATAGCCAAAATTAATTTAAGGCAATGACAAATGGAGTTGGGTACGGGTTATGTGTATGAGACATAGCATAGTCCATTTTATTTTTATGCAGTATCCTTAATATTCCATGTCATAAAGCACTTAACATAAAACACTCAATAAGAGAATCAATTAGAGACTGAAAAAGACATAAAAATAATTTAAACTTTTTTATGCATTGCATTTTCATACCAATGAATTTCAAAATGAGTTGTTAGTTTGTTGAATTGCACATTTACTATTGAACACAATTCTCTTCTCTGCATCAGCACAACCCAATGCACTTACTGAATAGAGTCAAAGCCCCTGGTGATAATGCCTTCCAGTGCATTTCATGAAAGAATTTCTGCAAGGCTAAAGACTTTCCTCCTTCCTCACACACCTCTTCTGATCCTTTTCATTTAACCAACATAGTGTATTTACATCTGCCCCAGCTCAGATCCTCAACATCTCTCTAAACCAGGGATAGAAGACATACTTAACGCTTGTGCTGACTCAGATGGACTGGAGTGCCATACTGAAAAGGATTCAGAGGCCTCATCCAGGTACACAGAGAAGGAATGCCAAGATGTCTGTCATGGATGTGACATGAGGACAGCCACCATGTCAACTGGCTATTTATCATCCCTGGTCCAGATACCTTAACAGGCTTCCTACCATCTCCCCACCTTCATTCTCTTGCCTACATACTCTTTTTTTTTTTTTTTTTCTTTTAAAGATTTATTTTTATTTATTTACTTACCTCCCCCTCCTTGCTGCTTGTGCTTGCTGTGTCTATTTGCTTTTCTGTGTTTTTCTGTGTCTGCTTGTCTCCCTTTGTTGGGTCATTGTGCTGCTTTGGCTCACCGCACCATGGGGGCCGGCTTGCCTTCACCAGGACCGGGGCCTCCCATATGGTAAACGGGAGCCCAACCAATTGAGCCACAGCCACTTCCCCTATATACTCTTTTTTTTTTTTTTTTTTTTAAAGATTTATTTATTTATTTACTTTATCCATTTTAAACGCCCCCCTTCCCCATTTGCTGTTTTATTTGTGTGTGTCCATTCACTGGTCAATTCTCTGTGCCTGTTTCCTGCCATCTCTTCTCATCCTCCTCCTCCAGTCTTTACCAGGATTCGATCCTGGAGACCTCCAATGTAGGAGAGAGGTGTTCTGCCACCTGTGCCACCTCAGTTCCTGGTTTTCAGAGCTTTTGGAGCATCTCGTCTTCTCTCTCCCCTGCGTCTCTCTCCTGTTAGGTCATCATCTAGCTGCATGGTTCCCGGGGCCTGGTGGCTCACTGGGACACAGAGCCTGACAGCCCATGTGCCTTCTATATATATATATATTTTTTTATTTTACCGGGAGGTCCCGGGGATCGAATCCAGGTCCCTCCATATGGCAGATGGACGCCCAACCATTTGAGTCACATCCGCCCCCCAAAAGTAGTTTTGTGGGTTTTTTTTTTGGTTTGTTTTTCCAGGAGGTCCCAGGGATCAAACCCAGGTCCCTTCATATGGGAGATGGACGCCCAACCATTTGAGCCACATCCAGTCCCCCCCTATATACTCTTATCTGCCTAAAATAGTTAGGAATATTTATTTCTTCCTCATACACCTTTTTTTTTTTTTTTTTTAAAGATTTTATTTATTTATTTATTTATCCCCCCTTGCTGCTTGTGCTCGCTGTGTCCATCTGCCGTGCATTTTTCTGTGTCTACTCGTCTCCCTCTGCTGCGTCATCTTGCTGTGTCAGCTCACCACGCCACACGGGCCAGCTTGCCTTCACCAGGAGGCCCCGGGAATCGAACCCGGGGCCTCCCGTATGGTAAACGGGAGGCCTATCGATTGAGCCACAGCCGCTTCCCCTCATACACCTTTAATGGCTCCTTATTTCTTAGTCTCCTGAGCATGCTGAGTAGGGCCTTCAAAGTCTGACTTTATCATTGCAACCTTTTGTTCTACTATAGCCTTACATTCTTTTGCTATTCGCCACACTGGACTGCTCCAATAGATTCCAGGAGTATGCCTAAATTCACGTTTTTTTCTTCTGTTTGAAATATCCTTCCCATTCCTATGTGTATATCCTCCACATCTTTCATGCTTCAGCTCAAATACCTTCTCATTTAAAAAAACCTTCATATTGCCCAAACCAATCAGATATAATTAATGATTCCTGTAATTTATTCTACACACAGATGGAAACAAGTTTGAAAAGTATTATGAGCAGGAAGCTGCTCACCAGGTTTTGCAAACTCTGGGCCCCAGACCCTTGATTATGAAAGCCAGGTAGTGACCTCCTTTCCAAAAATATATATGCCAAATTTCCTGGAAGTACCCTATGAAAGAAACAAAAGGGTTACTGAGAATCAAGGAGCCCATATTCTGGAATGAGACTTTATACTACTCTTTTTTAATACTAAATATATTCAGTGGGTTTTTAAATTAAGTTCTAATTCCTCATCACAAAAGAACTAGTGTAAATCTTACTCAGATTCCATTCTGAGTCAACAACAATTAATGTAAATGAGATAAAATTGCCTGTTAAAAGTAAAAGACTCACAGACTGTTTTCTTTTTTAAATAAATGACAGTATGTAGTCTATCTTTTACAACAGAGTGATCCTGAATCAAAATAGAAAATACAAATATATGAAAAGATGCACTAGACATATAAACAAAGAAATAGGGATTGAAATATTATCAAAGTTTAATTCAAAGCAAAAAACACTAAACAGAAAATATTTCATCCATAATGAAATACAACAGTGATGAATCTTTTTGCATTAATTAACATAGCAACAAAATGAAGGAAAAATGATTAGAAATAAATAGGTGGAAACAGTCATTTGTGATTGTAACACATCACTCTCCAGCTTTACACATAAAATAGGTAAACAAGAAAAAGTATTTACTGTGATGATGGCAAATAAGTGGTATACCTGATCAGGTAATCTTTTAACTTCTTTAGTAAATTATCATTTTCTTCATATAGATCTTGCATATTTTAGGGTTGTTTTTTTTTTTAAAGATTTATTTATTTATTCCCCTCCTTTGTTGTTTTACGCTCTCTGTCTGCTCTCTGTGTGTTCTTCTTTGTCTGCTTGTCTTCTCTTTAGGTGGCACTGGGTACTGATTCTGGGACCTTCCAGAGTGGGAGAAAGGCGCTCAATCTCTTGCACCACCTCAGCTCCCTGTTCTGCTGCATCTCTTATTGTCTCTCCTCTGTGTCTCTTTTTGTTGCATCATCTTGCTGCACCAGCTTTCTGCACGACCCAGCACTCCTGCAAGGGCCAGCTTGCCTTTCACCAGGAGGCCCTGGGAATCAAACCCTGGACCTCCTATATGGTAGATGGGAGCCCAATCACTTGGGCCACATCCGTTTCCCTATTTTAGGTATTTTATAATGCCTTTATGATGGGCTTGCTGGTCAGAGTATATGATTATTGAAAATTTTGAAAATTTTTTCTACACTGTCTTCTATAGGTTTTCTAGCTGTTCTTGAATATTCTGAGGTTTCAGGTTTCTAATTATTCTTGAGCTGACTTGGGCAATTTTTCATTGTATTAAAAATCATCCATTTTATCCAGATGTTCACATCATCAATTCTGTTTTCAGCATTGCTTATTCTACTTTTCACTGCCTCTGTTTTTAAAATTTTGGCAATGATGCTTTTTATTTTCCTCTTGTTCCTCTTTTTTTTTTTTTAAGATTTATTTTTATTTATTTATTGCCCCCTTGCTGCTTGTGCTTGCTGTATCCATTTGCTTTGCATTTTTCTGTCTGCTTATCTCCCTTTGTTGTATCACCGTGCCAGCCAGCTTGCCTTCACCAGGAGGCTCCAGGAATCGAACCCGGGGCCTCCCATATGGTAAATGGGAGCCCAACGAATTGAGCTACAGTCGCTTCCCCCCTGGTTCCTTTTTTAAAATTCCAATCTACTCTTTTTCAATCTCTCTTGAATCTTACTTGAATAGAAATTAGAATGTTTAAAAAGTGTTCTCCTATTTCTTAAAGTAACACTTTCAATGATGACCATTTGCCCTTCTTATGTTTTTCAACTTTTGTTTCCCTCATGTATCCAGTAATTATTTTTTCAGATGTCTAATCATCTTTACTGATGAATGACTAGATTAAAGAGTATGGTAGCTGGTGTGGCTTCTTTTTGATTTAGGTCAGTCTGGCTTCAGTATTCCAATAGACTTGTCCAGGGCTTAGTAAGTCACTGGTGAGACATGCCTATGCCTAGAGAGAAACAGCTGGCATTGCTTTCCAAGAAGGTAGTGACCTTGAATGTGCAAAGACTTTGCCTCTGACTGGTAAGCAATTGGTATGAGTATACTCCTGAGGGTCCAACAGACCCTCTCAGGCTGAGTAGTATGGCTCAGCGGGTCTGGGCTATGCTAGCGAGAATAAATGAAGGTGGGTGTCTGTCTGGAAGGGCCCAGGTAATTCTCATGAGGCCCAGACCTCTCCACTGAACCCACTAAACACCTTCACTTGGATATCTAATACACATCTCAAACTTAAATTTTTAAAACCAAATTCTTCGTTTGTCCCAAATCTGTATTTCTGGCAATCTCCCCCAATTTCAGCAAATGGCAATTCCATCCTTTCAATTGCTCAAGCCAAAAACCTTAGAGTTTTCCTTGACCCCTGTCTTTTTCCACACCTCACATCCATTCCTTCAGCAAATTCTTTAGATTCTACCTTCAAAACACAGGCCAAATCTGATCACTTTGTACCACTTCTTCAGCTACCACCCTCGTCCATGCCGTCATCATCTTTCACATGGATTACTGCAATGGCTTTTCAGTTAATCTCTCTTGCCCTCCCTAAAACAGCCAGAACGGTTCCTTTAAACTCAAAGATGGTGTCACTCCTCTGCTCAAAGCCCTTCCATCTACTCAGAACAAAACCAAAGTCCTTACTGTGGCCTGCAAGGTCCTACAACATCTGGCCCCTGCTTACCTCCCTCACATTATCTCCTTTCACTTTCACCCTGTCTTATTTTGTTCCAGATACAATGACCTACATGCCACTTATAAAATAAGCCAGGTATGCCCTGCCTTTGGGCCTCTGCCCCAACTGTTCCCTGGCTGGGACACTGTTGCCTAATATGGCTCCCTCCCTTCCTTCAGGTTTCTCCACCAGAGTCACCTCATCAAAGGACGCCTTCCCTGATCACCCTAATTAAAACAGCGATTAACCAACATCCCCCTTCCCCCTTCCCTCTCAGCCTTCTTGAGCTGCTCTATTTTGCTTCATAGCCCCATCACCATCTGAACTACTATATATAGACTTTTTCTTAAGGTTTCCTGGCTGATTCCTATGGCTCTTCCTTCCCCCTAGAATTTTATTTCCATGAGGACCACTCAGGGATCTTTTATGGAGGGGAGTTGTTTGTTGCCCTATACTAGAATCTAGAACACTGCCCAGCATGGGGTAGAAGTTTAATAGATATTTGTTGAGTGGATTGAGTGATTGAGCCAGTTACCCAGACAGCCTTGGCTACCCCTTGGAACCCACATTTATTCCAGGAAGGGTCCATGAAGGCAAGGGAGAGTTCAAGATGGTTGGCCTCGCTGGCCTAGACAGACTTCCCTGGGAGGGACCCTGGCACTTGGCAGGCCACATCAGTTAGGGGACAGACATTGTGGGTCCAGAACTTGTTTATGCTACCCCTACTGTTGTGTCTCTCAGCCTTTCTTGTGTTCACTTCCTTTCCTTTCCTCTTACAACAATCACCATTATCAAAAAGCCTGTATGATAGGCTTTATGAAGCACTTTCTAGTTCTAGGGCATCTGCCATGAGCAGCTGCAGGGCTCCAGGGTGTGGGCTGCCAGATATTTTTAGCCAAAGAGAACGTTTAGTAATGAGCTCACACACATGAAGTAGAACAGAATAGGGTCAAACCACTTGCCCCTGCTATTGCTGTGTAACTGATGCCTCCAGGTGCTGTTGGCAGGCTTGACTCAATTCATCCTTGTAATTGAAGTCCAAATGTAATCAACAAATGAATGCAGAGGTTAAGAGTATGGGCTTTGACAGATCTGAGTTCAAGCTCTGCTATTTAGTAGCTCTGTGACCTTAGGAAAGTCACTAAAACTATCTAAGCCTCAATTTCCTTATCCATGAAATGGAAATAGTAATAGTACTTGCTTCAGAGAGCTTCTCTTAGTTAAAAGAGAATTCAGGTCAATCACTTACCACATTAGCACTTGCCCATGGCAAGGATCAAGAGTACTAGATGCTGTATGATGATGGTTATTTCCACCCAAATTACATAATGAGAAATAAGAGGAAAATCACTTAACTCATATCCTTCTCTCAACTGCTTAATATAAACCATTTTGACTCTGAATTTTCAGTGATTGTGTTATGTCCTTGAAGTTGCTGAGTGGCTAAAATGTGGGAGAGACAGTGAGACAGAGCCTAAAGGATTAAGAAACAAAGTAAATGTTTACCTGCATTTTATGTGCTTGGTCTATTAAATAGCTCTGTTTTCATTGACTTGGCCCTAATTGATCAGTGATTCACAGGAGACTTTAACTATGTACTTTTACATAAATACATTTGTTTAACAGCATTTTGTATTTTTGGACTTTTAGAGTGTACTTTGCCATTTCATCAACTGGACAGTAATGTGCTTTGCTCACATAAGAGTTTCTGATCATGCGACTACTACTGAGGGGACTATGGCCAGCCATGTGTTGATGGGCTAGTTGCTGTAGGACACTTGTTTCTCTTTTGTTTGGTGTATGTCTGTGTAGTTTTTGTATTTATGTTAAACTGGAAACCATTTGAGATAAGAATCAGGCTTCAGTTTCTTTGGATCTTCTCCATAAAATCTAGCTGTGATCTGCAAAATGAGAGCTCCTGGGCATGGGTAGGTTGTTGAATGACTGAACACTTGGGGAGACTGGATCCCTGACTCATATTTGCATTCTTCTATCTCAGTGCTTTCTAGAATCACAAATGGCTTCTCTCTTTAATCCTTGAAAACTCATTCCTTCACATTCTTAGAGTCACATGTCTCTGGTTAATATGCTTTTTTTTTATATATATGGGGGGGAGGGTGGGGAGAGAGAGATGCATCTCCAGGGTTTTATGAGACAGAATAGAAAATCCTAAAATAGACCCCAATACAAATGAGTAGTATAGATATGATAATGGTTGTATATTAAATAAGTACAGGTAAAAATAGATTTATAAATAAATGAGACAACTCTGTAGCCATGCAGGAAAAGTTGGATCCCTCCCTCACAATGTATACCGCGATGAATTCCACTTGAATCAAATATATGTTTCATTATAAACCTAAAATCATAGACATACTAGATGAAAACATGGACAAATTCCTTTATAACACTAGAGTAGGAAAAGCCTTTCTAACAGTGACTCAAAACCCAAAAGCCATAAATGAAAATCATGATTAATTCAATTATATAACAAAGTCAAAGGACAAATGACAAAAATGGAAAAAAATTGGACTCATGCAAAAAAGGACTGATCTCTCAATTATTTAAAGAACTCTAAAAATCGAAAAGATAAAGACCAACAACTCAAGAGAAAATTAGGCAAAAGACCTGGGGACATGGACAGCTTACAGAGAAAAAAATGCAAATGGTTCTTAAATATATGAAAAGATCCTCATCCTAACTCATAATAAGAGAAAGGCAATAAAATGCTATTTGGATGATGTTACAGTAAAGTATTTTCCACATACTTTATTGGCAAAAAATCCAGAAATACAAAATTTTCTGTAGGTGAGGCTATGGGAAAACATGCTGTCTTGTGCACTGCTGGTAGAAGTCCACAATGCTACAACCTCTATTGAGGGCAATTTGACAATATCTATTAAAATTACAAATTACCTTCTAATGCAATAAGCCCACTTCTGGGAATTTATCCTACAGATCCACCTTTACATGTACAAATTGACAGATGCCTAAGTTAAGTCATTGAATCATTGTTTGTCTTGGCAAAGATTAGAAACAACTCAATGGAATAGTACGAATTTGTAAAAGAGGAAAAATCAATAAGGACCTCTCTATATGTTGATTTATTAAAGTATACAGGGTCTATTGCTATATGGGGAAAGCAAGGTACAAAACAGGGTACATCATTTGTTATGTTTTATTTAAGAAAAGTAGAAAATAGAAATATATATTCATGTTTGCATAATGAAAACTGAAGGGAAATGTAAAATAGTAAAAATGATTACCCCTTGGGAAAGAGGAGTGGAGAACAAGATGGACAAGGGGTGGAAGAGAAAACTTTCAGCTATAATTTTATACTGTTCTGATTTTTTAACCTTGAACATGATTATCTAATAACAAAAAAAGAACTCAAAGAATTGTCTATTTATTGATCTTTTGTGTTTGTTGACTACTTTCTTTAACACCGTGTGCTGATCTTAGCCTTGGATAGCAGAATGTGCCCTAGTTCAGGCCTTTCATCAGAACAGTGAACTGATCACAAAGTCATTGGCTGTGAAAATTTGAACAAACTCAGTGTATTTGGTTCAGGAGTGTAGGAAGGAGAGACTGAACAGAACAATTTCTTTAAAATTTTGAAAGACCCTTGTAACT
This sequence comes from Tolypeutes matacus, assembly GCA_026826555.1. Lineage (NCBI taxonomy): Eukaryota > Metazoa > Chordata > Mammalia > Cingulata > Chlamyphoridae > Tolypeutes > Tolypeutes matacus. The sequence goes on from JAKSZT010054396.1 coordinate 6,762,337, forward strand.
GAGGATTACTAGGTAAAAGAATGACAATAATCCAATTTAAAGTTATAAGTGGCCTGGCCCAAGAGAAATGCAGCTTTCAAAACTATTCTAGAAGCAAGAAGCAGGTCCATTTCAACTCAGGCCTCTACTGTCAGCTCTATGGCATTGGGAGTCTTCTGGTAACTAAGCCCATGGCATGGCTGACCCATCTTACAACGGGGGTAGGGAGAAGTAGGGCTCAGAACTGGAGGCCTAGCCAGGGACAAGGAGGTTCATTTTACACCTTTAGCTTCCATCATTCCTTGAAAGCAAGAGAGGTAAAAATTGAGAAGAAGGGAAACTGAACAAAAGAGCAAGTGATCTGAATTAAGAAGCTTAAGTGAGGGAAGGAAGGAAGGAAGAAGAGTACTAACACTTCTTTCAATGCCCATTGTTTGCCAGTTTTGTTATTTAATCTTCCCAGCAGTCCCCTGAGGTAGGTTTTATTATACACATTTTAAAGATGAGGAAACTGAGGCTCAAATAGGTTAACTAAGCCAGACTCAGAAGGGTGCTAAGCAATGAAGTTAGATCTCTCTGATGACACAGTCCATACTTTTTGTACTGTAACTTTCAAGTTCATATTTAGCAAGGGAATCGCCTAGTTATTGTGAACCTTTTCCAAAGAGTCTCTCCTGGTGGCCCCAGCCCCAGCTTCTACCAATAGTCTTAACAACTTCCAAAACTGGACCTTTGATTGACAGATACCTCCCTTTCCCCTGGTCACAGGTCCTCTTGCATTTCTCCTGCTAGTCCTTGATCTTTCACTGCTCTGGCCCAGGCTTCACTTCTATTAAGGGTTAGAACTCTTGTAGATAACCATGTTCTCTCAAGGCTTTTGTTTGGTTTTAGAGCTTTTTCTCTTGAGGAAATTCTTCTGGGACTGGGTTGGTACCCAGTTCAAATGGTACCACCTTACCCCTATTGTCCTTTCTTGCCTAGCTTCACAGGTAGAGTCTAGGCATCCCTGCTCTCCCTACTGCCTACTTTTCTCTTGCCTCCTGTTGCAGGAAACTCTCTGATACATTCAGAAGGAGCCTGTACCCCTCTTCGATTTGAGAAGCCTTATCCTGAGATAGAGGGTCTTTTTGACCTCATGTCCTTTTTACTGAATCATGCATCTTCAAGGCAACCCTTGAGGTGCTGGCTTGTGTGACCAGATTTGCCTCTAGACCTCTGGAGTCTGTATATTCAAATAAGCCAGCAGCCATATTTTATTAGGCCCTTTAAAGTGGTGACTAATTCAAGCATTTCCTCCAGGCCCAGCACTTTCCAGCTACCCACTGAGACAGCACATCTTTCCCTTATTTGCAACCTACACACCCCTCCCTGCCTGCCCAGCTCTCCTTTCACAATGCCACCTCTTCTAGGATTAATAAAATCTCAAATACACTTAATCACTTAAATACCAGTTTTGTGGTGCAACCCATCTGAGGTATGAACACATGTGTGTGTGTGCATGTGTAAATCACACCACACGCTGGTATTTACCCCCACGTTAATATGCTGCCATCCTGAGGCGTTTCCCCACTGAATCTCTCAGTGACAGCCCAGGGACCTTTTGTCTGAAACAAGGCCATATCTGTGAAGTTAACTTCCAACACCATGAGCATTTTGACTTGTAAAGCCATAAAGAGACACCCACAAGTCCTGACTCTTTATAGATAAATTTAACACATACATATGTATCAACCTCAGGCGCCTCAGATTAGAAGCCTTTGGAAGAGTGTGGTGTTCATTTATATTCTCCTCATAGCTGGAAGCCGCATAAGCAGTTACTTTTTTATTGATGAGCCTAGAGCCCGCAGGCCTGCAAATTCTGTCTCCTGCTGGTCATCCCTCTGGCCAGCCCCTTTCGGGAGCCCGTGAAAGCTATTTCCTGTCTTGGAATAGCTAAGAGCCCCGTGTAGAAACATCTCAAAGAGATGCCACTGGCAGTTGCAGTCCCTGCTTGAACTCTGGGAAACAAACCGCCCACTTTCCACACTGTTGCAATTTACTACAAGTCTTAGCACGGGCAGTCCTGTTTCAGACTGGCACCCAAATGTCTGGGGTTTGAAAATTTATAATTGGTACTTGAAAGAGCCACCAGCACTTCGTGAAAAAAAAAAAACAAAGTTGAAAGACTATCTTGTAAACGTCGTTACTTACACATGCCAAGTAATTGATAAACTCGGTCCTCGTGCCTTGGTTGCCAGACTGGTCTGCGTAAGACCGAGCACTCGGTTTCTCCGGAGGACACTGGTGCCTCTTGGCAGCCTGATGTCACAGCAGCTTTTTATGGCTCTGCTTCCTCCTGCTCTGGAAATTGCCAAGCAAGGCCTGGAGATTCAGATGGGAATGTTCAGCAGGTACAAATTAATTCTGTCGGCCATGAGCTCACATGCCTGTTTTCATACAAATATCTCCGAAGATTTAAAAACTTTGAAGTGAGAAGTGTAAGTCAAATGATTTTCTACATTCCTTGTTAAGAAGCTTTCAGCTTAAGCAAATGAATGCTTAAGCAAAAAATTGCATAAATGTAAGCCCCATCTCTATATTTTAAATTCTAAGCCTTCCATTTTTAAGAGTTGTTAGAGAAACATTTTTTTATATTATAAGAATTTTGTAAGGTATCTCTGTACAATTTTTGAAAAACTGAAAGTAAAAAGAAGGGGGAAAATCCTAACTCTCATCCCACCACCCAAAATCAAGACCTGTAACTTTTTTTAAGATTTTGCTCTTTAAAAAACAAAAAACAAAAACCCCAACTCATTCCTTTGCCAATATTTGCCTCACCAAATACAAAGCAAACTTTATAAGACAACTCAAACGGGTGTGTCAAAGGAAAATGCATTTTCTTCATTCATCATGGGACCATGTGCTCTGGCCTGGGGCCGTCTCTCTCTTCCGAAGTCCTTTCTGGAGATGGGGCTAATTCTTTTCACAGTTCAGAAGAAACTTTTCCCCTCTCCTGTGTGAATCTATACATTAGGGTTTAGGGGAACGGATCCTGGTTTTCCCTAATGTAATTTTCTGGTGATTTGGCAAACAGGCCTCTCTTGGGACATGACTTATCAAACATTCCCTCCGGAAGAGTTAGTTACACTCTTAGTCTGTCCTTCAAACTCAATTCCTGGGAATTAGCAGCTCCCTTCCCAGGGAGACAGAGGTCCCTTTAGCAGTACCCCTGAAAAAGGGGGTAAAGTCCTGGATAGCCCACTGCCAGGATATTTCTGGGGCCGGCTCTATTTCAGCCAGGTTGTACTGAAACTTGACAAGATTAATAGGCATTTTAAAGAAATCTAAACACAGGCTGGAGGAGTGCCACAAAAGGCATTAGTGCGCGAACACATACACAAACTTTTCTCTTTTCCCTCTCCCTCTGTGTCATCAGATTCTGGATGAACTTCCGCTCATTTTTGCTCAAAGTTGGATAGGGATACCATAGGAACATGGGGCAAGTGTGCTGGGCCAGCTGCATAGCCTGTGGGGCTCAGTGCAAAATGAAAATGCAGGGCCCTTGTTCAAGAACCACGAGGAGCTCAAGGCGGTGACCGCAGAGCATTACGCCAAGCACTGACCCCGGGGTGTGGGGCCCTGCGTGGCTGCACAGGGCTCACACGAAGCTGGTCCGGCATGTATGGGCCATATCCTCGTAATCGCGCATCCACGTGCCTCTTCAGGCTTTCGGGGTCTGCTTTGGGTGTAGATAGCGCTGCTTTACTTTCTTTAAACAGGGGAATAGAGATGGCCTGTAGTGGATCCCTGCCTCCAATCAATTCAGTTATTAATGATTAATTCAGGGTCCGGAATCAAACTGGCAAGTGACTAGGAGAGGGAAAATATTGACGAATGATATATTGTCAGGTAAAGAAGAGTAGCTTTATTTCTTCCTATTATTTTCTCAAGTACCCTGTTTTCCTATAAATTATCAAAAGATTTATATCAAGAGACTTTTACTCCTAGAGTTCCTTGGGGGCAGGGTCCATTTTGGTTTCACTTTGGATCCTCCCAGGTTCTTAGCGCAGTGCTTGGCACTCGACTGATGCTGTTGAGTGAATAAATTCAGGAATTGCCAGAACGTCCGGTTTGGGAGAAAGAAGGGATGAATGGAAATATAACACTTTCTCCCTCCCTCCCCGTCTCTTTCTTTCTTTAAAAAGAAAAAGGCAACAACGTTAAAATGCAGGAAATGTTTCTTTCCCGCACCCTGGCAGAGCAAAGAGAGAGACACAATTGAAATACGTTCAAGCTTGGGTGGAGAAGAGTAAACAAGGGAGAGATTATCCATAATTATAGACAATCATGTTTCAGGGGATAAACAGCAATCAAAAGCAAGGAGGTGCCGAAGCTTGGCTCCTCTCCAGTTTCAGCCCAGGAACCAGCAGTGGAAAGCAAGCCCTGAATAGAGACACTCCCTCAAAAACTGTTTTCAGTTAGTTGGGGGACAGCCTGTTGCGCTGTTTTGTGTTGTTTGGTTTTATTTTTCTGCCGAGGGATGGGCGTGGGCAGTTATGGAGGTGCTTTGGCCTTTGGGATTTTTTTTTTTTGGCTTAAGGCATTACCAAAAAATAAAAATAAAAAATAATCCAACTCTCCAAAGGAATACTGAAACCGAAGCCAAATCATTTGGATTGCTCATCCAGCACAAAGGGAAAGCAGAATTTCTGCACCAAAGTCTCTCCATTTACTTAATATATCATGGCATTGCCCATAAAATATATCATTTGCAAAAGCAAACAAAGACTCTCTCTCTCTAAGAGCCAAAACAAGAGTCTGAGGAGATTTTGAAAACTCAGGCTGAAAAATATATTTGGCGGGGCGGGGGGGGGGGGGGGCGAATTACATTTCTTTGGGCACATTTTGTGGTCAAATTATCCAAATAAATACACCCACATCTCTGCTGGGTTTTATCACAGAGTCTTGACTGTCTTTTTTAAGAGCTTAGGGAAACTAGGGGCATTATAACTTAATTGATTGCTATAAAGACCGACTTGGGGATCCGGAAAGCCCAAACAAACCTTGAGCATTCTCCTGGCACCAGATGGCTATGGTTTAGGCCTGGGAAGGAACAGCTTCCAGGCCCTGCTCAAAATCTGCTCTGCATGCCCCGTGGGCCCCTGAGCACCATCAGGGCAATCTTTACCCCTGGGCTTATATTAAGTGTGTATTTCACACATACTTATAGGGGTCTGGGGGACTTCCAAGATGGTACCCACCTGAATTAATCACGTTAAGCTTCTACACAGGTAATTAACCAGGTAGAAATCACTGGGGGCATCGAAATAAAACTGCTTCAGTGTCAAAACATTGAGCGTATTCAGAAGCCTAGTGAGGGTGAGGCACCAGAGACAGTAGTTCTTAAACTCGCGTGTGCATGAGCATCACCTGAGAAGCTAAAATGACAGAATCCGGGCTTCAACCTCCAAGGGTCTGAATTGGTGAGCTAGGGTGGGGACCACAAAGTGGCAGGTTCTAAGGCACAGCCAGGTGATTCTGATGAAGGTGATCAGAGGCTCGTGATTGGGGAAGCATGCTTTAAGGTCTCTAAACTTGATTACCACGAGGGACTGTTGAAACATATGCTGGGTCCGAGCCCCAGGATTTCTGATTTGGGAGGTCTGGAGAACCTGCATTTCTAACAAGTGCCCAGGCGATACTGCTCCTGCTGGTCTGGGCATTACATTCTGAGACCCATTGTTTTAGACTTCAATATTCAAAGTGTAGCCTGTAAACCAGCAGTAGCACATGGAAGCTTGTTAGAAATGCAGACCCCTACTCTCCATTCCACACTTCATGAATCAGAATCTGCTTTTTATTTAGCTCGCCAGGTGATTTGCATGCACGTGAAAGCTTAAGTGTAATTTAGGTTATAACAGGAGTCTGCAACCTCAAGTACACTTTGGAATCACCTGGGGAGCTTGAGAAAGTACTGACACCTGGGACCCAGCTCCAGCGATTCTGACTTCTTTGCCCTGGCTGCAGCCTAGGCAGCAGGATTTTAAAAATCTCCCCGGGTAATATGCAGGCAGGTGGAGAACCACTGCTTTAGGAGATGCTGGATAAGTACTTGTTGGGTGATTGTTGATGGAAATTTCCAGCAACGAGGAGAGGTTATCTTCACTTTACTGCTGAGTTGCCTTTTGAGGACAGGCTGACCCTGTCACATGGAGCATTCAAGCCCCTGACACCACAGGCCAAGGGAGAAGTCACTCAGAGTGACAGCACTCTGGGCACACACAGAAAAGAGGAGAGAATACTTAAAATAATAATAATATAAAAAACACCCTAATTAGTATTCTCAGTGAGAACTGAGAGGACATTGCAGTGATAAAACAGAAAAAACAAACAAACAAACAAAAAAAACTGTAGTGAAGAAAGAGCAATCTGGAAGAGTTCTTACAGACAAAAAAATAATGTTAAACTAAAATGCTCAATAGAGCAGTAAATAAAAGAATGGATATTGCAGAATACGTATGTAGTGAATTATAAAAGTGCTTTCCAATTGCCCAAGTAGATGAATTAAAGTCACCTGTCACCTAGAAGGCTTATTAAAAAGAAGAATTTGGAGCTAAAAGAATAATGCAATCTGAGTGCTGACGGTATTAGCTAATCTAACACCTATTTCCCTTTTCTCCTCAAAGACAGAGGCTGGAAAAGCTAAATATTCATTCCACCTCCCTAACCTCCCATAGCGCTGGTGGCCACGGGAACAGAGTTGCCAGATTTAGGAAACAAAAACACAGGCCGCCTAGTTAAATTTGTATTTCACATAAACAACAAATAATTTTAAAAATATAAGTATGTCCTAGGCAATATTTGGAACATACTTATACTAAAAAGTATTTGTTGTTTATCTGAAATTCCAATTCAACTAGGGGTCTTGTGTTTTATTTGACAACACTATATGTTACCAGCTCTGGCCAATGAGACCTAAGTAGAAATGGTGTCTTCTGTTTAAGCTAGCATTTTAGTTCAGATTTTCTGTTTTTTGTGTGTGTTTTTTTAGATAACACACATCCTAACTGATATATCATCTCTCTGGCATCAGGGAAGATAGGCATGGGCCTAAGTCAAGCCAGTCAGAGTCATCTCCGGAGCTTTTTTTGCCAGAGTTATTTGGACGGACCCAATCTTTTTTTTTTTTTTTAATTATTTTAATTTTTTTATTTTTTAAAAGATACTTAGATTACGTAAATGTTACACAGAAATTGTAGGGATTCCCATATGCCTCACCTCCCACACCTCCCACAACCTCCCACATAAACATCCTTCATTAGTGTGGCACATCACCTGCAATGATATACACATCCTGGGGCTTTGCCACTAAGCATGAACCATAGTTCACATTGTAGACCACACTCTCCCACACAGTTCTGCATGTTATATGCTGGTGTAAAATGGCCTATATCTGTCATTGCTATGTCACCCAGGATAATTCCCCAGTCCCAAAAAAGCCCCTATATTACAACTGCTTTTCCCTCTCCCTGCCCCTAAATCGTCCAGTGGCCACTGGCTCCACCTCACTGTTGTCATTTCTTCCATTGCCTGAATCACGTTATGTCTACAACAGAATACCAGTAAGTCCACTCTAGTCCATAGCTCTTCTCCCAATCCTCAGGAGTCTGAGATGGTGATGTCCACTCTACCTCCAAATAAGAGGGGGCTTATATCTCATGGATAAGATGGATGGGATTATCCTGCCTGCAGCTGCAGATTCTCTCCATTCCCTGGGATGGCCATTGTCCATCATCATCTCCCCACCTGGTATCTAGGATGAGTCCACTGAGCTATAGAGTAGGAGGTGCAGCTCACCGAGATTCCAGGCCCAGCTGGCACATGGACAGCCCAAAGACTCCGGTCTCTGGAAGAATACCTACAAACTCTGGTACCACATATAGGTTTGAATAAAAGGGACAGATGGACCATGTACAGGGAAGACATATTTGGGTCCAACTCTGTCACTCTCAGAAGCAAGGATTCCAAAGTAGGGCCCACTGATAAGGTGCAAAACTCTGGGGCTATCTGCCCTGATATAGGACCTGGGTGTCTCCAGAGCCCTCTGTTTAGGGTGTATCAGACCCACTATTATCTACTTGTGGTTGTTTATCAGTCAACCACATGTAACAGAAAACTCAATTAACAGTGGCATAAACAAGATAGGAATTTATTGTTCTTTCATGTAAAAAAAGTTCTAAATCAGCAGCCCAGAATTGATACAGCAGGTCCATATGACCGTGAATGACCCATAATCCTTCTGTCTTTCTGCTCCGGTTCTTAATATGTAGCTTCCCTCCTTAAAGGCATCTCCCAGTTACCAGATGGTTGCTGTAGTGCCAGTCACCACATCCATGTACCAGGCAGGAAGAAGAAGGAAAATGGAAAGGGCAAAGGATACATGCCAACTGAATCAACACTCTTTAAGGAGTCTTATCTGTAACCTAACAGTATGACTTTCACTTACATGTTATTGGCCTGAATTGAGTGCTCTCTGCAAGGGAGTCTCAGAAGTATAGTTTTCACTTGGGCACATTGCTTCCCAAAATATAATTGGAGTTCTATTACGATACTGGGTTGGACTAATAGCAGTTTGCCACAGATTACTAAGCCTACAGAAAGTGAGTCTAGAGCAGCTGAGAGCCACTGTGACCAGGAGATGGGAAGAGTCTACCAAGAGCTGGAGAGGCAACCATCTGACATCATTTGACTCATAGTTGGAGCTGTGCCTTAATGTCCCAGTTACTTAAGTCAGTATATTCTTTTTTTTTTTTTTTTTAAGATTTTATTTATTTATTCATTTATCCCCCCCTTGCTGCTTGTGCTCGCTGGGTCAGCTAACCACGCCGTGCAGGCGGGCTTGCCTTCACCAGGAGGCCCCGGGAACCGAACCCAGGGCCTCCCATATGGTAAACGGGAGCCCTACTGATTGAGCCACAGCCGCTTCCCAGTATATTCCTTTGTTTCTCATAAGCTAGTTTGAGTTGAGTTTTGGTCGCTTGCAATAGAAAGAGTGCTGACTAATATGAGGTTCACCAGAAAAGGACTGGTTAAGTAAATTATGGTACAACCTTAGAATAAAATGCATACAGTTACTAAATTAAGTGTGTTTATCTAGCTCTATATTTATCTCTAACTATATATCTCTGGGGAAAAAAACACTTTTAAAATATACCAAAATATTAATGGTGATTTATCTTTGAGTGATAGGGCTTTCAATAATATTTACTTTCCCTTTCATATGTTTCTGAGTGCTTCACTGTGAGCATATATTACTTCTGAAAAAATATATATAGCTGTTTTATTTTGTAAAAAATTTTAACAGGATTTATATTATTGATCTTATTTTAAAATGTGTGTGCGTGTCTTTGTATTTACATAGGATAAAGTCTGGTAGGATATTCTCCAAGAGGTTTGCAGTGGTATCTCTGGGCGGTAGGTCTCCTAGTATTTTTCATTACATTACTTTATATTTCTGGGTTGTCTGAATATTTTGCATTAACAATCTATTTACTATATTGATGCTTAGTTTTATGTGTCGGTATGGCTAGGCCATAGTCCCCAGTTATTCAATCAAACACTGATCTAAGTATTACTGTGAAGGTATTTTATAGATGTGATTAATGGCTCTAATCACTTAAAAGTAAAGAAAATCATCCTAGATAATCTGAGTGAGTCTAATTCAATCAGTTGAAAGCCCTTGAGAGCAGAACTTAGTCTTTTCTGAAGAAGGTATTCTGCCTGGGGCCTGCAGCTTCATCTTGTGCCTTTCCTTGCAGCTTTAGCTGGTCCCTTCAAATGCATAGGACAATTCCTTATAATAAGGAATCCTAGCTCTGTCTCCCTGGTAGAACTCTGACTGACACAGATTTTGGTACCTGGATGTAGGGTCCTGCTGTAACAAATACCTAAAAATGTAGAAGTGGCATTGGGGTTGGATAATGGGTTAAGGCTGAAGAATTTTGAGGAGCATGAGAGGAAAATTCTATTGCCAGATTGCCTTGAACCGACTATGGGTAGGATTGTGAATGTTAAAGACTCTGCCAGGGAGGGCTCAGGAGGAAGTGAGGGACATGACAGAGACAGCCCGCATCATCATAGAGAACACATGTATTGTCATAAACAGAATGCTGGTGTGATAGGAACATTAAATGCATTGCTGGAGAAGGCGCAGAAGGAAATGAGGAGCGTGCTTTTGAAAACTGGAAGAAAGGAGATCCTTGTCACATAGTGGCAGAAAGCCTAGCTGAATTCTATCCTATAGTTGTGTGGAAAGCAGAACTTGTAAGCAATGAACTTGGATCTTTATCTGAGGAGATTTACAAGCAAAGTGTTAAAGGTACATCCTGGTTTTTTCTTGCTGCTTAAATAAAATGTGAGAGGAAAGACACAAATTGAAGAGAGAACTGTTAAGTGAAAAGGAATCACATTTGATGATTTGGAAAATTCTCAGCCTATCCAGATTGCAAAAGCTCTTAATATTAGAAGATTCAGTGCTCTGGAGAGAAGACCAAGGGTGTGGCTGGACAATCTTTTGCTAATGCTGAAGAGATTAGGGGTGTGACTCCTGGACCACTCAGCCCCCTCAGCAGAAGCTGGAAATAGAGATGGGTTATCCAGGAAGAACTGTGAAGGAGCCTCTTGACTAATGGAGTAAGTCCCTGTGACATATGCCAGAAAGACCCACAAGGAGTAACATCCATAGTCCTACCAACAGTCTGTTCAAGGCAATCTGGGCAATAGCATTTTCCTCTCATTTGAGAATGACATACCAGCAGAAACACTACCAACTTGTACTGAGAGGGACCGAGAGAGGAGGAAATAAAGAGAGGCTGTCAAACTACCCAAACGCTACAGGCAGGAAAAAGGCTAATAAAACTACTCAGGGGGAAGCGGATGTGGCTGAAGTGATTAAGCTTCCGCCTACCACATGGGAAGTCCCTGGTCAGTTCCCAGAGCCTCCTAAAGAGGACAGCAAGCTGGCACGACAGGCAGGCGCAGCAAGCTGACACAACAAGACACCCAAGAAAGAAAACATAATGAGAGACACAACAAAGCAGGGATGGGGGTTCTCAGTGCCTCCTAAAGAGGACAAGTGAGACAGCAAGCTGGTGAAATGGGCAGACGTGGCGAGGCTGATGCAACAAGAGACACAAGAAGGAAAACATAACGAGAGACACAACAAAGTAGGGAGCAGAGGTGGCTCAAGTGATTAGGTGCCTCCCTCCCACATTGGAGGTCCCAGGTTCGGTTCCCAGTGCCTCCTAAAGAAACAAGGAAGATGAACAGACACAGCAAGTGCCAAGCAACAAGGTGGTGGGGAGAAATTGAAAAAAAAAAAAAATCTTAAAAAATAAAATATTACTCAGGCGAGCTGATGTAGCTCAAGTGGTTGAGCGCCTGCCTCCCACGTATGAGGTCCCAGGTTCAATGCCTGGTACTTCCTAAAAGCAAAACAAAAAACAAACAAATGAAAAAAACAACTCTCATTGGGGAGCAGATATAGCTCAGTGGCTGAGGGCCTGCTTCCCATGTATGAGATCCTGGGTTCAATCCCCAGTACCTCCTTAAAAAAAACAAAACTAATCAGGGAGTAAATGTGGCTCAAGAAGTTGGGCACCTGCCAGTGGAGATCCTGTGTTTGGTTTCTGGTGCCTCCTAAAGAAGACAAGCTGACACAACGAGCTGACGCAATGAGCAGGGAGCAGATGTGGCTCAAGAGGTTGGGCATCCACCTTCCACATGGGAGGTCCTGAGTTCGGTTCCCAGTGCCTCCTAAAAGAAGACGAGCAGAAACAATAAGCGGAAACAAGTGGACACACTGAGAAGACAATGAGCAGAAACAATAAACAGACAGATCAAAAAGCCATCTGGGGAGGGGGGCAGAAACTACTCAACTGCCTTCAAGAAAAAGGAAGAAAAACTTTGAGGAGTGCCACAGGTTCAGAGGATAGAGTTCCAAAACTCAGAGGTTTACTCCCAGGCCATGAAATCTAATGGAATTTGCCCTGCTGATTTAAAAAATTGCTTGGGATACCATTTTCTCCCTTTTAGAATGGGAATGTCTATAACTGTTATACCATGTCTGTACTACCACTATATTTTGGGAACAGATAACTTGTTTTCTATCTTTATAGGTCCACAAATAGGGTAAAGTTTTGCCCCAGGATGGGTCATGCCTAGCGTCTCACCCATATCTGGTTTAGATGATTTAGATGATGCGATTTGGGGTTTTTGACTTGATGGAATTTTGAATTTGAGTTGATGCTGTAATGGGTTGAGATTTTCGGGGATAATAGAATGGGGTGGACATATTTTGCATGTGTATCAGACATGAATCTTTGCAGCCCAAAGGGCAGAGTATAGTAAGCTGAAAAATTCTCCCCCTAAAGATAGTAATATCCTAATCCCTGGAACCTGTGAATGTTATCTTGTATGCCCCCAAAAAGGTCTTTGCAAATATGATTAAGTTAAGGATCTAGAGATGGAGAGATTATCCTTGATTATCTGGGTGGACCCTAAATGCAATCCCATGTGTTCTTATATAAGAGGGAGAAAGAGAGAGATTTCACACACCCACAAAGAGAAAAGGCAAGCGACGACCTCAGCAGAGAGAGAGAGACTTGATGCTATGCTGTGGGCTTTGAAGATGGAGATGGGCCATGAGGCAGGGAAGACAGGCAAAAAGTAGTAGCTGAAAAAGGTAAGTAAATGGATTCTCCCCTACAGTCTCTGGAGGGGATGCATCCCTGCTGACACCATGGTTTCAGCCCAGTGAAATTGATTTTGGACGTCTGACCTCCAAAACCATAAGAGAATAAATTTGTGTTGTCTTACTCCACCAAGTTGTGGCAATTTGTTACAGCAGCAATAGGGAACTAATACACTATAAAATCAGAAACATACTAACACAATAATAATTGGATGTATGTTAAATAAAATACCGCTGACTTTGAATTCTAATATTTTATTTGGAATGTTTGTCTGTATTTCTAAGCAGGTTGGCCTTACTTTTCTTTCATGTACTATCTTTGTCAGGTTTTGATGTCAGGGATGTGCTAGCCTCCTAAAAAGAAATGAGACGTCTTTCTTCTTTTCCCAGGTTCTGAAACAGCTTCAATAGCAGTGGAAACAATGAAAGTATTTGCTTCCAGTATTCTGATGAGGGAGAACTCTTTGACCATATTCTTGATTTATTCCATGGTTTCTTTAAATTTTAATAATCACAACAGCCAGACACTATCGTCAGGGCAGACAGCTCAGGAATTTGGCCCCTTGCCAGTGGGTCCTAATCTGGCATTTATGCTCCTCGATGTGACTGAGTTAGACTCAGCAGCGGTTTCCCTATGCATGACTCTTCTGTCCTTCTATTCGAACCCATAATTAGCACTAGAGTTGGTAGGTGTACATCCAAAAGACTTAAATCTTTGGGCTGTCCATGTGCCAGCTGAGCCCTGAATCTCAATGTAGTTGCAACACCTCTCTCCAGTTCAATCAACTCATCCAGGACAACTAACAGGGAGGAGATGATGGAAAAACAACATACCAAGGAACCAAGAGTGCCTACAATTGCAAGCAAGAGAGTCCCATCCATCGGATGTATGGGATCGATGTCCCTCTCAGTTAATGGTGGAGTGGGCATCACCACCCCAGAGTTCTCGGGATTGGGAAATGAACTATGGACTAAAATAAACTTACTGATATTCTTCCATAGACTACTTGTGACTCTAGCAATGGAAGAAATACTGTTGTGGAGGCAATGACCCATGGATGTTCTGGGGTTAGGGAGAGGGAAAAACAGGTGTAACAGGGGGGCATTTTCGGGACTTGGGAATCATCTGAATGACATTACAATGACAGATACAGGCCATTATATATCCGGTCATAACCTACAGAGTCGAATAGAAGAGAGTGTAAACTACAATGTAAACTATAATCCATGCTTAGTGGCAATGCTCCAAAATGTATTTATCAATTGCAATGAATATACCACACTGATGAAAGATGTTGCTAAAGTGGGAAAATGTGGGAGGTGTGGGGAGTGGGGCATATGGGAATCCCCTATAAATTCTTTGTAACATTTATGTAATCAAAGTATCTTTTAAAAAACAAAAACAAAAAAAAGCGGAAAAAAAAAATAACCACAACAGTGCATCAGGAAAGCTGTTTACATATATCTCTTTTAATATTCCACAATATTCCTATGGGGTATATTCCATTGTTTGTACCCTTTTACAGATGGGGAAACTGAGGCTGAGAGAAGTTAACTAATTTGCTAACATTACAAGCAACCAAGAGGCAGAGCTCAAACCTGAAATAAGGAGTGTCTTATCCCCAAATCCACACTTTTTATTTTTGCTCTGATAATGCCTTCTGGTTTTATGCTTCTTCTTACACACTTTCAATAATTTCTATTTCCCTTTAAAAGTTCTCATTTCACCTAGATTATCAAATGTATAGCATAGAAAGTATTCTCTTACAATTATTTACATTTCATGTATAATTGTGGCTTCATCTCCTTTCTTAATCTAAATTTTGTACAATTATGCGGTCTCTCTTTCTCCTTAATTAGCTTAGCTAGTAAACAATCTATTTGATTGCCTGGACCCCACCCCCAAAGAGCAGCAATCTTGTTTTTTATGTTTTTAAACTTAAGTAATTAAGTTTTTTAAAATGCTTTCCTTTATCCTATTTTCCTAAGTTTGTTCTGTTTTCCCTCTGATTTCCTTACTCACTAAATGTCTATTGATTGCTTACTACGTGCCAGACATATTCAATGGATTGCTTAATTCATTGCTCATTTTCATCTCTCTTTTTGGTAGAGGTGTTTAAGTCTCTACATTTCCTTCCAAGTACAACTTCAGGTTATACATCTTATAAGTTTTGATTTTTTAAATTTGCAATATTAATATTTACCAAACACTTTGTAATTGCAAGTTTTATTCCAAGTGGTAGAAGTTTTTGGTTATTCTCCCATTATTTATTTATAGTAGCATTGAATTGTAATCAGAGAATGCAGCTTAATTTATTTGTACATTTTAGAATATCTCACAGACTGAGATGTCATTTTTTGTAAATATCCCATGGACACGAAAAGATTGTGTATTCCCTAGGTGCTGGATCTAGAAATCAACATTAGCATTAATATTAATCAATATTAGATCATGTTTATTCTTTGAATTATTCAACTCCTTTGGATTCCTCTACTTTTTGCTGGCTTAATTGATAGTGACTGCAAAAGATATGCTAAATACTGAGGATTTTTTTATTCAACCGGATTTGTTGTATACATGTCAGTATAACAGTAATGGTTCAGGCTGCCAGCCAGGATGTAAAAATAGAGTTCAGCAGTATCATGATACTGGCATACCCTGCAGAATGTCTCTCCAGCTTTTTTTTCTTCCTGGTAGAATCCTTCTGGGTTTTTAATACCCAAACTTTATTGAACATATGTATTTCTCAATATATTTTTGGCTGGTGTTTCATAGGAAAAAAATTATATTTACATCTGCAATCCTCAAGTCAACATTTTAAGAAAACAACATGCAGAAAAAAGTTTTAATTTACTTTCCAAATACAAATGATAGAATATCAGAATCCTGTGCAGATGTTTTGAAAACTATGCTGAGTGTCCACAAGGTCATGGGAGATATATATGCTAGTGTTCACAAAGCAGCTGGATTTTGTTTGTTTTGTTGCTGGTGTTTATTAAGGTGTAATTTGCATACAGTGAAATTCACCTTTTAAAAAAGTGTAGAGTTCTGCAAGTTTTGTCAGACATATCGCCACCACTATAATCAAGATATAGAGCATTTCCATCACTCCAGAAGTTCCCCTGTGCCCTTTTGTGGCCAACTCCTCCCCCACCCCCAGTCTGTGGCAATCTCTGACCTATTTTCTTTCTTTTTTTAAAGATTTTATTTTATTTATTTATTTATCCCCCCTTGCTGCTTGTGCTCGCTGTGTCCATTTGTTGTGCATTTTTCTGTGTCTGCTTATCTGCCTTTGTTGGGTCGTCCTGCTGCGTCAGCTCACCGCACCGCGTGGGCTGGCTTGCCCCCACCAGGAGGCCCTGGGAATCGAACCCGGGGCCTCCCATATGGTAAATGGGAGCCCTATCGATTGAGCCAAATCCGCTTCCCTCTGACCTATTTTCTGTCCCTATAATTTTGTCTTTTCAGAATGATATATAAGTGGAATCATTCAGTATGTAGCCTTTTGAGTTTGGCTTCTTTCACTTAGCTTAATGTATTTGAGATTCATTCGTATTGATGGTGTGTCTCATAATTTGTTCCTTTTTATTGCTAATAACATTCTATTGCATGGATAAGCCACAGTTCACTTATCCATTCCCCAGTGAAGGAACATTCGCGTTATATTTCCAGATTTGATGATTATGAATAAAGCTGCTATAAACATTCTCCTACAGATTTTTGAGTGAATACAAATTTTCATTTCTTTTGGATAAATATCTAGGAGAGGGATGGCTGGATCATGTGATAATTACATGCTTAACTGCCAAACTATTTTCCAAAGTGGCTGTGCCATTTTGCATCCCCACTAGTAATGAATGAGAATTCCTATTGCTCTGCATTCTTGTCAGCACTTAGTATTATCAGCTTTTTTGTTTATTTAATGTTAGCCATTCCAATAAGTGAGTAGTTCATTTCCCTAATGACTAATGATGATGACTGTCTTTTCATGTTCTTATTTGTCATCCATGTATCTTTGGTGAAATCTCTGTTTAAATCTTTGGCCCATTTTTTTATTTGGGCTATTTCTTTCCTAATAATGAGTTTTGTGAGTTATATATATATATTGCAATCAGCTCCTTTATTCAACATGTGATTTGCAAGTATTTTCTCCCAGCCTGTGGCACGTCTTTTCATTCTCTTAAGTGACTCTTTGGAAGAGCAGAAGTTCTTAATTTTTATAAAGTTCAATTTAACTTTTTTTTTCTTTTATAGATTGTATTTTTAGTTTCTCATCTAGGAAATCTCTGCCTAATTCAAAGTTACAAAGATTTTCTTCTGTTTTTTCTTCTAGAAGTTTCATAGATTTAAGTTTTTCATTTAGGTATTGGAGCCATTCTAGTTAAGTTTTATAATTTTGTAGGTTTGTTTGACCAGAGAGTGACATTTTAAGCATTTTACATGCAAACATGATAGTTATTTCACATATAGGCATGTTTCAAGTATGTTTTAGGAAATTATCTGAGGGTTTTGCGCTGTTATGGAATGCACTATCATTATTCCTATTTGAAACAACAATCATAATGATCAGTGTTTGGGGACAGAATTTCTGTTTTCCAGAAACAGATTACTGATATTAAGTGAGATAGGTTTATTGTCATTAAAATGGGATTTTCTCTCTTGAGTTCTCTTCAGAAATGTTGCTTGATGCCAGCACAAACTCTTAATTTTATTCATAGTTGTTCTTTAATAGCAAGGTTGGAATAAACATGGATGAATGAAACTACTCAAGTTACTAAAATGTGAGTTTGCTTTATTCTGGTCCCAGTTAACATCCTTGCTTACAAAATCATGCTATTTCTCTAAAAAGTGAGTGAAATTTTAATAAGCTGGAGGAAGCAGGTGCCCAGGGGAGAATGGATCTGTAGTACTGTCAGAAAACCCCTCTGTAAGCACACACAAATAAAACATGCACGGCAGTAGGAATCAAAAGAATTAGCCAACTTAGGAGAATCATACAGATTGTGTATGCACCTGACAAAACTGTGAGTGGGCAAATCATTAAATGCTTTTTTGTATCCATTTGCTGTTTTGTTGGAGTTTTTTTTTTTTTTTTTTAACTGAATTTTTCACTGTGTGCAACTCAGCTTGGTGTATTTCCTCCTCAAGAGTTTCAATAAATCATCAAGAAATACATACATAATCAGAGAATTCCCATGACATTTATTCACTCATTCATTCTTCCATTTACTCCATGACCAATGTATAACAGTGAATGAGGAAGACACAGTGTGTTAGGTCAAAGGCTCTAGTGATTTAAGTGATGGGCAAAGGACAAGATTCAAACTTGGAGGATCTTGAAGAGTACCTACTATGATCATTAGAGAAACTAGAGTCTGTTGGCAGGCCACATATCCATAGGACAATGACTGGGGGCTCCAGGGGCTCCACCAAGTGCATGTCGTGCAGTTGCTCTGGCAAGTTTGGGTGATGGGCCCCTGAGGGTCCTTAGTAGCAGGAATGGATCTTCCTCTCCATATCAATTTCCTATTGATGCTGTAACAAATTACTACAAAATCAGTGACTTAACACAATTTTATTATTTCACAATTCCAGAGGTCAGAAGTTTAAAATGGGTCTCATTAGGCTAAAATCAAGGCATGGGCAGGGCCGTGATCCTTCTGGAGGCTCTAGGGGAGCATCAGTTTCCTTGGCTTTTCCAGCAACTAGATGACACATTCCTTGTCTCATTGTTCCCTTCCTCCATCTTGAATACCAGCAGTATAGTGCTTTCAAATCTCCCTCTCTCTGTGTCACTCCTGCTTCCCTCTTTCACGTATAAGGACCCTTGTTATAACATTTGGTCCAATGGGATAATCCAGGATTATCTCCCCATCTCAGGATCCTTAACTTAATTCCATCCATAATATCCCTTTTGCCACGTTTGGTAACATATTCACAGGTCCCAGGGATTAGGGCACAGACATACTGGGTGGGGGGCATTATTCCTTCTAGCTCACCTTGGGTTTCCTAGGCCTATTATTTGTCTTGGCTCATGCCCTCTAGGCAGCATATGACATCCTGAGGGATGCAAGGTCCCAGAAGTCCAGTGCACTATTCTGGGTATCTGGAAGGAGCCAGTTCAGGATATCTATGGATGTGTTACCAAAGTGGATAATCACTCCTGCTCTAGGAAATCATGCAGGAACTCTAAGAAGGCTGTACAGTCTCAAGGACACTCTGGACAGGCTCTGATCCAGTATATCAATCAGAATAAACTAGGTTATGTTCTAGTAACAAATAATCCCCAAATACAGTAATTTATAACAACAGAAGTTTATTTTGGTAAAGCTGGACCTCCCTCACGGTTCTGCAGGGTTCTTCTCTGCCCTCCTTACTCCGAGGCCGAGGCCAGCAGAGCTGCCACCATTTCAAACATCACAAGTGGTCAGAGCAGAGGGAGAGAGAGAGATCATGGGGGGTGGGGTGGGAGAGTGTCTTAAATACTCAGGCTTGGAAGGGACATATACAACTTCTGTTCATAATTCTTTGATCAAAGCTAGTCTGACCCCACTCAAATCCAATGGGATCAGGAAAGCCAACCCTACCACGTGCCCAGAAGGCAGAGAGCCAAGAATATTTAGTGAACAGCACTAACAACTACCACACTTATTATTTTCTACTGGTCCTGATACGGATGAGGCTGTTCTCCCAGCAAGGCCACTTTTGTAAATGCTAAGGAAGCTTTGAGCTAAAATCTAGTGAGAAGCAGAAGCAAATGGCAGCCCCATATCATTATGGTATTGGCCCCTGGGAGGTGCAGTTCATCCTGAGCTTACTGTGGCAAAGAAAGTTCCAGGAAGTGGCAAGTTTCTGCTGTGCCTTTGAGCTCCTATAAGCTCCTGGAGACCTGGGTATGAGGTTCTAGAAAGCAGTCCTCACACTTGGCAGGGCCTGTTCTAGTATAGCTCAGAGGTTACTAATTTGCTTTGTTCCTATCTAGGGGGCTATGAGAGTATTTGTGTGGTTTGTTGATATCAAGACACTGAAGTGAAGCTGGCAGGGCCAGGGGCCTCATGCCAGTTATTTCTGATTATCAGGAGAAAATAAAAACATGAACATCAGTTAAACAACTTTTCACGTGTCCCTCCCCTCCCACCCCTGCCATCAAACTCCACAGGTAAGGCTCAAAGCATCTTGTAGGTGACAGGTTTCATTCCCACTCCCCACTAACCCTACTAACCTGCCCCTATTGTTGTTGCTCAGCAGATACAACAACCTGGACTATGGCCAACTTGAACCAGGTGGTTGTTGCGCCTGTTGAACCAGAGTCTGGTCCACAAATTGGAATGGGGTAGATTTTAACCAAAATCCCCTTGCATTTTGGTGACAAGTCAGACATTCTCCAGTGCAGAAAGGAACTTGAGAACTTGCGGCGTTAGGTATAAGGCTCAAGGAGAGCTAGTTAGTTCCCCTACCTACATTTCCTGAAGGTGGGCACAACTGGGTCCTTAAGCCCCAAACGTCAGTCTGGCAGTCAAAGCGTGGATGGTGCCTAGCTCTACACCCTCACTGCATTCTCTCTGCAGCTGCCTTCTCGGCACTGAGAGTAGAGAACCTTCAATATTCCTGCCATGTCTTCTCCTCGTATGCCCTGGGAAGGCCACCCTGGTCCCAGCTAGGGCTGATAGTGATTCAGTCAGAGGTCAGCAGGCTTTAGGGCCACTGTACTGCAGTCCAGGGGGTTTCACTGTGGCTCATGCCTCAGAGACCCTGTTAGTGTAACTGACTGGCCTGGCCAGGACTGAGACCCCGGGCCCTGGGCCCTGGATGCTATCTGCTTGGGTGAGTCTCCTGTATTCCCCACACAGAGTCCTTCATGGCTTGTCACCTTTCAGCTCCCCATCAGATGTGGGCTGGTGAGACTTACCAATGTCCTGAACTGGTGAAGCCCTCGCCTATATTCTTCTCCTCCTCAGAGCCAAGACTGATGCTTTAGTTTCATAGGGCTGCCGTAACAGAATGCCACAAAATAGGTGGCTTAAAGCAACAGAAGTGTATTCTCTCACAGTTCTGGAGGTTGGAAGTCTGAAATCAAGTTACCAGCAGGGCCCAACTCCCTCCAAAGGCTCTAAGGGAGAATCTTTCCTTGCCTTTTCTAGCTTCTGGTGTTTGCTGGCAATCCTCGGTGTTCCGTGGCTTTGAGATGCATAATTCCATTCTCTGCCTCCATCTTCACAAGGCCATCTTTTCATGACTATGTCTTCTCCTCCTCTTATATGATCACCAGTCATATTGGATCGGGGCCTGCCCCTTTCCAGTAAGACCTCATCTTTAATTACATCTGCAACAACCTTATTTCCAAATAAGGTCACATTCTGAGGTACTGGGGCTTAGACCTTGAGTATATTTTTATGGGGGATACAATTCAACCCATAACACTTGAGAATTTTCAAAACTGAAGTTTCTTCAATAAATAAATTTGAAGAATAAACAGAGGAAAAAAAACTTACATGAAAAAACTTACAAGCCCTGTAAACTAATTACAATATATGGACCTTATTTTGATCTCAACTCGAACAGTAGTGAAAATAAATTGAGATCGGGAAATTTTGACACTGACCTAGATATTAGAAGACATTAGAAATTATTGTTCTTGTTGTTAGGTGTAATAGTGGAATTGTTCTTTGGCCATAAAAGAGAGTCCTTATCTTTTGGAAATACATGCTAAACTATTTATAGATTAAATGATACGATATCTGGAATTTACTTCAAAATCATCCCAGCAAAGTGGTGGTGAAAGTGGGTATACATACAGCAGAAACAAGGAGGGCTGTGTTTTGATAAATGCTGAAGCTGGGTGATGGGTCTTAGGGGGATCATTTTACTGTTCTAGCTATCTTTGCATATGTTTGAAAATTTCCATAATAGAGAGAATCAGATGGTAATACATGAGGTCAAGCAGAGGAAGCCAGCAGTAGGGCTGGGATGGAGGCTCTGAATTGGCAAGAGGGTCAAGGGGTCAGACTCCAGAGGTCAGATTCTGTGGCCTTCCATGTTGGTGCTCAAGGGCACACACAAGTCTGGAATCTCTCCTCCCACCTTCTCCTGGATTCCACCCCAAAAGCCTGTATGAACAGTAATAGGCTGCCACCTGTAACTCCAATTCAGAATAACTAAATTTTCCCCCACCCTGGAAATTACCAGCATGCTTCTCCCAGGAAAGAAATGTCTGGTTCTTCCTTTGGCCAAGGATAATAGTCCCAGTGCTGTGTTCTCAAAAGAGTTGGTCATGAATGCAGAAGGATTCTCAAGAGGAATAAGGGGCAGCTCAGGACCCCTTGATAGAAACTACTTGAAATGCAGGGAATTGAGAGATGGGAAATCAAAGCCTGAGACCGAACCAGCAATTAGACTGGCTCCTGGAATATATTTGAGTCAAATTAATCTACAGGGCTCACGTTTCAGTCACGGCTCACTTTCTCCCTCTCACAGTCCACGGCTGAAGCAGAGCCCTTCAGAGCTCACCAGAAATACAGCAACATCCATCTTCTGAAATGCTTTTATCACAGTTTTGCGAAGTCCCAGTACATCTCCCTTGTTCTGGTGGATTTATCTACATGTCGGGTTATTTATTTCTCTCTCTATAGCAGGCGAGCCTCTTGAGAGTACACCATTTTATTCACAAAGATACTGGGGCCACTGGGCCCATGCATCGGGTCAATGAAGCCAGGGAGAAGGCCACCCTTGGATGTGCCAGCCTGGTCAAATACCACTTGTGAGGAGGGGGAGGTGACTCTAGGGCCTCAGGCCTCGCCACTCTCTCAGTCATTGTTGCCACCAAAGGAAAGGGCCAAAGGAGGGAAGTCAGGGAGAAGGCAAAGGAATTGCAACAGCGTGGAAGGTGATAGAAAAAGCAGCAGGGCGCTCTGGTTTTGACCTCTCCAGGACCCTACCAGGCTGAGAAGCAGGGTCTCCCTACCGCACACCCAGATTGTCCAGTGTCCCCATCCGCAGGGTGTTAGCTTCATCTGTTTCCAGGGCCTGTGCAGCCCAGGCTCCTCTGCCCCCAGCAGATTGCTTCCCAGACAGAGAAGGCTCAGTTAAAAGAGACGAGAAGAAAGGAAGAAAGAAAAAGGAGCTCTCACAAGATAGAGCCTGGAAGAAACTGTGCTGAGGGAGAGGAAATCTGTCCCCTGGCAAAGGCCCCGGGCTTCAAGAAAAAGCCTTCCAGCCCTTTTTATAGATGACAATTTTTTTTTTTTTTTTTTTTTTGCTGGCAAAGCTAAACTCTGGAAAACTCTCCTCATTCTAATGAGCAGTCTTATCACTCCATGTTTCCCCTCTCTTTTCTCTCTTTCACGAGCACTTTTATTTTTAAGGGAAGGATTAGCTGATACATAGAGATGACATCTGTGTAGCAATCATAAAGGAATTTTTGGCTGGCATCACGTTGGGCAAACCCAAGCTGTGGCGGGAGATGCTGCTTCTTGCCAGGTTGCTGATCAGACTACAGAAGCTGCGGGTGTCCAGAACTTGGCTTTCAACTTCCTTTTCAGGGCGGAGGCTCTGAGACGTCAGTGTTTAAAAGAGAGATGTTTGTGTTTGCGTGGGATGGGTTAGAGGATGACAGCCTGGTAGGAGAAAGTCAAAGCCAAGGCTGGGGCAGGACGTGTGTGTTCAGATTGCGGCTTGAACTTCCAACTGAGGTTTGAAGTTGGATCCAGAATTTGTCCACTTCTTAAAGGGGCAGTTCTCCTGCAGTACCAGTGGTACGGTTATGTTTAACTCAAGTCGTCCGGGCTGAAGGCCCCTGGACTAAAAACTTACCCCTAAAAGCTGCATTCTTGAACCTGCTGCCTCAGAGGTTTAAAGAAAAAGTAGCAAAATGAGCTTCATCCGGGAAAAGTTCAAGCTAATACATCTTGGCAAATATAATGAAAAACACAGACAGTTGCTTTAAGAGAGGAGCCCAGAAAGAGGTCGAGTTCTGCTGAGAGAGGCAGAGCAGCAATTAGACGGGAGCTTGTGTTGCAAGCCTGGCGGCAAAGGGGTCAAAGAGAGGGTGGGACAATCTGCATCTGGTTTCAGGAAGGGAGCGCGGTACAGCAGTGGTGCTGAACTCAGTTGTGGGGGAGAAAATCTAGAGACGCAGAGAATCCGAGGGCACTGAGAGGGGCTGCGGGGATGAAGCAGCAAGGAGCAGGGCTGGATTTATGAGGACGATTTAAAGAGCTCAGTGCAGTTTGTGTTGCTTGGCTGGGTGGAGAGTTGAGGTTTTATGCTAGCAGCCGGCCCGGCCACATGTAAATGGTGTAGTCAGTGGGGTAGGAGGGGAACTATTTTTTTTTTATTATTATTATTTTTTTATTTATTCATTTATCTCCCCCTTGCTGCTTGTGCTCGCTGGGTCAGCTAACCACACCGTGCGGGCGGGCTTGCCTTCACCAGGAGGCCCCGGGAACCGAACCCGGGGCCTCCCATATGGTAAATGGGAGCCCTACTGATTGAGCCACAGCCGCTTCCCAGGAGGGGAACTATTGACTCCGATTTGAGGTTTCAGAAGTAACAGTTCTCACTGGAATATTTTTAAGCCAAAGAGAAAATTAAGTGACACTCATGGCTCTTCTGCCCCTTTTATCTGAATCTGTAGTTAGTACTAGAGTTGATAGGTTTATGTCCAAGAGATTTACATCTTTGGGCTGTCCATGTGCCAGTCGGGCCCTGAATCTCAACAGAGTTGCAACACCTACTCTCCAATTCATTGGACTCACCCAGGACAACTCACAAGGAGATGATGATGGACAACGACCAACTTAAGGAACAGAGAGAGTCTACAACTGCAAGCAAGATAGTACCATCCATCTGCCCCATGGCATCTAAGCCCCCTCTCAATTAGAGGTGCAGAGGGCATCACCATTCCAGAATCCTCAGGACTGGGGAATGAATGATGGACTAGAGTAGACTTACTGTTATTCTACCATAGACTTATTGTTATTTTAGCAATGGAAGAATTTTTATCATTGATGTGGAAGCAGTGGCCACCGGAGGTTCTAAGAGGGGGGAGAGGGAAAAACAGGTGTAATATGGGGGCATTTTGGGGACATTGAAATTGTCCTGAATGACATTGCAATGACAGATACAGGCCACTATATATCTTGTCATAATTTAGAAAATTGTGCGGGAGACAGTTTAAACTATAATGTAAACTATACTCCACACTTGGTGGCAATATGTGTTCATCAATTGTAACAAATGTACCACATTAATGAAGGATGTTATGGGAAATGTGGGAAAGTGTAGGAGGGGTAGGGAGTGGGGCATAAGGAAATCCCCTACATTTTTTAAAAAAACAATTTATTGAAGTATATAATTCATACATGAATATACATAAACTATAAGTGTTTAGTAAACATCGTGAACTTACAAAACAAACATGTATAACATCATACAGGGCTCCCACACATCACCCCCCGATAAACACCCTGCATTGTTGTGAAACATTTGTTAACATATCATGAAAGAGCATCGTCAAAGTATTACTACTAACTATAGTCCATATTTTCCTCCCCTATACATTTTTTTTGAGGATTTATTTATTTATTTATTTACTTTTATACATTTTAACACACACACACACACACACACACACACACCCTCCCCTGCCGCCGTTTTTGCTGTTTCTGTGTCCATTCACTGGGCAACTCTGTGTCCATTTCCTGCCCTCTCTTCTCATCCTTTGCTTCCTGTCTTCACAGGGGTTCAATCCTCAGAACCTCCAATGTGAGAGAGAGGCGTCCTACCACCTGCTGCACCATAGTTCCTGGTTTTTTGGTGCGTCTCTTCTTGGCTCTCCCTTGTGTCACTCTCCTGTTATGTCATAATCTTGCTGCATGTCTTGAGGGGCCTGGAAATGCACGCACCTTCCATATTTTTCTTTTTTTTATTTTTACTGGGAGGTTCCGGGAATGGAACCCAGGTCCCTCCATATGGGAGACGGACACCCAACCACCCGAGCCACATCTGTCCCCCTACTATATCTCTTAAGGTTGACCAAAGATACCCAAAGTTACAGTCTTTTCCCATACAGGATTGTCATATAATAAATCAGGCTTAGTTTATCACCAGCATTCTAGAAACCAGACCTAGGGAGAAAAACTAGGTCTGGGGACACATGCATGGTTTCTAATACAGCGAATGTATAGCCTACCCTGATTATCACAAAATCAGGACAGCGAGAATATTTGCACCCCCTACATTTTTTTATGTATCATTTATGTAACCTAAGTATCTTTTAAAAAATTGAAAATAAAATTTTTTTTTTAAAAACCAAAAAAAAAAAAAAAAAGCGACATTGAATTCCATCCGCTTGTGGAGGTGATTCAGAGGGAAGCACTGGAAAAATCACATCAAGAGATGTTTCCACCTACAGCAGGAAGAGTAATGCTAAACTCACAAATTAACCAGGATCTTCTGTGCCACCTCTTGCCTTAGATTTAGGATCAGACAACTCAAGATGGGATCTGAAGAATCAAGAAGGGTAGCAGAGGTGTGATGTCCACTAAGCAGTGTGCCCAGTGGCTGTACTCTCCTCCACAGGCTCCTGCTAAGACAATTCCTGCTAAGACAGAGGAGAGACGACAAGCCTTTTGCGAGCTCTGCCTTGACTCCCAGCATTTAAAATATGCTATTTACCAAAGCCTATTTTGAAAATTGGTTATTAAAGAGAAAGAATTATACATCTATGCCCTGTCTCCTTACTAGGAGCGGTATTTCAGGATAACCAAATTGTCTCAGTTGAAAAGGGAAACCTCTCTTTTACAGAAGAATGCAAGCTAATAAACAAAGAAGGAATGAAAGAATTAGAAAATTAAAATTATGCAACCCCTATTGGGATAATTGATTCAGGAAAGGATTATCAGTGGATGCTAACCCATCTGGTAAAAGGTTGGTGATGAACTACATGCTTGTAAGGTATCAATTATACCCCCATAGTTTTTTTGGTAGTCCCAAGGTGGTGGTGGGGAACCTTACTTTGTAATGAAGGGATCAATTTTGTGTCACTAAAATAGTAGGACAACCTGACATTATATGCCTCCTGGTATGATACAGTGTAAAGTACACAGTACCTTCTATGAAGTATTCTGGATAAAAATGTATAACCTGAATCGTATCAAGTCTTTAGATTTAACTTCCAGCTCATGAGAAATACAGGGGTGACAGGAACATGTGAGGTGTCACCCCAACCAAAGCAATCAGGTAAATCCAAAAGGTGGGATATTCTACAGTTGCTTCAATAAGTCAATGCCATAGAAAACAAAAATGGGTTGGCGTACTAATCAAAAGATCAAAAGAGACTTAAACGAGCTAATAACCAAATGTAATTTTGTTCCTGTATTTGATCCTGGTGTGAGAAAATCAGCTGTAAAGGATATTTAAGGGATAACTGAAGAAATCTGAATACAGACTAGATATTACGTGATATTTGGGATTATGGTTAGTTTTGTTGTTAATTTTAGTGTGGTTATAAAGGAAAATGTCCTTATTTTCAGAGATGCATACTGAAATTTTTAAGAATGAAGTATCATGAGACCTATAATTTATTATAAAACACTCGAGGAAAAGAAGTAAATAGATGAAGCAAACCAAACAAACAAACAAACAAAAAAACTATGCCATTGACCATAGAGAAAATTGTGAACAAGTAGATTTTCCCTTAAAAATATTTGTTAACCCCCTGCCACGCAGCAGGTTTGCTAAGTGCTGGATGTACAGTAGTGAATAGGATGGATATGGCTCAGACCCTCCTGAGACTCAGAGTTTAGAGAAGGAGCTCAGGAAAACCCATTTCTCATCATCATCGCCATTATCGTCATCATCATCAATAATAATCATTATTTAGTATTTATTATGTGCCAGTACAGTGCAAGAGTGCTTAAATGTATGATCTATTTAATCTTCCCAATAGCCCGATGAAATGGGTATTCTTATGTTTCAGTAATAAGAAACTCGGGAGCAATGTTGATGTCACCAAGACACAGAGCTATAGTGGTTGAACCAGGTCCCAAACCTTAGATTTGTGAGCTGGTGCTGGCTCCTCCCCAGGTGTGTGGCAGGTGGTTCACACGACTCCTTAGTGTCTTTGTGTGGATTTACACAACCTCTCTTTCTCTCACTCTTTATCTTTTCTCTTGTAATCATTGTAAAATGACCCCCAACTTGGCAGTCAACCAAAAGGCAAGTGCCAGTGTTACACTGATATAAAGGATATTGAAAGCAAAATAATGAAAACCCAGGGTCTCCCATTTCTAAGCTCTTTGCAACTGCCCAGATTCCTCTTACATCTCTGCTGGAGTCTACATTCTCATCTTCCTCTAGTTAAGCCTACTTTCTTTTCAACAAACACATGAAGATAAATATATTTAAGACTAATTATTCAGTCATGTAATGCTATGGATGGCTTTCTGTTATTTTAATTGCTGGTGTTAAGCAAAATTGTTTCCTACATTACAAAATATGCAGCTTTCAGCTACATTGGGTTCAATATGTTCCCAAGGATTAGAACTTGACCTTGACCTTCCCTTGGCCATCACTGGTCATCAAATATTTACTGAATATCCAAGTGTACCCTATGGATCACAGTTAGTGGTAATAGTCTGATTGTGTTCTTTTATAATCTGTAACAAATGTTCCATAACAGTGTAAGGTGTTGGTGGAGGGGTGATGTATGAGAATTCTGCAAATTAAGCATGATTGTTTTGTAAGCTCACAACTTCTCTAATAAAAATTTTTTTTTTAATTTTAAAAATCTAAAAATCAGAAACTTACTAAGTATCTTCTGTGTACCATGTACTGTGCTACATTTACAACATGGGTTCCCTGGCACTCCAGGCTCCTCAGAACTACTTTACAAATAAGGTTTAGGATCCTGGCCCATTTGTAAGTTGAGAAAGGTTGGATGACCGTATATGCCCTTAGGGCTGGTATTCAGTGTCTACAGGAAAGCCAGGTTTTATGAGCCTGTCACCACTGCATGTTGCATTGCCAAGGACAGACAGCTTTATGGCATTATGGTAACTAGTTCTTGGGAGAAAGAGCCTTTCTATGAGAGGAGTGGCAGTGGGTCCCAGGCAGCTCCATCTGCTAGGACAAAAGTTCCATCATTCCCTGGGTGCTTTCGGCAATGTTGCAACAAGGAGGCTATGAAATGGAGCCCTGGGAAGACCCTTGACTGAGAGTGTTGACTGGTTGGAGAAGCTGTGTGGGTCCTTGTCCTGCTGGCTTGGGCTTCTGACTAAAAAAGCCACCTTATATGTGGCTTTCATTCTCTACCACTCTTGTCCTTGGGCACCCTATTGATCTCAATGGATTTCCATATGAGAAAGGGGCTTGGGGAGCTCAAAGAGGTTAATGGACTTGTTCCTTGTTACCCAGGATGGAGGCAGAACCAGAAAGGCACAGCTCAGCACCCTTGATGCCCAACAAAGTCGTCCTTAGTTATAGCCAGAGGACTTCAAGTTCCCATGTGCCATTAAAGGAAATATTCAGTGAGACCCGCACAGGCTTTGGCATGTGTGAAATTTCACACCTCAGAGCTAGCACTTCTGCGTGTGTCCAGGCTGCTTTCTTGGTTAGATTTTTAAAACTGTGAGTTATTTCTATATCAAGACCTTTATCATAAATTATTTCATTTCTTTTCCAGAAAAACATTTTCTCCATTTTGTTAATCATCTAGCTAGTCACAGAAGTGATTGCTAGTACTATTTTTTTCTGATTATAGAAGTGTTACATTTGTATTCTAAGAAATAAAAGGTAGAAAGCATAGAGAGAAACATTTAAATTGCCTATACTTCCATCGCTCAGACATAACTATGGTTAACATTTTGTGGAATTTGCTTTTAGTCTTTTCTCTGTACATATATAATTTTTTTTAAAATTGGGATTCTGCTATTTGCTACAATGTATGTACTTTGTATTCTGTTTTATTTACAGAGAATATCATGTGAACATGTTCTCACGTTATCAAATAATTTCCAAAAATATTATTTTTTAATGACTGCATAATGTTTCAGCAAATCAATTAACCAAACTCTAATCAACCTCCATTTGGATATTTAAGTTGTACCAATATTACTCCATCATAAAATATACTTTGCTGAGCATCCTCAATATTAATTTTTGCCCCACTCAGAGTTATTTCCTTAGAATAAATTCCTAGGGGTGGAGTTACTGGATTAAAGAACATGAACTCTTAAAAGTCCTTTATCTTCCAGAAGACTTGACCAACTCACCCTTCTGTCATAAGTGTGTGTCAGAAGTTCACCTGGTGGCATCATGGCCATTTTACAAATACTTTAGAAAATGTCCCCAATTTGATAGCCATAAAACAATATCTCAGTATTATTTGAAGACTATTAGATTATTAGTGAAGATATGCCTTGTCATATAAAAAATTTCTGGTTGGAAAAAAGTCCTTGCAAGCTTTGGTTCTATTTCATGATTTGGATTTCTCCCAAGGGTTAACTATTCAAAAGATTCTTGTTTTGAAAATAAGGAACATGTTCAGTAACAATTACATACCGAGTGTTAATTGTGGCAGTTTTACAGATGTTGCTAATTATTATAGACATAGTTAGATTTATTTGCATATATAGGGAAAATGCCCACAATAGTTTTGCAAAGACAGTAATAATTTGGTTTTGAAAAACTCCCCCAAAATACTTCTACATTGGCTATTTTTCTTCTTTTCCCTCAACTATAGGCTTCCCCAAGGTTCTGCTCCTCTCCTCTTGTCTTGCCATAAAATTTAAGTCAATGAGTTGCATCTACCTTTGTGCTTCATCATAACAGATCAAGACACGGCCCTTGGCTTGTAGACACTTACAATGTAGACAGATCCCTGCATATTAACTAGAATAAAATGCCTATAGTGCTAAGTGTTGTTACAGGGGTATAAAAGCTGGAAGGCTACTGAAGGGTGAGATTTATGCCAACCATGAAGCTATAGGAAGCCTTCTCATGCTGGGTTTTGGAAGGGTAGGCAGATTTTTCCAAAAATGACTGCAAAAATATTTCTGGTCCACATGTTCTCCCAGAAACTTTCTACTCTCCCACCAAGTGGTGGAGTCTATGTGCCCTCTCGTAGAACCTAGGTTGCCTTTTACGACTGCTCTGATGAATAGAATGTAGTGGAAATAATGCTGCATGACTTCTAAGGCCAAGTCATAAAAGGTGTTATGGCTTCCTCCTGGCTCTCTCGCTTGAGACATGAGCCTTTGGAGACATAAGCCACCATGTGAGAAGTATAGCTACTCTGAAGCCACCATCATGGAGAAACCAGGTGGAAAGGCTTGTAGGAGTTCTTTATATATTTTGGATATTAAAACTTTATCAGAAAACCTTTATGTGGTTTTCAAATATTTTCTCCCATTCTGTAGGTTGTCTTTTTACTTTCATGATAGAGTCCTTTGATGTACAAAGTTTTTAATTTTGATGAAGTCCTGTTTATCTAATTTTTTCTTTTGTTTCTTGCATTTTTGGTGTAAAGGCTAAGAAACCATTTCCTAACACAAAGACCTGAAGATGTTTCCCTATATTTTCTTATAGGAGTTTTATGGTTTGGGCTCTTATATTTAGGTCTTTGGCCCATTTTGAGTTCATTTTTGTATATGGTGTGAGCCAATCCTAACTCTTTTGGTAAAACACCCATTAATTTAAAAATTGGGGGCATTCATCCCTAATCTGTATAAATATAATTCTAAACTGCTAATATGTATAATGTATATATACTGTGTTAATATAGTATGTACACTATAAAAAATGAACAATAGGCATCTATATTTCTGGCTTAGGTTTGGGGTGGAGGTGATATCAGTCATTAAGATAAGAAACACAGGAAAAGCAAATTTTTAGGTAAAAGATGCTGAGCACAATTTGAACAGGGTAGATTTTGGATGTAGCAATATGGAAGCCATATGGTCTCTTCAGCAGGCCTTTTTAAAATAATAATGGGGAAGCAGGTGAGAGTGAATGTAGGTACAGATGGGAAATGAGGAAGTAGAGACAGTGTACAGAAAACTCTCTCAAGAATCTTGGTCCTCAAGAAGCAGAGCTGGCATTATAACTACTAAGGATATAGGATTAAGTCCTATGTTTAGGGATTTTGTTTTGGTTGATGTTTGGACCAGAGAGGTTACCAGTGCTTTTCAAATTCTAATACATATATAAATCACCTAGAGATTTTGGTAAACAATGAAAACTTAGGTAGTTTCTACCTTTAGGCTATTATAAACTAAACTACAATGAACATTCTTTGTAAACATACCTTTGTGCCTCATGTATATATTTCTCTAGGCTAAATTCCTAAGTGTGGAATTGCTAAGTCAAAGGATAAAACTAACAGCTATTACCAAATTGCTCTTCAAAGGTGTTGCACTAATTCATGCTGCTCTAAAATGAATGAATGAGAGTACCTTTGTCCCATACCCTCACAGTGGACTTGCTAGGTCACGCATCCTGGTCAAGACTTGGGGACTGAAGCATCTGGACTTCTTGGCAGTCTACTAGCTAGTCAGAGAGGGGTTTCTGGCAACCCTGGTTCCACCAAGTGGAAAGAACTATACACCAGGGTAAGGAATATCCCAGTAAAGGTCTAGAAGATCTTCTGTATTTTCTGCCAGTCTCCACTCACCCCAGCCTTGTGTCCATAATCGTTCTCCAGTCCTGGGGATTCATCACCTGCCTGGACCATATTCCTCCTAGTCACCCCTTCCTTTTCCACCTGCATGGCCAGTTCAGGGAGGGGCTGGAAAAGGGGTTCCAGCGAGAGTGTGGAACCAAACTTGAATGATTGCTAAAAACTAGGAATTCTGGAATGGCCAACAATGTGCACCCAAGGGTCTAACTCAGTTATTGGAATGAGGAACAAGAACCATAGAAAATATATCCGTGTCTGAGGCCAAGTTGTGAGTGGCAGAAATGAAGTTATAGACACAGGTAGTTAGCTGGGGGAGAAGGTATACCAGGCGAGGGTGCACAGGGAGTTGATGAGATGCCATGAAGTAATGAGACTGGATAGGATTTGCTCCTTAGGGGGTCAGGCTTTGGCTCTCTCCAGGGAACCTTTGCATGCCCTTCCCCTTCTTTTTAAAGTGGAAGCTACAAAGCATCTGATACTATTCACATTCTTTCTTGGATGAGAGGGCTGAGTGGTTGGCATCAGCGCAGCAGGACCAAAGGGGTAAAGCCAGTGCCAGGATGAGAACTGAGTCTCAGTTGGCCATGCATACAAGCTTCTAAGATCAATCATTGGTCTCACAGTTCTGGTGCCATAAACTATTTGAAGAAATGGCAGGAAATCTGCCTCCTTTGGATGAATAGGTCCCAGGGAATTCCAAAATGGAATGCCCCATATAGATTATAAGTGGATGTGTCAGGGAGAATTTGAAAAAGGCTCTGTACAGACCATGGCAAAGACTGTCCTTCTAAACAGTGCCAAGCCTGGGAAGCTTGAGGATGGCAAAGGTATATGGATGGTGATGAAGATCCCCCTCCAATGGCCTTTTCAGGCTATGATGGCTGTTGTTACCTTCCAGGGGTTTCTCACTCAAGGGTCTTGTGCCCACTGTCAGGTGGGAGAAAGCTTTTGTAGGCGGAAGCTACTTCTGGGACCTGAGGCTACAGTGGAACAAATGATCACAGTGTTGATGTAGAAATGCCAGTCTGTGCCAGGAATGCTGCCTGGCTCTGGGTGGAGTAGGATAAGCATTTCAATCATTTGATGTTTGTGACGGCTTGAAGTTTTGTACCCCATAATCTTAATCCATTCCCTTGAGTGTGAACGAATTGTAAATAGGTCCTTTTGGTAAGGCCACTTCAGTTAAGGTATGGCCCAAATGGATCAGGATAGGTCTTAATCCTTTTATTGGAGGCCTTACAGGGAAAGCCACAGAGAGAGAAGCCACAGGGAGTAGTCAAAAGCCAGAAGTCAATGGAATCCAGAAGAGTAAGGAGAAGATGCTGCATTGTCCATTGCCATGTGACAGAAAAAACAAGGAACGAGGATTTCCAGCAGCTAGCCCCAGAATGCCGTAGTCTTTGAGGAGAAAGCATTGCCTTGCTGATGCCTCAGTTCTGGACTTCTCCTAGCTTGAAACTGTGAGCCAAACAATTCTTCTTGTTAAGTCAGCAGATTGCATGGTATTTGTTTTAGCAGCTGGGTAACTAAAACAACATCTATCAACAGCTATTAGCTGAGTGCCTATCCTGTGATAATCTTATGCTAGGCTAGGGAAACAATAGAGAAAAAGCACAGTTCCTGGCCTCAAGGAATTCATAGTTGATTAGGGGAGACAGATGAATAAAAGGTGGTTTCAGTACAATATGGGGCAGGCGGGAACGTACCAGGTGGGACACCTAACTCTGACTTGGGGGTCAGCGAAACTTCCTGGAGAGAATCTCAAGAATTCATTCAATGTGGGAAACCATCTTTGTTCTCCAAATCCAGTCCAGTAAGACCTCAGCAGAGAAATCTGGCACCAAATGCTAGTATGTCCTTTGAATCTCAGAAATTTAGGATGCCCTTGGCATTTCAGGGAGCAGCTCACCCCAGCATTGCAGACCAGGAGGTCTTTGGTTAAATTGCCCTCTCGGGGTGATATGTCGCTCCACTGGCATGTGTGGTCAGCTAGCACCCCTAGGCAATTAATCGCCAAGGGGCCTGGGCTCACAAGCTTATTAGTCAATAAGCACTTCCTGTTCTCCTTCCCTAGAAATCTAGGGGCAGCCACTAGGTTGAGACCAGAAGTAGACATAAGCAGACCCTAGTGAAAGATCCCTTTGCCTACTCTTTCACACATCAGTACAGCATCTTTCTAATTCTTCCTGGCTGTCCAAAGAAAAACAGCTGCTAATCTGGCAGGTCAGAGTCCAGAATATTTACTGGGCCACATTTTCCTGGTGAGTGGAGTTACTGCCCTTTAAAGGCATCCACCTCGCGTTCCACTTTCTCTCTTCTGCATCCTATCTCAGTCCTAG
Organism: Tolypeutes matacus; assembly: GCA_026826555.1. Lineage (NCBI taxonomy): Eukaryota > Metazoa > Chordata > Mammalia > Cingulata > Chlamyphoridae > Tolypeutes > Tolypeutes matacus. The sequence goes on from JAKSZT010054396.1 coordinate 6,797,061, forward strand.
GAAGGTCCTAGTTTTGGACCTTCCTGTGCTATTGCTTCCCACCTGTATGTGGTGAGTAGACCCAGGCAGTGCTACCTCAGCTCAGGTCTGGCCATGGTGCTCTTATCCTGAATCGTAGTTGAGTGAGTTAGACTGGGCTTGCCTACTTCCTCAGCACACGTCCCTATGTGTGCTGGCCCTAGATTTAGATTCAAGAGGAGGGGAAGGGGGGAACTGTATCAGCTTCCTAGAGCTGCTGTGACCAATGACCACAAACCAGGTGGCTCAAGAACAACAGACATGTATTCTCTCATCGTTCTGGAGCCCAGAGTCTGAAAACCATGGTGTCAGCAGGGCCTTGCTCCACTGAGGGCTGTAGCAAAGAAGCCTTCCTTGCCTCTTCTTGGTGTCTAGTGGTTCCACCCTTGGCTTCCTTGGCTTGTGGCTGTATCCCTGCAAGCTCTGCCTCCATCACCACATGGCCTTCTCCGTGTGTCTCTGTGCCCTCTTCTCTTCTTATAAGAACACTAGTCATTGGATTTAAGGCCAACCCTAATCCAGTATGACCTCGTCTTAACTTGATGACATTCTAAGATTCTGGGTAGACACGAATTTTGGGGAGATTCTATTCAACTCACTACAGTGACCTTGCTTAGACCCCAGATATCTGATACAATTATCCTTTCAATAGGTTTTGCATTTGAGTGTCAGCCACTAATGCAGTTGATGGTAAAATGGCATTTTTTATTCTTACCTTGCTACTCTTCCTAATGTGAGATCCCAAAGGGCAAGGGATGATTGGCAGCTATATTTTGGCCTTCCTGGGTCCCTGGCTATAATACCACCATAATACTTAAAATTCCACCAAAACCTTAGCCCCAGCCTCTAATGATCCCCTGTAAAACCCTTAGGATCCTCCCAGGTATATTGGCTCAGCTACAGGAAACAGCAGTACAAGGGACAGATTGGAAAGCTTAGGGTTTAGGGTGAAAGCACCAGCCTTACTCTCCCATCCCCTTCAGAGGCAGTAGGCTGCACCAGGTGCTTAGCCTCTTGATTGTGATGTGTTATGGCATGAGTCTGGTGAGGTTTTCAATAGGGAGGTGGATATATGGACAGGGGGTTGGAGGGGAGGGAATCATGTGGGCCTTCCTTGGACTGACCTCTGAGGGACCTCTTACTCTTGGATGAATCATGGTCAAGGAATGGTTGGCTGAATAATGCCCCCCCACAAAGGATCCACACTCTAATCCCTGGAAGCTGTGAATATGCTAAACCACATGGCAAAAGGGTATTTGCAGCTGTGATTAAGGTTGCAGATCTTGAGATGGGGAGATTATCTTGCATTATCTGGGCGGGACCAATCTAATCACGTGAGCCCTTAAAAGCAGAATAACTTTTCCCAGCTCAAGAGGGAGATGCAGCAGAAGAGAAGGCAGAAAGATGAGGCCTGAGAAGGACTCAGCCCAATGATGCTGGCTTTGAAGTTGAAGGCAGCAATGAGTCAAGGAATGGGGGTGGCTTCTAAAAGCTGTAAATGACCCCTGGCCAACATCCAGCTAGGAAATGGGATCTCAGTCCTATGAACACACGCAAATTGATTCTTCCAACAAGAGCCTCCAGTAAGGAACACACTTTGATTTTAGCCTGGTGAGACCCATGTCCAACTCCTGACCTACAAAACTGTGAGATAATAAAGGGGAGTTGTTTTAAGCTGCTGAATTTGTGGTAATTTATCATGGTAGTAATAGAAAACTAATACTGGGTGAAAGACTGAGAGGTATTACTGAACCAGTCCATGACCTTGGTCCTGGGGTGCACTCGGCCAACTAACTTTCTTAAAAGGCTGATAGATAGGATTCCTAAAACCCAAATGTGATTCTCACAGGAAAGCTCTACCGGCCTCTTGGGGCTTTGGCTCTGAAGAGGGAGTTCTGTCTCTTGCTTACCCACTGTTGTCATGGATGATATTTAGGCATCCTCTGATGGCCCTGGTCCCATTTCCCTTCAGATAGATGGCTTTCTGAGTGAGGATACTCAACAGTTGCTTTCCAAACAGAAAGAATGGTTCATGGGCAGGGAATAAGTATATCTAGTGCAGTCAGGGACATGTACTCTGTGCTCCAAAAGAATGGGTTAGGGCTTTCAAGGACAATATTTTGTCTTTAAGGGTATGGTTCTAGGTTCTGAGGACAGAGACACTGGCTGAGAAGTCTCCTATTCCTTCTAGAGACTGGGTCAGAAAGAATCATGTCAACTTCGAGCTGTGGGATTAGTCAAGGACAAGGCTATCCCTTCTTGTGTGGGGGGCAGTGCTTGGACACCGGTGATCAGGTCCTTCTTTCCTTCTCAGATGGGACCCGATTAGCTACCAGGAGGATGTTGGTGCAGCTGGATTTTTACCTGTGTTTGTCTCAAACAGCCCAGTCTCCTACTTCAAGAGGAGCCGATTCATCTGATGAACCACATGGTTCATCAGAACCCAACTTCTCACCAATCTGGCCAGCCTACCCAGAAGAGGGTAAACAAAGCAAAATCCAAATTCCCCCAACTTGAAGTTTTAAAGGTGACAGGAGTAGCAGAAACACAGGAGAGGAATCAAGGAGAGAAATCCCTTCACCAAATATTTCTAGCAAATGAATAAATAAGTAGAAAAAAATTATAGATTCTAGCCTTTCCACTCAAATCCTAAGAGAAGACCCAAATGCTAACCAAACCATCAGAGAAAAAAAATCAAGGTGATTTCACCCACACTATTTCTTAGCAAATGGAAGTCCTGATAGATCCACCCTCAACTAAAGATAAGCAAGCAGAAAGAAAAATTCAGCATGACACCTATACATAAAAGCATCTTCAAAAAAGAACATAGTAGATGAAAGATGGATGAAGAAAATTCTTCTGAAGTTTACTCTAAGAAACAGAATGACAAAACCTTGACTGACAAGGGGAGGGAGCTTGGCTCTTTGATGCTCTGTTGGTGGTGGCATAAATTGGTCCAGCCTTTCTGGAGTGCTCAGAGATGCTGGGAGGTATTTTTAAATGAGCATACCTTTGACCCGGCAATTCTACTTCTTATAATTTTCCCCAAGACAATTGCCATAGCATACTTGCCAAGGATTGCCATCTTGGCTTTTTTGTAATAGTGAAAAGAGGATGTTTATGTAGATACTTGTCAATAGGGTTGAATTATTGGTGAAAGAAATTATGGTACTGCCATATAGAAAATATATAAATTATAACGTAGATCTTTATTTGATGACATGGAAATTTGTCTATGGCATGTCTGAGTGCAAAAAGGGGGGTGGTGGATAATAGAACAGCACGATCCCATTTATATTTTAATAGGTGCACATAGAGGGATGTCTGGAAGGATGTTCACCATAATGGTTGAATTTTTCTTTATTTTTTGTACGTTTCTGCATTATTTCAATATTATAACAAGTATGCATATTTAAAGGAATAAAACAATTTTCAAAATAAATGAAGAAATGTGATAGAACTCTACTTGACAGGTTGAAAAAGTCAGTTACTGTGGGGAATCAGAAAGAACAACACAGGCATATGTTAAACATTTTATTTTAATTGAAAACATGTACATGAACACCCATTCACTATCTTTTGATATAGAGATAAGACATTTTCTTTTATGTTTCATAAAACTCCAGTTTGAGTACTAGAGTACTAGTTTTTTCCCTGTATTTGCCTATATCTAATTTGCTACTGATATTTTAGTGACTCATCTTTTTCAACTCAATATTCATTTCCAATACTTCTCTTCCTTGCTTGCTTCTAGATTGAGAATGGAGTTGAAAACTTGCTTTCTCAACCTTCTCTTCAGCTAGGGGGTGGCCATGTGGCAAAAGTCTGGTCAATGAGGCATTAGAAGTCTACGGAGGATTTCTGGGATAGCTTTAGCTTTCCGGCTTTCTACTCAGACATTCAATCACCTATTAACATTTTGTTCCTTGACTCCTATTCTAGTCCACTGGTGCTGGCCACCACATTGGCCAGTAGACCGGCCACACTCACTGGGCAGTTGCTGCCTTTGCTGGACGTCACTGTAGATTCTGTGGGACAACTTCCCTGCACTGCATTGATTGGAAACTGGCATTGCTTCTGCTGGGTACTGCTGTGGATTTCATGCATGAGTGCTGCTGCCCTCAAACACTGCCAGCTCTGCCATGCATTGCTGCCACTGTCAACACCACTGCCAATATCCAGGGTCCCCATGGTGTCCAAGTTACACCATGGTTTGTAGCAAAATGGCAGGAGGTGTCTCTATCCCTTTACATATTATGCTCTGTTAGAGGGGCGCCAAGGGAGAGATACTTATGTCCCTCTGTGTCCGTGAGTTTCAGCAATCAGTCCTTTCAGTTTTAATTAACAGCTTCTTGCTGAGGACTGGCTGGGCAGGTCTGAGTGATGGACATCCATCTATATTTGGAATTTCCTCTCTTCCCTAAAGACCAAGGCTCAGTTAACAGGCCAGCTTGGGATGTTTGACTCCTGTGCTAAGTGAGTTCTCCTCACGCCCTCATGCTAATAGACCCCTGGCCAGTTTTCTAGAAAAGTTTAAATTTTATTGGTGAGCACATTTGGACTCAAGCTGGGTCTTCCAGAGTAGAGGGGGTCATGGGGAAAGATTCTTAAATATTTTTACTTTATACAAATAAGTGTTATTTTATGATTATAAAATTAATACACACTTTATGAAAAAATATATAATACAAGAGATAAAGACAATGAAAATAAAACTCATCTGTAATCACATTACCCAGAAATAATCACAAATTGTATTTTTATGTTTTTTTACCTTGCCGTTGTTTTACATTATTAAGATCATGTTGTATATAGAATTTTATGGTCTACTTTTTAAACAACTCACCATTATATCATAAGCATTTCTGTTTTATTCTGTACTTCTCCAGTTTCTTCCATTTTAGCCTATTGGCTTTTATAGAAAACATGGCCATTGACCACTCTTGAGTTGACATGTTCAGGAACTCCAGAGAGAAACTGATCTCTCTCCATTCTAACTCAAATATTTGGGAAGACACCCTGATTGACCCAGCTTTGATCAGGTGCTGACCCTGGTCAAACCTGGCTGCTCCTATTGAACAGTGAACGGTGGCAGTTTGAAGAATTAAAGGAGAGGGAGCTCCCAGAAAACAGGGGGGCAGGTGGAATCTGAGCACACAACCTATGTGGATCCTCCATAATTTACCAAATCATTTCCCTATTTTTGGGCATTTAAGTTGTTCCTCTTAATCAGGTCATTCAAGTAGATACTGGGTTGAAGGTGAGACTTGATATGTTGCTGTCTCCCTTGCCTCAAGACCATACACGTCCCAGAATCTGCCTAGCAAAGATACCGGCTTATATTAGGTTGGTGCAAAAGTAACTGCAGTTTTGCATTGTTGAAATTTGCCATTTGATATTGGAATACATTCTTAAATAAATGTGGTTATGCTATACAACATTTTGATGTGCATTTCTCACTTTATATTTTTTTGCTAATGACTTGGTACTTGCTGTTTATTTTATATTTATTTTGGACTATGGAAATGATGTTAGACAAAAAGCAAATTTGAGTGATTTTCTTATTTGAGTTCAAAATGGGTCGTAAAGCAGCAGAGACAACTGCAACATCAACAACGCATTTGGCCAGGAACTGCTAACGAACATACAGTACAGTGGTGGTTCAAGAAGTTTTGCAAAGGAGACGAGAGCCTCGAAGATGAGGAGCGTAGTGGCCGGCCATCAGAAGATGACAACGACCAACTGAGAGCAATCATTGAAGCTGACCCTCTTACAACTATACGAGAAGTTGCCGAAGACCTGAAAGTCAACCATTCTATGGTCATTCAGCATTTGAAGCAAATTGGAGAGGTGAAAAAGCTCAATAAGTGGATGCCTCATGAGCTGACTGAAAATAAAAAAAAATTTGTCGTTTTGAAGTGTCATCATCTCTTATTCTACGCAACAACAACGAACCATTTCTCGATCGGATTGTGACGTGAGACAAAAAGGGGGTTTTACATGACAACCGGTAACGACCAGCTCAGTAGTTGGACCAAGATGAAGCTCCAAAGCACTTCCCAAAGCCAAACTTGCACCAAAAAAAGGTCATGGCCACTGTTTGGTGGTCTGCTGCTGGTCTGAACCACGGCAGCTTTCTGAATCCTGGTGAAACCATTACATCTGAGAAGTATGCTCAGCAAATCAATGAGATGCACCGAAAATTGAAACACCTGCTGCTGGCATTGGTCAACAGAAAGGGCCCAATTCTTCTCCACAACAATGCCCAACCGCACACCACTCAACCAACGCTTCAAAAGTTGAATGAATTGGGCTACAAAGTTTTGTCTCATCTGCCATGTTCACGTGACCTCTCGCCAACAGACTACCATTTCTTCAAGCATCTCGACAACTTTTTGCAGGGAAAACACTTCCACAACCAGCAGGATGCAGAAAATGCTTCCAAGAGTTCGTCAAACCCTGAGGCACGGATTTTCACACTACAGGAATAAACAAACTTATTTCTCGTTGGCAAAAATGTGTTGCTTGTAATGATTTCTATTTTGATTAATAAAGATGTGTTTGAGCCTGGTTATGATGATTTGAAATTCACGGTCCAAAAAGGCAATTACTTTTGCACCAACCTAATAGTTAAAGATGGGCATTAATGGAACTGACAGAAAGAACTCTCCTAGGTTAGCAAAATCTAGACATCTGCAGGCCCAGGCTGGGAACTTTCTGTGTGTAGCTCTCCCCCCAGGGAAAAGCTTCAACTTGACCAGAATATGAGAAACCTCTCATTCAGTAGAACTAATGACTGGTAAATTTTAACAAAGGAAAGGAAATACACTTTTCCATCATGAATAACTAGTCCGCTACAGGGGATAATTGTGTTGGAAATAAGGCTTAGATTTTCGAAGAAGTTTGGATGGTTTTATGATCATTAATAATATTCACAGTTCTGTATGTGTGGATTTCATATTTAATGGTATGAGTTGATGGCCTGAGAGGTCAGAGAGGCATATTTTCTAGGATTACACGAGTGGCTAGGTCCATTATCAAAGACTTTTACCTTCTTCCAAAGGATTAAGTGATGGTCACTGACGATGAAAAAAATCAGAAATGAAGCAAAACAAAGCCCTGTGTATTTATGTGCTTTACCAGGCTTGCTCCTGAGGTCTGGCCGACTCATAAAGAGCCTTGGGGAATGCTCTGTTTAGTGGTCCTAGCTTGAGGCTGGGAGAAGCAGAGGCTGGTATTGAGGTGGGTAACTATCAGCTCCACTCTGATTTCTACAGACCGAGAAGTATGGGAATTGTTCTGCCTCACCTGGGGAAGGGAGTGCATTCTAACTTTTCTGTAAGTTTACAGCCTGGGGACATAAAACAGAGAGACCAGAAAAGGGAGGCAGCAGGAATGTGCTGGGGTCCCTGGAGCCCACCACCAGAGGGAGTGATCCGAGCTGCAGAGGAGCAGAGGTAGAACTGAGGTCCTCTTGGGCATCAGAGGACCTAGGAGAGGGCCTCATGGGGATGGCACAAGTCTGATCCTGTCATATATGTTCTTAGTAACAATAATTGGGGAAACAGAAGGCTGTTCTTATGTGGGTGCCTTATGGTGAGTTTGCTCCTGCGTGCATCTCTGTTGACCCTTCTATTCTTTATCTCCTGGAGTTGTGGCCATGGAAGCCATATTAGACATTCCCCTTGTTGTGTCAGAGGATCACAAAATCTTAGGCTGGGAAAAACTCAAGGAATCCTTGGATCCCTCTCCCATCCCCCACATGAATCTCCCCACAGCCTTCCTGTTATGTGTCCCCACCTTCCTAGGCAGCTCCTTCAACACTGGACAGCTCTGAATAACAAATCATGCTGAAATAAGCTTCCTGGGACTTCTACCCATAGGGGTAGCATAAGTCTCATTCCCTTCCAGTGCCTGTTCATCAATATGTGGGTAATCCATGTTTTCCAAGGATGCTTTTCTGCAGACCCTCCCATTCTGGCTGACCTGACCTGGTGTCCAGGTCCTACTCCATCCCTGTCACCCTCCTAGTGTACATTCTGTTTTATCAATGTCTCTCTTAAAATATGGTGCCCAAGATAGAGGAGGGGGGCAGGAAAGGCGTGTGTCACATCCTGGAACTGCAAGACTCGGGTTCCAGATGAGAAAATGAGGTTTCTGAATGAGGTAAAGGATAAGAAACTCAGTGAGTGACCCCCTAGGACTAATAGGGCTTGTTATTCAGGAGGCCTGAATCTCAGAGGATCATCCTTTGTGGGGAGTCAGGGGGAACCCCAAGTTGTGTGGCCAATCTTATGACAATTCCATGAGGCAGAAGAAACTGTAGCTTGAGAAAGCTGCCATGAGACCCAGGACCTTGAGGGTGGACTCAGGGCAGAGATGAGACCCCTGCCCTGCTCAGAACCCAGGGTCCTTGAAGTAGACTTGATATGATCTCTCCCTGGTGCATGAGTGATGGAGCTGTTTAAATCCTGCAGGCTCTGAGATGAGGTGCCTGGGCTGAGAGGAAATGACTCAGACTGGCTGACTGTCAGACCAGGGCAATAACCTTGGGATCTGAGAGGAAAGGACAGGTTTCTCCTTAGGGACAGACATTAGGGCTGAGAAATAGACATGCAGTCTCTCAAAGGGAAACATTTATCACATATCATAGTGGGCCCTGGAACAGCCTCCAAGAAGGGACTTTAGGGATGTTTGTTTAACCTCATCATTATACAGAAGGGGAAACCGAGGTCCAGAGAGAGGAAGGGGCTTACCAAAGATCACTGAGTCTTTTACTCCTGTCCCACACCCCCAATCCCAGTGTTCTACCAGCAGAAAAACTTAGCTGAGCAAAGGACCAAGAAAACAATGAGTCCCTCCACTGTCTGTCTTGAGCTTACCAATCCTGGAAGGCTGAGGCTGTGTTTGCCAGCTCAGAACCCTTTCTGCCAAGAAACTCATTGGTTCCAATAGGGTAAGAACTGGCCTCTCTTCCTCAGGTAAATGCTGCTCTGGGAAAGATCTGCACCCATCTCCCCAACTTGGCATGCTGCCAGGATTACCTGGGGTAGCCAGAGGCTCCCAGCTCAGGCCTCTTGGGCCCACAAAGATCCCCAGTCACACTGAGAGGGCTGCTGTTGTGCAAGGACAGTGACCAGGTCTCTGGACTGCAAGTCCTCATGGCATTGTCCCCTACTCTTGAGGAACCAAGCCTGGCTCTGGGCACTGAGGAGAACTGTGGATGTCTAGCTACTCCTCTTCAGGTCCCATGTTGCCTGCCTCTCCTCAGCCTTTGGAAGAGAAGGAACTCAAGCCCACTTCTCAGGTGAAGAGCTCACAAGAGTACTCAGAACTGCTGGACTGGAACTTGGGATCTCCAAAGGCCACAGGTTTTAATAATAAAGATCAGGCAATTGGAGCACTGGCTTTCACCCCTGGCTGCATATTGTAGTCACCTGGTAGATTTTTAAAAAATTCTGATGCCCCCAGAGACTCTGAAATCTCTGCGGCCTGAGTATAAGGATTTTTAAGACCAATGTGCAGCCAACAGTGAGAAACCCTGAATTAGAAAGATTAAGAGAAATTCATCTTATATTGTAGCATGTCAAAATATGTCATTGTATCATCCCACTTTTTACAGGCGCATACAGGTTCAAGAATTACCAAACCCTGTTGATTGTGTTTTAACTTTCTGGTAACAGCATAGCCATTTTTCTTTGGGATACCACCCCTCCTGTTTCTGTCCACTTCCTCTTAATGCCCTCTAGCTCTTGGGTGGGCACATGACCCAAATGGGTTCAGTGAGGCTCAATGAGTCAATGAGCCTCAGACCGTGGACTTTCCAGTGGGAAAGAGAAGCTCTTTTTCTCCTCGCCTGGAAGCTGGTAGCCTGTGGGCCTGGAGTTTCCGGGACCACCATGAAGAGAGGGCCTGGGAATGAAGCCAACACCAGATAAAGAAGAAAAGACACTGAGCACTGGGTCCAGCCCTTCATGCAGCCAGAGGCCCCTGGATTTCAGTTACTGAAGCAATAAATTGTAGGTTTTGTTTAAGCCAATTTGAGTTTGTCAGTTGCATCAATGAGTCCTAACTATTATGTTGTTCAAAACCTTAAAAAATAAGCTCTTATGGACGTAAACTTTTCTTTTTTCCCTTATATTAGCTCTGCCTAAAGAGGTTGCCATGAGCCATTTAGCAACCAGAGCAAGGCCATCTTGTGGACTCAGAGCTGGCTCTAGGATACCTGCCTCACAGATTTGTTATAAGGATCACAAGTGAGCAGACTTGTATAAGAGGTGGTCCAACAGGTCCCAGCGAGGTATGTGTTGCTGTTGTTACATTTTGTCTGTTGAGAAAAGCTGCCAGCTGCATCTCAGTCTAGTAGGGGCAGGGATCACCTCAGCCACCCCTTAATTATGCAGAGTGTCAGGCCAGCAGGCCCCCACCTGGAGGAAAAGGAATAACGGGACTTCTGTGTCAGGTGGCAAAGCCAGGGGATCCCCAATGTGGTGGACTGAAATGTGTACCCCAGTCTGTTCGTGGTCTTCGTGCATTCCAGTAGCTGTGGAACCGTTGTAAATAGGAGCTCTTCAAGGTGCTACTTCAGTTACGATGTGGGCTCTGCTGAATCAGGGAGGGCTTTAATCCGTATTACTAGAATCCTTTATAAGCAGAGTGAAAGTCAGATGGAGAGAAAAGCCACAGGGAGCAGCCAGAAGTCAGAAGTTGAGAGAATCTGGAAGAGAAAAGAAATCACCACGTGCATTGTCATGTGATGGAAAAGCCCAGGAACCACAAAGACTGCCGGCCAGCCAGAAGACCAACTCTGGGAGGAAGAGAGCCAATAAATGCCTGTTGTTAGGCCAACCCATTGTATGGTATTTGTTTTAGCAGCTGGGAAATTGAAACACCCCAGATAGGCAGAACTTCACAAGGAGTGGAAGGACCAGTTGGCAGAAGGCACTCAGATATCCTTCTGGGAGAAATGGACTGATAGCCCAGCTCCTTCTCTCTGAGCTCCGGAGCTGGTGCTCCTGCTCAAGTCCCACCCCTTCGGGTGGAGACCTCAACCTCGCACAAGCAGCCGTGTGTGAAAGAAACTTTTCTCCCTGCTATGGAAGCAGCCAGGTAACTATCAGTGGTAGTAGAAGCAGTAAGTTTATGCTATTAAAGAACTATGCTAAGCACATTTATATCATTAGCTCCCTTAACAACTCCAACAATTCTATGAGTTTGGTAATATTATTACCCCATTTACAGATGACAAAGCTGGGATAGGAGAGATTAAGCACTTTGTCCAAGGGAGTCTAACTCCAGAGTCCACACCCAACACCACTTCCTTGACCATTGCTCTCCAGACTAACTGATGAGAGTTTGTTGCCCTCTGCCTGTTCCCCTGAATAACAAGCAGCCTCCCTGGAACAGATCCTCACCCTGGGCAAGTCTGGGTGAGGAAATGGGCAGCACTATGACTCTGATCAGCCATTTGGGGTTGGAGTCTCTTTGCATTGGGCATAATGCTGGAGAACTAGGATCTCCCACACCCCAAAGAGCCTATAGCTGGGGGAGCTACTCTGTGGTAAAAACCAGAGATCACTGAGCTTGGGAATGTCCTCTGTCCCAGGTAGTTCTCCATACCAACTAGTGCTCCCTCCACCCCACTCCCAACCCCAGGCCACCACAGTAGGTCACAGCAGAGACTGCTTCTTTTCTCTTGTATCCATTCTTCCTTCTTCATTCTAGTAACAGAAATGCCCCACCAAGTGGTAGCAGAAGCACCTGGCTGCCCAACTACAGACTGCACTTCCAGCCTCACCTGCAGCTAGGTATAAGCCATGTGGCTGAATTTTTGGCCAGTGAAATGTGAGCAGAAGTGATGTGTGCCACTTTTGGGTCTTAGCTTTAATTAACTGGGTTTCTCTTTCCCAGTCCCTTTTTCTTTTCTTTCTGGTTGGGAAAGGGTAACAAATAGACATACCTAGAGATGGAAGCCATGTATTCAGGATGAACCTTGCCAACCCTGTATTACTGACATCTGGGCTTTAATGTGTAAGAGAAATAAGCACCTGAAACGTCTATCTTATATAAGCCACCACTTTGTTTGTTTCTTTGTCTATATCCTAACTAATAGAAGGATCAAGCTGACTGGAACATCCAACCCCCTAAGAAAAACAAGCCAAAAACACGGCACATGGAAATTCCTAGACAAAGATTTCTGTGGGGGAGGGGGTATCTTGAGGGAGGTGGAATGGATCTCCGATAATACAAGCTTGTGGCTGGTCATTATTGTAAGGAGGGTTATTTGGATAGACTAGATTATGCTGTATTAGTAAGTAACACCAAAATCTCTGTGACTTAACACACAAATGCTTATTTCTTACTCATACAAAACCCACCAGATGTCTTCAGGGCAACTATCCTCTGAGCAGTGACCCAGCCATCTGAGCAGCTTCACTCATTTGGGCCTGCCAATTTAACTCAAGGCCTCCTCCAAGATCACTGTAGCAGAGAAAGACAGCTTTGGAAGGTCTCACACCATCAATTAAACGCTCTGGTCTAGAAGTGACAACATGCCACTTCCATTAAGAGTCCAGTGGCCAGAAGCAGCCACATGGCTCTGCTTAACTGCTGGGAGGCAAAGTGTCATCTTCCTTATTGTAGTTTCCTAGGTTGTTCAAAGCAAACACCATGAAATGGTTTGGCTTAAATAAAGGGAATTTATTCACTCATGGTTTTGAGGCCAGAAAAATGTCCCAGTGAAGGCATCACTGGGGCAATGCTTTCTTCCCAAAGACCTGCTGCTGGTGATCCTTGGCTCCTCTGTCACATGGCAAGGGACATGGCAGCATCTGCTGGTCTCTTTCGGGTTTCATTAATTTCAGCTTCTTGCTTCTGGGGCTTTTCTCTCTTGGTTTGAATTTCACTCTCTTATAAAGGACTCCAGTAGTGGGATTAGGACCCATCCTGATTGACCTACTTAACTGAAGTAGTCTCACTAAAAGGTCCTACTTACAATGGATTTACACCAATGGAATGCATTAAATTTAAGAACATGTTTTTTCTGGGGCACATACAGCTTCAAACCACCACATTCCTGGTGCCAAAAGAAGAACACAACTGTATATGAATGAGCACCAGAAGTCTCCCACACAGCGGACCTCCCCAAGTACCCACGTGAATACTCAGCACAGGGGCTAAGTGCTCAGTAAATGCAGCAAGGTGGGAGGGATGGGGCAACAGCCCAGAGAGAGGGAAGAGGGGAGAAGAGAGGAATAAAGAAGAGAGATGCATGGAGGAAACTGAAAGAAAGTAAAGCAAGGAGGCCCCAGGGTCCAGGCAGTGGTGTGCTAGAGCTGGGTCCTACTGGCTCATGAGAGTTGACCGCTAAATTTTCGGGAATTTTGTGAGCCAATTGTTAAACACAGTGATTGTTCAAAATTAAATTGCATAAGAAAATTAAATAAATTGTAGTAAATGAAGGTAATAAATACTCAGAGCTCATCGTTCCTAACTCTCTCACTACATTTTTCTACCTTCTATGCTTCTGAGGTTATTTGCATTTTTTATAGGCGTGATGCTACTGTACCTCTCTTTCCAACTCTGCGTTCAGTGACACCATTTGGTAGTTTGAAATCAGCTATGGCGGGAGTATTTACTCCATAGAAATTGGCAACTGCTACAGATCAGGTCTTTTATTCTCCTGGAGAGACAGCTGTTAAATGTTTGTCAGCCTTGGTCCAGCCTGACTTTCCCAGCACAACCAAACCGGGAGTGTCAGCGAAGCTGGCAAGTGTGCTCTGACCTCTCTGGAGCAGGAAATTTCCATTTGTCACCAGGGACTGGTTGAGAGCTAGGAGTTAGGGAGGTACTGATGGGTGAGCATTTCCATTTGGAGTTCCTATGGGAATGGGCTGCAGGGTCAGCAACTCTAAATCATGGCATTTTGCAAATACAGACATTCCCTTCCATGTCTGCAAAGCGTGGCCCTCATACAGAAGTCTAAAGCATTGTTTGATTCCAAGGAACCAAAGGCTGGTGCTGAATAGTAATCATCACCTGCGGAGCCCATTGACAGGAGGCCTGCCCACTGCCTGTAGCTCCTGGTAACCAGGAGGCCCTTCTGAGAAGCACCCTGCTCTGCTCCACAATGAGGTGGAGGTTCCCCTTTCTCTCTTGAAGTGTTTTTACTAGGTCTCTAAGACAGTAGCTGCCAGAACTGAAGCCGAGGCTGGCAACTCGATCTGCAAGAGGCCCGAGTTTATTTGGCCAACTCAGAATCTAGCTGCCTGTGCACGGGCCTGCTTTTATAGCTGTTGTAAAAATTCTCCTTACACTTGCTACTTCACTTTCCCCTGGAGCCTCAAGGCCTCTCTACTCCCCCTCTGGGCTCAGCTCAGCCATTACTGGTCACTTACCCTCCAGTGCTCAGGGCCCCTTTGAAAGCACTATTGGATGTCTGGATAGTTTATGGATCTCCAGGCTTCTGACTCCATGGAATGTGTTACTCTAAAAGCTAGACTATCAGATGCAATCATAGAGGGGAAAGTTGGAGGGGGCAGTGTGTGCATTTACTTTTTAATATGTGAATGTATTACATTAAGTGTATGGAAGTGCTACGCTAGCAATTTTTGCTACTTTATAGGTTTCTGATTTTTTAAAAATCAATTGGCATGTTTATATTAACTTACATAGCTTCAGGATCTCCAGTCTTTTGGAATCACCACCCCTCCAGTGGTCAGTTAAACTTGCTCAAGCCTCCACCCCATGTACCGTGGGAAATTTACTGCCCTTTTCAGGATTTTAAGGAACTCTAAGGGGTTTCACATCCTCCTGGGTACCTCACCTCATATTCCTGATGCTGATGAATTCTCTCAATCCTCTTGTCACCTGCCCTGTTAGTAATAACCATTTCACATTCTCCTTTATTCTGTAAAGATCCACTCAGTTAGTTTTGCATGTAACAGGTGTTTCCTAAAGGTTTGGGGATAACAAAGGAGTCTCAAGGACAGTACCAAGCAGGAAACAACTGACAGTGGAATTTTAGACCTTGGATTCTACAAGCCTCGACCTGCCCTGGGGAATGTCTCCGTGGCCATCTGTATTACTCAGCCAAAGGGGGGCTGATGTAAAATAGCAGAAATCGGTTGGTTTTTATAAAGGGTATTTATTTGGGGTAGAAGCTTACAGTTACCAGGCCATAAAGCACAGGTTACTTCCTTCACCAAAGTCTGTTGCCACATGTTGGAGCAAGATGGCTGCCAACATCTGTAAGGGTTCAGGCTTCCTGGGTTCCTCTCTTCCTGGGCCTCTGTTTCTCTCCAGGCTCAGCTGCTGTGCTCTTTCTCCACAAAGTCAGCTCTAGACTATGAGGCTCCCTAGCCTTTGCCTCTCTCCATAAGGCCAGCTGTAGACTACCAGGTGAATGGCTCTGTCTCTCTTCCCGGGGCCTTCTCTCCTTCCTCACGACCAAGCTCCTCTGTATGCTTACTTCTCCAGGCTCCAGCATTAAAACTCAGTATCAGAACTCCAAAATCAAATACTCCAACTCAAAACTCCAACTCTGTCCTTTGCCATGCCTTTTATCTTTGATTCCCCACCCACCAAAGGATGGGGCTCAACACCCTACTGATGTGGCCCAGTCAAAGCCCTAGTCATAACTTAATCATGCCCAGATGAACAGACCAGTTTACAAGCATAATCCAATATCTATTTTTGGAATTCATAACTATAACAAACTGCCAAACTGCTACACCATCTAGTTCCTTGGACCCCAGCAGCTGCCATTCATTGGGCCCGTTTTCTCTCTCTCTCTCTCTTACCTTCTCCTATCTAGACCTTTCTCGCTTTCCAGGGCCTTGGAGCCTCTCTGCCTGGTTGCCAGCACAAACTGGTGACCTTTGTAGAGGCACAAAATAGAGTGAGCTAGCCCTCTTTGGTTTCAACCTTTTTTTATTTAGACTGTCCCTTTCGTAGCCAAATGGCCCATTTATGGAATGTCCTAACTAAGAGAGCCATCTTCCCCAGCCAGCCATCCTGGGCCTCCAACCCTAGCAACTCAAAGAACAGGGAGATGCTTTGAAATTTTCAGTTTTTAAAAATTTACCTAAGAAGTACCTGAAAACATGCTTACTGTAAAAATTTCAAACCACACAAACCACACTTTCCCTGAACATTTTTCACTCCCTTCTTCAATCTTACTCTTCCCCCAGAGATAACCACTGTTTGTCGGTTCAGTGTGTAGCTTCCAGCCCCTTCTCTATGCATTTACATATGTATAGAAATACATAGTTTTTATCCATGCAAAACTTGTACATGAATGTTTACTGCAGCATTATTCATAATAGCTAAAAGGTATAAACAACATCAGTGGCTAAATGGATAAACAAAACATGGAATATTATTTGACCATAAGAAGGAATGAAGTTCTTATTCATGCTACGACATGGATGAACCTTGAAAGCATTATGCTAAGTGAAAGAAGCCAAACACAAATGACCACATTTTATATGATTCCATTCATTTTTGGGGAAATATATAGTTTTGATTTACGTGTGAGATCTATTTTATAATCATAAAAATCCTAATATATGTGTCGTTCTGCACCTTGCTTGCTTCCTTGATAGCAACCTGTCTTTGAGATGTTTTTCATGCCAGCATTATTTGGAAACTACCTACACTCCCATCAGTTGGGGGAGAATTAAATTGTGCCTCATGAGCACTTTGATCCACTGTGCAAAAGGAAGTCACCCCTCAACCAGTAGCAAAAACTGAAGGAGGTGGGTCACAGGGAGTGTCAGAACCTATTGCTCCCACCCCCGGCTTTTTATGCTCAGCCCCTGTGTCCTTCCCCAGACTTGGACCTGGCTCCCCTTTGGCAGATCCCAGGACTCTTGCCTTCCCCTCCTGCTCTTACCACCCTCTCTGGCCTGGCCCTTCTTCACTGACCCTGCAAACAAGCCTATGATCCCTTTCATTTATTTATTTACTATTAATTAATTCATTCATTTTTACCATTTAAAAACATTTTATTGTGGTTACATATATAAGAAAATTAGTCATTGTAAGTATTTTTAAATGTGCAATTCAGTGGCATTAATTATATTCACAATGTTGTGTAACCGTCACCACCAGCATTACCAAAACATTTCCATCAGCCCAAACAGAAACTGTACCAATGAAGCATTAGCTCCTCCTTCCCCCCTTCCCCTTGCCTGATAACCTCTAACCTACTGTCTCGATGAATTTGCCTGGAAGAGAGGAATTCATGTCATTTCATGTAAGTGGAATCGTGCACTATTTGTCGGTTTGTGTCTGGCTTCTTTCCCTTAGCATAATGTGCTCGAGGTGTATCCATGTTGTAGCATGGAGGAGCACTTTACCCAGCAGCCCTTTCAATGGAAGTGTCTCACTGACCCTTGCTGCAGAGACCCAGGCACGGCACCAACATTCCAAGTGTGGGCCCCTGGCCTGCCGACCGCCTCTGAGATGGTGACTTCAGGGCAGGCATTTGCCCCACCCTCACTGCAGAGCCTTAGAACGGCCTCTCCACAATCAGGCCTTTTGGTCAGCACAGTGGTGCTATCCTGGTCCCTCAGCTCAGCCCAGTCCTGGAATAACTACTTCAGGGCCTGTGAGCTCCAACTCTGTGGGCTGGGTTAGAGCTGCATGTAAATTCCAGCAAGACACTGGACAGGAAACAGCAGCGGACCCTCCTGCCTGAGTTGGGCCAAATTGGGAGGCCTGGATTTGTGGAGTGTGGAGGACCCAGGACTTGTTGCACACACAGGGAGGACTAACCAGCTTTCTCTCTCAGGCTGGAAAACAGCTGGAGAACACCTCATGGGGAGTAGCACCAGGGTGGTGGGGCGGGAGACAGGGGCTCCCAAAGCTGGTCAAATTTGGATGTGTGCTCACCGTGTGGCTGTATTAGTCAGCCAAAGCGGTGCTGATGCAAAATACCAGAAGTCGGTTGGTCTTTATAAAGGGTATTTATTTGGGGTAGAAGTCCACAGTTACCGGGCCATAAAGCAAAAGTTTCTTCCCTCACCAAAGTCCATTGTGACGTGTTGGAGCAAGACAGCTGCCGACATTTGCTAGGGTTCAGGCTTCTTGGGTTCCTCTCTTCCTGGGGCTCCGTTTCTCTCCAGGCTTAGCTCCTTGTTTCCTCCACAAGGTCAGCTGTAGACTATGAAGCTCTCTAGGCTCTGCCTCTCTCCACAAGGCCAGCTGTAGACTATCAGGCAAATGGCTCATCTCTATCCTGGGGCCTTCTCTCCTTCCTCACGACCAAGCTCCTCCATCTGCTCGCCTCCCCAGGCTCCAGCATCAAAACTCCAACATCAGAATTACTACAACTCTGTTCTTTGCCACACCTTTTATATTTGATTCCTAACCCACCAAGGGGTGGGGCTCAACGCCCTACTGACGTGGCCCTAATCATAACTTAATCATGCCCAGATTAACAGGTCAGTTTACAAGCATAATCCAATATCTATTTTTGGAATTCATAACTATATCAAACTGCCAAACTGCTACAGTGGCCTAACCTGGTTCTGAACCAGAGTCATTGTCAAGAAGAGCCAAGCCAATTGCTGAAAAGAAGTACATAGAGTCAAGTCTGAAGATGGACTCACTCCTCTCACTCCCATCTATCCCTGCACTTATCACATCGGATTATGCCTATCTGTGTATAACCATTTGCCAGGTCATGACTTTCTCCCTCTATGGACTGCAGTGAGGAGCAGGTTGAGAATCGTGACTCCGCACCAATGTAACACAATGTTGTGCAATGACCAGTGCATAGTCAGTGTTGCTACCACCACCCTCCAAACATGCTGCTCCATGAGGACTGCCCAAAGGAGCCGCGCATGGCTGATGGACCCACTGACTACCAGGGTGGGCAATCCTATGCCAAGCTCAGGCCTGGCTCTAGAACTGGGTGTTGGATATCCTGCAGGGTAATGGCACCAGTGTCTGCAGCTGAAGGGACCTGGGGATGGTAGGTGTGCAGGAGGCAGACCATGCCTCTTTGCCTCCCTTTCTAACTTGGCTTCCTGGCAACAGACCCAACTATCCAACAGCTCTCTTCCTGTATGCCTAATGTGTAACCTCTCCAGACTGGTTCTGCCTTACCTTGAGGTTCTATACAGGTCATCATGGAGGTCTGAAGTCCAGATTTCACTATCTTGTAGAGACCTTCCCGGATCACTCTAAAAGACAGTTACCCCACCTCCTATCTGCTCTATATTACATTAACCTGTTTAATTTTCTTCCATGTTGCTTAGAACTACGCGAAATGGTTTGTTTATTTATTTATTTGTTTGTATTCACCATGTGTTTCCCTAACTAGGAAGTAAGCTCCATGAGGGCAGGGACTTTGTCTTATTCCCTATTGTAACCCCAATGCCTGGCATATACTATGGGGGTGGGAAAGTGGTGGGGAATGAATATGAGGAAGTGGGCAACCAATAAATATTTCTACCCCCAGAATCCAAATGCAGGAACCAACCCTCATCAGTGAGTTCTTGAAGGATCCTGGCCAGGGCAATCCACCGCAGCCTTTTTAAAGAATAATCTTGAATCATCTGCAGAGCCGCAAGTACACACACTAACTCAAATGGAAAGGAAAGTTGGGGAAAAGAGGACAGGACTTTATAATGTATCAGATTGCTTCTCAGCCTTTTGGCTAAGATCAAGTATAATGTATCAGAACTTATGTTCATTTTTACACACATACAGCAAACACAGAATTAAAAACCAAAACTCATGTTCACTATGTCCTGCTCTCCCCATCACAGGCCTTGGCATTAGTGACATCAGCCTCCGCCCTGATGAGCTCCAAAGAAGTCTCAAATGGGCCTGACTCAATGGGTGAGCTCTTCAATGAAAGGAGGAGGCTGGGGGTGGGGGCACTGACCTAGGGAATGAATACAAGCACCTGAATCCCTCAGACTCCTGGGATTTTAAAAAACTATAAAACAGTCACAAAAAATTAAAGAAGAAATCTACTAAGTCTTTTCTCTTTTTCAAGTCCCCACCAGACCTGATCTTCTTGAGGTTATTTCCTGCCATGACAAACTATGCCCAGCAGCGGCAACCTGGAATCCACAGGCAGTGCCCCGGGAACGCAAACACCATTTGCTACCAGCCTGCCCATCCATGGAGGGGAATTCCAGTTCTTCTCTTCGGATTTTACCAGGCTTCCTTTCCAGGGGCCTCCTCCGTCCAGGGGAAGTCTTGGGGGGAGGGGGGTGCTGCTCTGTAAAAAGAAGGTTCTGTTTCTGTTTCTAATTGAGGGCTGTCATTCAACCCAAAGGAAGGAGATATAAAGCACCACAAAGGGATGAAGATTGCCCCTCCGAGTTTTGTAAATTCCACACCACCTCTTGCTTCACTGCTGTGGGCCTCAGTTTCTGGCATGCTCTGCCAGAAATGAAAACCTTTCATGCAAGGAGAAGAGGGGCCTCACTGCTGCTGCTGTTTGGGCTACAGGCCTAAGGTGGAATATATTCTTGGGTTTCTCCAAGAGTGAGAGCAGTGATTTAAGCAGCAAACTACACTCACCTTTTCCCGTTTTAAAAATAAGAAATAACATTTGGGCCGTAATTTATCCCGTCAATATGTTATTTATTTATTTATTTACTTATTTATTTCTTTTTGGTGAGGCAAGGCAATTTAAGTTCAATTCATTCGGCGGACTTTGAGTTATGGGAAGAGGAAAAGTAAACTTTTTGTTACCAGAGGGATTTTTTCATGTGAATACACACACACACACACACACAAACACACACACACACAGACAAACACACACACACAGAACTATAACTACTCAAACCAAAACATGTAGCTAGTCGTTCAGGATGAATACTCACTATGTAAGTTGGGAGAGAATGTTATTTAAAATAATAGAAATGGAAGGAATTTAAACATAAAGTTTCAAACACTTTCCCACAGGATAAAATCAAAGCATAACAGAGTGGTGTTATATGGCTAAAACATCTGGAAACTTGTCCTTTTATTCAACAGATCATTTATGAGGACCTACTCTACACTGGGTCCTACGTAGGTACTGTTTCTACTGCGGGATGGAAAACGTGCACCCAAACTAGCTTGCCTTAAATCCTGGGGACAGGTCAAGGAAACACTTTAGATATTACTGAGTTGTTGGAAATAGGAGGAAAATGAACTAGGGAGAAGCTTATGGGGGAGAATGACCAGCAGCTGCCGGAACAACTAAAGAGAGAAAAATGAGAGCCAATAAGATATCATCAGCCCATAAGAAAACAAACATTAAGCACTAACATTTGTTGAATGAATCAACAAAAGAAGAGCCAAGTCTGAAGGTGGTAGAATGCACAACCCATTAGTGACTTGACCTGCAGGGACAGGCAACTTTCTGAGACAAAGGCAGTACCATCAGCTCACAAAGAAGACGACTTCTCAAATCTGAGACTCCGGGAAACTTCTCTAACTACTTGTGACAAATGTGTTCTTTCCAGCCATCAGAAGAAATATAGACACATGAGCTTAGACATTTTTTTTGTATAGAGGAATCTTAGTTATTAAAAATGTCTCAGTTGATCAACTATATGCCATTTTGTGTGCACACACAAGAAGTAATATTCCTGAAAAGCAAAGCTGCGGGCAGCCAGTTTGGACAAGGTCTGAGTTTTAGGAATTCATTTAGGAATTCATTCTGCAACCAATACATGCTTTAGGCATGGATTATGTGGATGCCACATCTGATCTGCCAATTTAGCTTGTTCATCATCAGAAGGAAACTGCCTTTTTGAAGATTTTGTGACTTGGTATCATCCAATCCTATCTCTTTGTGTTTTCTCCTCAAAATGAGTTGGCTAACCATGGAAGCTATATTAGTTTCCTGTGGCTACTGTAACAAATCACCAAACTTGGTGGTCTAAAACAACATAAATTTATTCTCTCACAGTTCTGGAGGTCAGAAATTCAAAATCAAGGTGTTGGTAGGACTCCACTGCCTCTGGAGGCTCTAAGAGAAAATCCTTCCTTACCTCTTGTAGCTCATGGGGTCTGCCCAGCATTCCTGAGCATTCCTTGGCTAGTGGATGTGCTCCTCCAATCTCTGCCTCCACCTTCATGCCACCTTTTCCTTTTCTCCTCTGTGTGTCTGTTATAAGGGCATTTGTCATTGGATTTAGGCCCACCCAGATTATCCAGGACAATCTCCTCATCTCAAGGACCTTAACTTAATTGCATTGGTAAAGACCCTTGTTCCAAATAAGGTCACATTTACAGGTTCTGGGAATGAGGATGTGGACATATCTTCTTGGAGGCCACCATCCAGCCCACTGCAGATGCCATCCCAGATTTGTCCACGGTGCTATAAATCTTTTAAAGAGCCTGGCCTTGAGGGGATGCTGCCAGAAACTAGATGGAACAGAATGTAGCAAAGGTCCTCTGTGGAGTAAAAGAGGACAATGGTTCTGAATTTGAGTAGCAGGTAATGGGCCATAGATTAAAGTGCATTTTGACTTTTCTTTCAGACTTCCTTCATGACTCTTTTTAAACTCTAAACAAAGTCAGAACTATCTCAGCTAAATTGAAATCCACAGTCACTTGAAATCATTTCAACTCCACCTGCCAACATCTTCTTGCCTCCCTCCCCCACTCCCATTCCATAGAGAGAAGGATATAGCAGCTTGTCTGTTTCCAAAATGTCAGAAGCTTTTGTTGTTTTCAAGAATAGGTATGTCGCTGGGCGCGAGGGAAGACACTTCATGCCGCATTACCCATAGTACACTAAAGAGAAGCTGATAGGAGAAGAATTAATTACAGTTTAACAATAATGATAAAAAGCAAAACAAGGGATTGAATAAAATAGCCAAGGGAATGAATGGGAACCTGAAAGAATGGTGTCTATTCAGCGTGGAAAATTTATATGTAGAATAAATGCTGGGAATTGGAACACAGAAGAGGCAATCAAAGGCCGGAGGAGGCTCCACCAAGCTGGGGCTGCTTTTCATTGAATTGTCTCATTAGCTGGCTGGAGGTATAAATAAATTCCTCCAGTGTCTTTGTTGTCTGACAAGATGGAAAGCAGAATGAGTCTTGACGGGGCAGGGGGTGGGGGATTTGCGGAGGGGGGTGACCCTGACAGCCCTTGGAACCAGGGGAAGGGCTGGGAAGGGAGTCTGCCAGTGGGGAAAAAAATAGCCAGCGAGGAAGGTGTCTGATTCCTTTCAGGGTGGAGAGGCCACTGACTGTGCTGCATGGAGGGCCAGGGAGGGGCCGGGATTCCCAGAGGGGAGAGGCTTTGTTCTGAGGCCAAGAGGATGGCTTTATCATGGCGAACCCCACGTTCCCTTACCACAGCTTATACTGAGAGCAATGGTCTGGAGTCACAAAGCCTTCCTGAGGGTGCCCTCATCCCCCAGCTCTCAATCACAGCACCCTTGACAGACAGCCGTGCTGCGATTGTCTGCAAGGAGTTTTACATGAAAATTGTCACAAAGGACAGAAGTACCAACAGTGGTGAATAATATTTTTTTAAATAAGGGGATTCTGTGAAGAAGGCAGTTATGGGAACATTGTTGGGGTTTTTAATGTAACAGCTTTATTGGGATATAACTCATACACCATACTCTATACCATTCAATAGTTTTTAGTGTATTCACAGAGTTGTGCAACCATCACCACAATCAATTTGGAACAGTTTCATCAACCCAAAAGGACACCCTGTGCCTATTAGCAGTCACTTCCCATTTCCCTCTAAACCCCCAGTCATATACAACCATTAATCTACTTTCTGTGTCTATAGAATTGTCTATTTTGGACATGTCATATAAGTGGAATCATACAATATGTGGCCTTCTATGTCTGGTTCCTTTCACTTAGCATAATGTTTCTAGGTTCATCCATGTGGTAGTGTGTATCAAGACTTCATTTTTTTTTTATTGTCAAATAATATTTCATTATATGGAGATACCACATTTTATTTATCCATTCATCAGTTGACAGATATTTGGGTTGTTGCTGCTTTTTGGCTATTATGAATAATGCTGCTATGAACATTTGTGTACATGGTTTTTTTTTGGGGGGTATATGTTTTCATTTCTCTTTGGTATATACTCAGGAGTGGAATTGGTGTCTAATGGTAACTCTATGTTTAATATTTTGAGAGACTGCTAGACTATTTTTAAAAGCAGTAACATAGTTTTTGAACTCCTCAATTCCCCCCAAGGAAACGGATAAAACAGTGAGGATAGCAAAACGAAAGGACACAGATAACATCTATAGTGGTTCTAAAAGTGTGGTCTCTAAACCAGGGGAATCAGCAGCACTTGGGAACTTGTGGGAAATGCAATTTTCAGGCCCCACATTAGACCTCTCATTCAGAAACTCTGGGAGTGGAGCCCTGCATCTGTGTTTTTACAATTCTTCCAGGTGATTCTGTTGATGTTGATTCTAAAGTTTTAGAACCACTGATCTATACAAAGAATAATAGACAAGATATTCTAACAAACTGTAAAGTATGAGAAAATAGGTATAAGCTACTGACAACTGCAAGAGCCAGGTGGCATCAGCAACTATGTGGGAGGAAAGGAAATGGGACTCCAGTAGCCCTGAGAACTAGAGAATCCACAGTCACCATCAGATCCTCCTTGGGAATCTTGGTGGCCCAATCAAGAATGTCAGCCAAATCAGGAGGGATATTCATAGGATCCAATTTGCAGGTGACTACAAGGGTTCCCCCAGAAAGGCTGAAGGTGCTGCAGCAGTCCAGGCTCTCTGAAATTTTGAACCTAACAAATCAAATCTTTGCTCTAAGATAAAGCTCCCCATTGAGAAGAAACTTCTGGGGGCACAAGTTATATTGAGCACCATAGAGACAATAGAGAAAAAAAAGAGAAGATTCAGATGAAAGTGGGACAGGAGAGCAGTGGAAACAGATACCAGAAAGTGTGTGGCATATATTATTTTTCATCGTTTTATGAAAACAGTGGAAGAAGAAATTCTAGGGTAGTGAATCTAGGGACAGAATAATGTCTTACAGATAACGAAGGCATGCTAGAAAGACATGACAACAAAACAGATAAAACCTGTAACCTAAAATGTTATATGAACGAAAACAAATCAAGGAAAATGATAAATGCTATCAAAGACTAGCATAATAAGATTACCAAAACTTAGAAATGAGGTGATTTAAGAAAAGAAAAATGTGATAATTGAAGTGACTGAACTCAGAAAAGAATAAGATATAACAAATATAATTTTATAAATAAAGACTAAAATAAAAGGATCATGTTCCAGGTATCTACTGCTAATGAATTGCCACTCATGGATTCTGGGTCTTAGCTAGGATGACTCAAAGGGTTGGGAAATGAACTAGATGGCATTAGAAGATCTACTTTCAAGATAACTTCTTCAATTATACATCTGGCATTTGGGTTGGGATGGCTGAAGGGCAGGTTCAGATAAAATTATTGGTTGGCATGCCTAAAGATGGCTGATACAGCGTAGTGTTCTTGAGGTAGTCAGATTTAATGAATGACAGCTTACAGTTTCCAAAACTGAGTGTTCTGAAGAATAAGGTAGAACCAACTTGGCCTTTTATGACCTAGCCTTGGAAGTCACATGGCATCACTTCCACTGTACTCTATTAGTTAAAGCAGTCACAGGTCAACTTAGATTTAAGGAAGGGGACCATCAACCCCATATCTTGATGGGAAAAGTGTCAAAGAGTTAATGCCCATTTTTTAGCTTTATTAACATATAATTTACATACAACAAAATTCACCTATTTTAATTGTGCAATCAAAATATAGAATAGTGCCCTTACCTTAAAATATTTTCTCATTTTTTTTGTGTGGCCATGTTTTGAAAGCAACACAGAACCCAAAAATGAATGAATACCACAGATCATACCTTTAGAATAATAAAGTTGTAAAGGAGGAAAAAATTTTAAATAAAAAAATGATTCAAGAGAAAAAAGTGCATACACCCCCAGATAAATGCATATTAGACAAAGAAGATCCAACATATGTACAATAAAAATCCTGAAAATGAAAACCAAAGCAATGGAATAAAACAAATACAAAACAATTTAATTTAAGAAAACTTTACTGGAATAAAAAGGTCTTGAAGCTTCATAGTGAAAGGCATTTCTTATATCTGGGGAAATCAACCTAGAACAGCTGGACTTTAAAGAAAAAGGAAAAAATTGTTTTAAAGGAAAAAAGAAATCAATGGCAAAAAGATTGTCACTTATATAGAAAGAAAATCAGATTGCCTCCCAACTTTGGACATAATACTTTATATAGGAAGAAAATGGAACAACATTTTAATATTCTCAAGGAAAGAAACTGCCAGGAAAGGATTTTATACCAAGGAAACTGACCTTCAAATATAAAGGCAAAGATATGCTGCTATGAACATGCAAAAAACTCAGGGAATATTGTTCCCTTGAAACCATTCTGCGGAATCTACTAGAGAATGAGCTTCAAAAAACCAAATAACTGCAGAGGTATCAGCATAAAGGCTGGTGTTGAGCATTAAAGATATATTTTCCTGTAGAATTAAGACTAAATGATGGTTCTCAGGGAGACAATATAATATGAATGCTTTATGTTCTGATAGTATAAATAGAGTACACTATCAAAAATGGGGGGAGAATGGGAAAAGTATATAAAAAGTTCAATAAACTTGCAAATGCTTTATAGGTTTTAACTTGGATAAAAGGATATTACTTCAAATTAGATGCTGAGAAGAAGGTATAGATGAGAAAGGGAAAGTTACTAGGTACTTTCATTATTATTCATGGGAGAGGGGATGGCAATAGATAACAGCCTAAAGAATAGGAGACCAGGAATATAGGATTAGAATTAGTAAAAAGGTAACCATTAGAACAAAAAGACAAACATGTCTAAATTCAGAAGATATACCAAAAAAGACCAAATAAAGGAATCCATAAAAGCAAATATTGTATTTCTAAAAGACATACATATAATATAAAGCCATATGACAGAACTATTGAAGCCAACATATTAATAATGTCGATAAACTCAAATGGACTTAACCTAAAAGAAAATAGTTTTCAGATTAAATTACAAAGCAGAATCCATCACCATGAAGCATATAGGAGACAAAGATATTCAGAAGGGTTAAAATAACATTAAGACCAATAAATAGGGAGACGGATGTGGCTCAAGAGGTTCGGCGTCCGTCTACCATATGGAGAGACCAGGGTTCGATCCCCGGTACCTCCTGGTAAAAAATTAAAAAAAAAAGACCAATAAATATTTAGCAAATGCAAATAAAAAGAAAGTAGGGGGTTACCATCTTAATAAAGGACAAGATAAAATTCAGACCAAAAAAGCATTAAAAGATGAAGGACACTTAAAATGCTAAAAGCTACACTCTACAATGAATATTTATCAACTACTTATATTTATACATGCCAAAAATACATCACCAACGTACATAAAACTGAAACTACAAGAGATGCAAGGAGAAATAGAGGTAAACACACCAACAATAGGTACTTTAATGCATCTCTCTCAATCCAAAATTGATTAATCAGGGAAAAACTTAGAAAGAACATAGATAGTTATCAAACTCTAAATCCTGATATGAGAGAATATACCCTTTCAAATGTCAATGGAGCATTCATGAATTTTGACAAGGCCTTAGTCCACAAGTGAATCTTAATAAATTCCTAAGAACAGAACAAATACAAACCAACTTCTTTATCTGCAATGCAAAAAACAAAAACTAGAAATTAATGCTAAAATAAAAACCAAAAAGGTTCTTCCTGGAAATTTAAAAAGTATTCTATAAAAGAACACTTGGATCAAAAGGAAATATGAAATGAAATTGCAGAATTTCTTAAAAATTATCATAATGAAAACACAACATAGCAGAATTTATGGAAGCAGTTTTCAGTGGAAAATGTATAGCATTAAATAGATTTATTAATAAAAATGAAAATAAAGTAAATACCCAACTCAAAAAGCTAAAAAAAAAATACAATAAAAATGAAAGCACAAAGAAGAAATTAAGATAAAAAATTAATAAAAATTAAAAATGAAATTAATGATTAAAAAACAAAAATAGTATAAATATATATATTTTTAAATCAACAACACATAACAACTTGCTAATCTATGAAGAAAAAAAGGAAGAAAGCACAAATATACAAAAGTAGCCATCAGATCTTACTCACAATTGCCAAAAGATGGAAGCAAGCCAAATGTCCATCAAAGGATGAATGGATAAACAAACTGTAATATATACATACAATGGAATATTACTCAGCCATAAAAAAGGAATGAAGTACCAATACATGTAACAGCATGAATAAACTTTGAAATTATGGTAAGTGAAAGAAACCAGACACAGAAGGTCACATTACTGTCTGATTCCATTTATATTAAATATACAGAATAGGTAAATCCATAGAGACAGAAAGCAGATTGGTGATTGCCCCGGGCTGAGAGGAGGAAGGAATAGGAAGTGACTCAGGAGGTATGGAGTTTCCTTTTGGAGAGAAGAAAATGTTTTGGAACTAGAGGAAGGTGGTGGTTGCACAACATTGTGAATGTATAAAATATATGCCACTGAATTGTACATTATGTTATATAAATTTCACCTCGATTTAAAAAAAATCTATAGCCTTAATATATACAAACCGAACTAGTGAGAAGATACAATAGAAGAGAAAACTCTGTGATAGCAAAAAGAAAATAAAATGCTTAGGCATAAACTTAACAAGAAATATCCAAAGTCTATGTAAAATGAAGCAATGAAAACTCTTGAAAGACACAAAAGCAGACCTTACCCCAAAAAATGGAGAAAAATACCATGTTCTTGGATTAAAAAGAATGTCAAAAAGATGTCAGTTTTCCCTGTTAATTTACAAATTTGATGTAGTGCTTCTAAAATCTCACCAGGCTTTCTTCTGGAGCTAGACAAGTTGATGGTAAGGTTCATTTGGAAGAACAAACAAGCAAAAAATGTGAAGAAAACTCTAAAAATAAGGCACAATGATGGGGATTGGATCTAGCAAATATTAAAACATATTCTCAAGACACTAATTAAAACAGTGTGATATTGACACGTGTACGGTAAGATAAAACAAAGGAACAGAATAAAAATACAAACATAGCTCAACTGCAGATAGAAATTTAGCATATAAAAGGACCCATCTCAAATTAGTGATGAAAGATGGATATTGTAATAAGTAGTGTTGGGATAACTAGATAATTACATGAAAAAGATAACATCATCAGTTTTATTCTCATACAACAGAATATTTTCCAAATGGACAGAGATTTAAATATAGAAAATGAAATAATACAAGTTATAAAGGAAATATGAGTGATTTTTTTCTATTATCTGGGAGTTGGAAAATAGATCCTAACAATTGTTCAAAATCCAGAAGTCGTTAAATAAAAGATAGATAGATTTGATTGCATTAAACTTTTTTTCATGACCCAAAGGAAAAAAACACACAAAACCTATAAGCAAAATAAAAAGACAACTGGGAAAACATATTTGCAACTTACATCACAAAGGCTTAATATCACAAGAATTTCTAAAAAAGGACAAGAAAATAACACTAATCATATAGGAAAATGAGCTGGAGATAAGAACAGACAACTCATTGAAAAATAAATGCAAACTATTCTTAACCATATGAAAAGATGTCTGACCTCTCTCAAATTAAGAGAAACACAAATTAAAACACACTGGCATAGGGGAGAGGATGTAGCTCAAGTGGTTGCATGTCTCCTTCCCACATGGGAGATCCTGGGTTTTATCCCCGGCCCGGTACCTCAAAACAAAACAAACAAAAAACACTGGGATAACATTTCATGCCTAAAATTGCCAAAAATCCAAGTATGTTAGCTAAGGATGTAGAAGAACAGGTATTCTCACACATTGCTGGTAGGAATGCAAATTGTTATAATCTCTAGGAAGGAGAATGTGTCAACATATAACAAAATGGTATATGAATTTATCCTTTGGCCAGCAATCCCACTTTTAGGAAGCAATTCTAAAGATACACTGGCAATAACATGAAAAGATGCAGGCACAGTGCTTTTCACTGCAACACTGTTTATAAGAGTAAAAGACTAGAAACAACAACACAAAAGTTCACAAATAAGGGACTAGTTAAATAAACTATGATGCAACCATACAATGAGATTCTATGTACTACAAAAGAAATAAGGAATTCTTCTATACACAAATGCAGAGTGATGTCCAGAATATCACGTTAAGTGGAAAAGAAGGTGGATAAAAAGTTACAGAGTATGCTACAATTTGGCTAGGAAAAAAAGTGTTACAAATATCCATATAGACCTATATGAAGTATATCTGCATATATTATATGCATATACATTTGTACATATTGAAAACAATGGAAGGATTAACCATAAAAGTCTTTTTAAATTGGTAACCTGCAGGAGGAAAAAAGGAATAGGACAGAGAAGACAGGACAGGAGCCAGACTTTTTGGAATATATCTAGTTTTGTAGATTTGATTTTGGAACCCAATAAATAGTTTACATAATTATAAAACAATATTACTTGGGGGAATGCAATCTCTAAAAAATGAAAGATAAATGAAACAAAGGAACCTATCAGCAAATGCCCTTGGTAGCTAACCTGGCAGAAAGGGACTTTTCTAAGTAATTAAAATACAGTAATTTGACCACAGATCTTTCATGGAATATACCCTAAGAACAAAAAGAATGTAAAAAGTATCTTAAATGTATTTGGTAATCATATTGTTGGTTGGTAGTGATGGTGTCATTCTGAGCCTGTGATTTGTGTGTTGAGGGATAAATCAAAAAAGTAATTAAGCTTGTGTCAGTGGGAACCAAGATTTTCAGCATGGTTGAAAAAGATTCAGATGTAAGATTGATAAAGTTAAGTGAAAACACTGTAGTATTGAATTTGAATGTGTATTAGACAGCACCTGGACACAGTGATAAACCCCATAGCAACAAGGTATGTGGTCTCTAAATACCATTTCTGCTAAAAGGAACCAGGGCTTCTGAAGGTTCCAGGCTGGAGCAGATGATGTACCAGATGAGCCTGGAATATCTCATTAGAAAGCAAGGAGGCTACTAAAGACATTAGGATCCAGTCAAAAAGACTCATGAACCAACTTGAAGAGGCTTTCACTGGCCAAGATTGGACAATTTTAGCATTTCCTTAGTGTGTGTTCCTCTAGAAACAGATCTTGAGATCTGAATGCAAGTAGCTCATTTGGGAAAAGCGGGAAACACTGGTTGGGGGATGGGGAAGTGATACAGGGAAGGTTAGGAAGCCAACAAACAGTGTGTTATCAGGCCAGCTACCACTCTGGATGGCTGGAATTTACTCTCGTGGGGGAAATTCTAGGAAACAATGCCAACACACCCTTCAGAGTTGTCCAGAATTCAATCAGCAAAATCCAGACTGAAAATTTCTATAGAAACGCAAACACATATGTAAGTAATTTTACATTTTCCAGTAGCAACATTTGAAAATAAAGCAAAAAGAAACAGGTGAAATTATTTCAGTAATGTGTTTTATTTGATGCAGTATATCCAAGATATTATCATTTCAAAATTCCATCAATATAAAAAATTAATGAGAAATTTTACTTTTTATTTTTTTTAGGTACCAGGACCTGTATGTGGGAAGCCGGTGCTCAACCACTGAGCCACATCGTCTCCCCTGAGTTGGTTTTTATGTTTGTTTTGCTTGTGTTTGTTTCTATTTTCTTTAGGAGGCACCAGGAATAAAACCTGGGGCCTCCCATGTGGGAAGCAGGCACTCAACTGCCTTAGCCACATCCACTCCCTTACATTTTTTTTTATACTAAATCTTCAAAAATTTGGTGTGTAATTTATACTTAAAGCATGTCTCAATTTGAATGCTAAATTTTTTCAGAAATTTTAAACCTGTATTTACATTTCATAAACTTTACAGTCAAGAAAAGTAGATTCACATATCCAAGTTGTTCCAAAATACTTAAAAGTTTTCCAATAACTGAATCAAGTACTGAATTTTTAAATTTATATTTATATTAGTTAAAATTAATTCAATTGGTCACACAAGCTACATTTTAAATCCTCAAGAGCCAAACGTGACTAGTGGTTACTGTATTGGACAGTACAGCTTTATAGGCTCAACTTGCTTTCTTTATTAACCTCTATATTATTATTAATTACATTATTATTAAAAGAGACATATCAACAAATCACTTTGTATGGATCTTGTTTGGATCCAGATTCAAACAAACTATATATAATTAGGAAACTATGATTATTTTAGGTATTGTTAATATTTTAGGTGTCCCAAATCTATTTGTGGTTATGTTTTTTTAAAAGAGTTCTTATATTTTAGAATTAGATATGGAAATATTTACAGATGAAATTAAATCATATCTGGGATTTGCTTCTAAACAATCCAGAGAATAATAGCTTGGGATATAGATAAAACAAGATTGGCTTTATATTGATCATTGTTCAAGTTGGGTAATAGGTACACTGTGATCATTTTACTATTCACTCTACTATGTTTGAAATTATCCATAATAAAAGGAAATGTGTATGAGTATGAGTGTGGTGTAAAAATAAAACAGAGTATACTCAAGGTTCTCTCCGTAACAGCATCAGATCTCTTTTCTTGGGTGAAATGGAAAGTGCACCAAAGATTGTGAATGACCTGCAGCTATGCCATACAATGTGATGCATATGGGATTATCCTGCTTTCTTGCCATCTCATTTTTCCCAGCATAACACAGTATATTGTGGGCATATTTCCATTTCTGTAAACAGAGATCGACCTCACCATTTTAATGGCTACATAGCCTTCCATTGTATGGATGTGTCATAATTATTTTAATTACTCTCCTATAAACTAAAATTTGGTTGTTCCCAAATATCCATTAATATAAACTAGGGTTGTGATGAATGTTCTTCCACTGACATTCCTGCACATCATGTGGTTATTTCCTGAGGGTAAGTTCCAAGAAGTGGAACTGCTGGGTAAAGAGTCATTAAAGATTTTAAAAGCAGATCTTTGAAAAGATGGAACCCCCTGCACTGGAGCAGGCCTAGCTGCCAGTGAGTTCTGTGGTTGCTCTAGGTCCCAGGAATTTGGTCCCGTCACTGCAGGATGCTGAGCGCCCTCATTCTGGTTGGCAAATATTCCCCAGCTCAGACTCCTACTCAGTAGGTCCTCAGTGGAGTCCAGGAACATGAATTTTCAAACAAACTTCTAGGTGACTCTGATGCAGCTGGTCTAGGATCACATCGATAAAGAAACACTTGCCCATCCTGCCTGCTAAGCAGGGTCACCTGAGAGGATTTGAAAACTATTCAGGCCTGGATGTAACCCTGGGACATTTCTTTTCAGTGGATCTGAGATAGGGCTGGTTTATGAATATGCTTTTATGAGAATATGTGAATGTAAACATGAGATCATAACATAATTCATGCTGGGTTTTCCCTCTATAATCTTAATTTCCCCCCTTTTTTCTAGCTTTGCTTGCCACCCTCACCTTCCCCTCCCCACCATCCCTGTGTTAACAAGCCTCATTTGTAATGTTTTCCTTCAGGCCAATTCAACATACACAAAAATACTATGCATTATACACACATAGCGTTCCTCTGTATGAAGGTACCAGAGATGGCTTACGTGGTTCCCTGTGCCTCAACATTTTGGATGTTTCAAATTCTTTGTAACTGAAGAAATCACTGAAGTGACAATCCTGGCACATATGTGTTCTGATTTTTGGAGGTCTCCAGGGATTCCACAGCCTGCTTCACTGACTCTCTCTGATGTTGCATCACCTCGACAGTTAAGATGTTGTCCTACACTGGGGCTCCCCTGAAAGTTGCCAAAGACGCAGAAGTGCAAAAAAAAAAAAAAAAAAAAAAAAAAGGGCCCAGAGAGAAGGCAACTGTGCCAGATGGCTCCAGGGCCTTAGGGAACAAAGAGCCTGGTCTGGCATCATCACAGCCCTATTGGGTTGGTTTAGTCATACAAAGAATCCAATGAGGAGAAGTAAGGGAAAAACTCCTCAGAGATGGAGGGCTATTGGTAGAGTTACCTCATTTTAAAAGTGGCTTTTCCCAGCCTTTACCGGCAAACAGTCTCCATCTAGGAGCAGCAGGAACAATCACAGTAATTTCCGTTTCCATGGTGATTTGCAGGGCTAGTTGCCACAGGGAGCCTACAAGGTCATAGTTCTGACCCGCAAACCCTCTCGGGTACCAGGACAGAAGCTGGCAGAGGCCCTGGCAAAGAGCTTGGTGGTGGGATGCGTCCAAGTTTGGGGATCAGAAGCCAAAGGGAGCCAGAAAGGGAATGCAAAACTAGACTCAGGTGTTCTTTGTTCTCCTGCAAATGAAGCTCCATTCTGCTATCATTTTCATTTCAGTCAGTTGAGAGGTTTTCAACCCCTCCCCTTCTCCAGGGATTGGAACTAAGTCTGGGGAGTTTACAGTGTCAAGCAGGACAGTGCTTA
Organism: Tolypeutes matacus; assembly: GCA_026826555.1. Taxonomy (NCBI): domain Eukaryota; kingdom Metazoa; phylum Chordata; class Mammalia; order Cingulata; family Chlamyphoridae; genus Tolypeutes; species Tolypeutes matacus. The sequence continues at coordinate 6,831,564 of JAKSZT010054396.1, forward strand.
TCGGTCTTCAGTCTTTGTTGTAGGGCCACCGACATCTGCTGAGCTGTACATCACCCCTGCTGACTACACACATGTCCACCGAGACAGCATTCCCCATCTGCCAGGCAGGCCCCTGTCCACGCAGCTCACTCTGCAAACTTCCCTTTCTACTTCCCTGGGTTTTCCAAGTTGGTTTTTTTTTTTTACATTAAACATGTACTACTTTTTAAATTAGGAAAAAAGTTATTAAATACTGTCATTTGAATATATCTTTAGTATTTCTACATGTCGTTTTTCTATTTTTAGAGTGTGGATCTGGTGGGAGGGGAGAGAGCAAGATTTGGAAAAAGCGCTGGATGAAGGTCATCCCTTGAGAGTAGAACTAGGATAATTCAACCTGCAGTAGATGCAAAACAAACCCACCTGAAGATGTGTTTATCAACGTGCTGCTGAGGATTCTTGGGAGAAACTCCAGCTCCATGGAGAAGCCCAGGATTTATGTGCAGGAAGGTGTGACCAGAATGTGACTGAGAGCAAACAGAGGTGTCCTGTCCTGTGGCTTTATGGCTTGCCTGTCTGGTGCAGGGGTGTGTTTTAGGGCACTGAGCAAAATGCTGGCCTTGCAGGAGAAGCCTGACTACAAATATGCAGATACGCAGTGCACTTTCCCCTTCCACTCCTTCCAAACACATTCCCAGCTTGGAGAAAAAAAAGCTATTGTTCTATGAATCTGACATTGTCCAGAGGAGAAGATGAGCTGGCCAGCTCACATAAATGTTCTTATTCTCTTGGCAGGGTCGGTTCTAGACTAGAGATGAGGCTTCAGGCTGATGGAGTCTGATGATATGGTCCATTAAGAGGGGCCCACCTCTTACAGAGCTTCCTAGAAAGCAATACGGCAACTTGTATCAAGAGCCTTTGAAAAGTCCATGCCCTTTGATCCATTAACTTTTCTTTTAATAATTATCAGAAAGTCAAATGCAGATTTATGCACAACGTTATACATTATAATGTTAATTTTTAAATGGTAAAAAATGAAAACAACCTCAATGTTCAATAATAAGGGAAAGAGAATAAGTGAATCATGGTGTACCCATATATGGGCTTAGAATGCAGCCATTAAAAATGGTTTTCAAAAATTTTTACTGGTAATGGGAAATGTTCATAATATAGTAAGTTTAAGAATTAGGATACAGAATTGTACAGACAGTATTATCATAATTTTATAAAATTATTACATGCAAATTCCTAAATGAAATATATTAAAAAGAAACATATCAACTCTTTAGGTGTTTATATCTGGTGATTTTTATTTTCGTCTTTGTGCTCAAACTCCCCATCCCCACATGAAAAAAATCAGAAGGAAAGGCTTTTTTTTATTCTTTTTAAAATAAAGGTAAAGATCATAATTAAGATGCAAGTTCAAACTACTGTCTTGGTTTGGTATAAATGAAATTGTCAATTCAGTATTTTTTAATAAAAATAATCCAATCCATTTGCTATTTTTCCAGGCTCACCAATCTATTATGACAGTAATTTGGGAATCGGAGAGAGATATAAGAAAAAGCATGGATTTTGAAATCAGGCACACCTGGCTATCTCTGAGCTTTCGACACGTTACTTTATTTCTCTACCTCTGAGTTTCCTCATCCATATAATGGCAATAATAATACTGAACTCTCATGACTATTGTGATGATTAAATAAGATAATGGATATAAAGTAATGAGCATGTAGTAAGCACTCTTTCCCCTGCTTCTCTCCCCCCACTCTCATTTTAATTTTACCGTTAGGAAACATTAGAAAGAGCACAAGTATTCAGATCTATGCACAATTATATTATTCTTTATAAATTAAGTGAATGGCCTTATAGTTGTGGTTTTTACAAGTACATGTTTCAAAAAGGAAGAAAACCCCTCTGCTTCAGGGAGAAGGGATGTAAGGAGAGGAGATTTCATAAGGAATGCAAAATTTCTTAACTCCTATTTCCACCTGTCTCCCTATCAAGAAGAAATGTCATCCAATAAGAATGGAAGAAACTGAAGGTCAAGATAGGAGAGCAAACAATGGAAAACTAACAAAATATACAAATTGGAATCTGCCTCCCTTTTGGCTGCAACATGAAGAGAAAAATGTTATATTCCACAGGAAGCCACTGTTCAAATATTTCAAAATAAGTATCTTTGGTTGGATTTCTCTTGAACCCTGTAATACCACAATGAGGGCATTTGGGGTCAGGGCAGTGGAGATGGAAGAGGATTTGGGAAGAAGACGACTTTGGACAGAGTAGCTGGTGTCCTATGGGATGCTTCCCCTTTATCTCAAGTTAGACAAGAGAGGCTCCAAACCAGCAGCTGAGGAGGAAGGGATGAGAGCAGGACACAGTACACTGGAGTCTATTCCTGCCTGAAAAATCTAGAGAATGAGTCACTCTGAAATACCTGCCAGGCCCTCAGAGTGAAGAGGCCCCCTGACCTCTCATCCCAACCCTCACCCCATAGGGGTCAGGATTCCAGGTTTTGCAAAAGGATGTAGGAGGAAAACAGGGAGAAAGAAGAAACCAAACTCAATTTCACCAGCTGTAAGCTTCCTGCCTGCAGCAGGCCCAGGCTAGTGAGAAAGATTTAATTTAACCAAAACAAAGCTTGCAGTTCTGTTTATTATATGGGAGTAGAATTCTAATACCTAAATTGAGACTGTATTTGGTGACATAAAGTGACTATAGAAGTCTTATTTATCCACGAGTGATCAGAAAAGTCATAGGACTGATGGATTTTCATCCATACATCGGGGAAGGATATCCCTCGTTGAATACATTGTAAAGAAACACAATGGGAGACTAAAGTTGCTTCCTGCTTACACCCCGGGACTTCACTTATATCAAGCACACTACCTACCTTGCTTAAATTTGTTTGAAATCCAGACAGATGACCTTCCAGATGTCACAAAGGTCACCTGTAAAATCTTTGAGATATCCTAGAAAATCAGAAAGAATAGCAAAAGAGTGGAAATAGAAAATGTTGTTCTGATTTTAAAACGGGGTGATAGATGAAATTTACAATTTGATTGACGAGTACCACCAGAGCCAACAAAAACTGCGAAGGGATTATTAAACAGATGGTTTTCTGAGTACTTAAAAAAAAAAAAAAAAAAGCAACATTTGCCAGGAAACAGTAAGGACTCAGAACAAGTCTAACCTCATTTCTTTTTTGGCGAATTATTAGATTAGTGGATCAGGGGGATGTCACAGACTCTGTGTCTTGATTTCTGAAAGGCCTTTTACTAAATCCCTCGTGATTTTCTAGTGCAAAGGTGGAAATGTGTCAGTGGGGACTAAGAGGTAGATTTATAGCTGGTTCAACAATAGTTCTCAAGGAGTGTTGATTAATGAATCACTGTCACCCTCGAGGAGAGTCTCTCATGGCAAGCCAGGTTAATATTTTTTATTAATAACTTGAAAGATGACATAGAAGCCAATTTTATCAAAAGTGTGGAAGACACTAAGGCCGAAGGGATGATGAACACATTTGAATGACTATAAGTTGAAACAAAACCGCAATCATATATGCTGGCACATTTTGGCAATGAAGTTGAAATCTCTGCAACCAGGACAAAGACTGCTTAGGGTTGATTCTGACAAATGCTACCTTGTAGCGCCTGCTGACACTGGGGGCCCTCTTGGTTATATAGTTCTCTATGTCACCCCATCCCATCCCCAGGATGAGCCACTACCTTATTCTCCTCATTACTTGTAATGACACCCCCGGCTCCTCCCTACAAACTGGTCCCAACATTGCCGGGTGAAACCCACTGAGCCAATTCAGTTTCCCCTGCTTAGGCTCCTGCCCTGGCTTAGCCAGGTTTTAATTCCATGGGCATCCTGCCAGCTTCTGGCCCATTATCAGTCCCTCCAGAGCTCCATGAACAGGGCATAGAATTCCTCTCCCTCCTTCCACCAGTATCTACTTGTTCCAACATCCTAATCCCATATATCCATGTGCAAAAATATGCATGTACTTCCCACAGGTATGAAATCTCACAGGGTTGAATGTAAAATCTGCATTGTTTTAAAAGTGCAATTACACAAGAATGGGGCAGATCTGTCTCGACAAGAGTCTTATATTGAGCCTTTGAGCCAATTTGCCTAAAACCAATTTGCTTAAAGTCAATTTGCTTAAAGTCCCAACTGTTGAAAATTTAGATCTTAAGAGCACATTTGTGGCATTTTTATAGGATAAAATTACTCTGTCTCTATAAAGCATTTCAAATCTTCAATTATTCCTCCTATTTTAACTATTTTATGAATTATTAAGCAAATTTTAAGGAGTTTTGCTTTTATTCCACAATTCTATACATTATTTAAAAATTTACAGTGTATTGCTTTAGTTTCTAATAAATGTTCTACTGCTAGATATATACCCTAGAGAAATTAGTACATTTTTACATAAAAAGACTTGAACAAAAAAGTTCATACTAGTTTTATTCTTAATAACCCCAAACTGGAAATAGCACAAATGTCTGTCAGTAGGTGAATGGATAAACAAATTCCATTACATTTATACAATGGCTGAATGTAATGAAAGAAGTCACACATTCATAGAAAGGAATTAACTACTGATATACGCAACAACTTGGATTAATGTCAAAAACATTATGTTGAGCAAAAGAAACCAGGGAATGCATAGGCAAAAATTAATATAAGATTAAAGAATCGGTACAGGCCTTGCCTAAGGGTGGAATTGCCTGGCAAGGAGCATGAGGAAATTTTCTGGGTAAGGAAATGTCCTAACTCTTGATCAGAGAAGTGGCCATTTATGCAAAAAAGAGTCACTGGGCTCTACTTTTAAGCCTTATACATTTTACTGTATGTAATTGAATACCTCAATAAAGCATCACTTAAAAATGTTTATATTTCATATATGTCCACTCAAAAGGTTAAGCATTTTTGCTCTGATTTCAGTTTAGTTTGGTTTTCATGTACTTTTCTGGGGAAAACATAGATTAAAAAAAAAAAAATAGCACATATATAGGTAGGTACCTATTTAATGAGCTCATTTCATTTGAATAGTAAAAGATGCTAAATCTCTCAGGGGATGTTTAATTCCATTACAGTTTACTTTTCATAACATCTAATTTGCAAAATCTTGTTAGGTGATGAAACGGAAACACATACAACATCAGCACACAGTGTCCTGAGTTCAGGTAATTGTGGATATTTATATCTGGCCTGGAGCCACAAACAATTTTCTCCAGACTTTCCACACAGTCTCCATTCCCTTGCCCAAAATTGACACCTCTAACCCATCCATGATCCAGGCTGACTCTAATGGATGGTTTGGAGGCACCAGCTAGCTTCTGCTTCCATATTCCTGTTCATCTGGAGCAACCCCAACCCACTGAGGTCACCAGAGCAATGCAGACATGCAAACCCTTGCACCATCTCAGGTTGGCTTTGTCACCTGGTGTGGGGTGACCAGGGAGCAGGCTCTTTTGGGGCCCACCAAGCTGCCCATTCATATTGCCCAACTTCTCCCTGGATGAGTAGAACCTTACATACCCAACAGCCTATTCCCCAGTCCTCTCCCTCTAACCATAATGCCAAATACAACCCACATGTAAGAAAAATCAGAATATTCCTCTGTATATTCACTTGAGACTTCGTTCATGCATACATATATAGTGTTGCTATGGTGATGCTTGGTAACCCCCCCGGCTGGAGCCTGGACCCCCAGTTCTAATCACATAAGATTTTCCCCTTCTCATAATAGATTATGACCGTTGTTTCTTGAGCAAGGTAGGCCAGAGTCATTGTGCTCTTTTTTGTAAAAATAATCTGTCTGGTAGCACTGGGGAGATGAGTGTTACCCACTAACTCCTTGGTTAGAGACTCTTTTGTTAGGGAATCCTATTTGCTTGCTCCTTTACTCCATAAATAGATTGGGGATAATGGTCTTTGTGTTCCAAATAAGGCAAAAGGAAGTTGTAAATGGATTGCATCACGGGCTATAATATCTGCCCCTGGAGAAAGAATGAGAGAAATAAGTACTCCCTCTCTCTTCTCTGGAAGGTTGTGTACCTCAGACAAAGGGTGAAAAGCAGTGGGGCTCCCTTTTCCCTTCCCTTCTTCTTCCCTTCCTCTTCCCTTTCCCTTCCCTTCCCCTTCCCTTCCCTCTTTTTGTGCTACATTTGACAGAGCTTAAAGGGCTTTGACCAGTCTCTCAAAGCTCATCCTAGCTCAGGGGAAGAAAGCCCCATGTATGGCAGGCTCTGAAACAGATATCTCAACATTTTCACTAATAAACCCATTGGGCTCTAGAAGGATGACACAGGACATCATCAAGTTTAGAAGCATAATCCCTGGAGTCAGACTGACCAAGGGTTGAATCCTGGCAAGCCATTTTGTCTCTTTAAGTCTCAGTTTCTTCATCTGTAAAATGGGTTAATAATTCCTACTTTATCAGGTCATTATGAAAGTTAAGTAGAAATAATACGTGTAAAGTGCCAGCCACTTAATAAATCTCATGTTATTATTACTCTCAAGTTAGAGCATACATGAGGTACTGGGTCCCATTATGGTAGTTTAGAGATTTAAAGGGAAATCGAAAGTGGGAAATAGTCAATAACCAAATACCAGGACATGGAGCAACCTGGCAAGGCTGAAGTATGAGAAACATTGAGGAAAGTGAGGATGTTTCACCTGCAAGGCAAAAATTTTCAAATATCCAAAGAGCTACCTTGTATTCAAACAGGGTCTAAAAAGCCACTAACAGGGCTGTGCTGGATGATACACTCAGCCCTGAAGGCAGCAGATATTGGAGGGCAAAGGCCCTGGTCCAGGTGGTGAAATCTGGGGACACTGGTTAGAGGATGCTAATCAGACAAAAAAAAAAAAAAAAAAAAAAAAAAAAGCCTTGCCCTTTGGCTGGGCCAGGAGAACCTGGAGCCCAGAACAGTTGGAGGTGGGGTGGGAGGTAGCAGTGGTTTATTCCAATTGGCCTTCTGGACAGATGCCTGATGCCCAACGCCATTTGTCCACTTTTGAGAGAGGCCACCTCAGGTCACAGGAGCACTCCTCCTGGGCGGAGTGGAGTCTGTTTCCTTGCGGTCTGGCCAGCAAGAGCCAAGCTGGGTGGCCGAGAGACTGGCCATCTTGGCTGAAAGGCCGAAGGACTGGCCAACTGGTGCGTCTCCAGAGAGCAGCCTGACCCGCCTCGCCAGGCTGTTCTCCGGCCGCTATTGCTGTCTGCAGAGCACCCCTCCAGCCAGCTGATTTTCTCATTGCTAGGCTTGTAGATGGCTTGATTTATGACTGTGCTCATCCATGCTGGTCCCTGGGTATACACGCTTTCCTTTCTAGGCTAGGAAGTGAATAATGAATTAATCACCCTGCCTTGGGTTCAATACGGAGCTGAGTGTTTGCAGATCTTTATTGTACTGTGCAAGCCAAGTTGAACTGCTCAATTTACACTCCTAATTCATTTGAATTTGTGCAATTCTGCCTTTTCCTGGGGAGCTGCTGCCTCGTGGCTGCTTGGTCTCTGAGGCAGCCTCACTTCCCCCTCCCAGCCATCCTCTCCCCCTAAGAGTGAATGCCAAAGACTTCTGAGTGCTCAGAGAAGCCAAACCACTTCCTCAGAGACTGCTCTCTGGGATGTCTCTTGTCCAAATGGTGCTGTTGGGGGACAAGAATCAGCATCAAAAGAGAAAGCCAAACTGCCTGGTGCCCGCCATGTGCCTGGCACAGAGAAGGAGCCCAGGAAGTGTTAGATGAATGAATGCCCCAGCTCCAGACACAGAGATTTATCATGAATGGCTTGCTGTCAGGGCTATAGTGGGTCCTCTCTTCCCTTGTGCTGATTCTGCAGACTTCAGTAAGAAGAGTTTTTAGAAGGCCTCATATCTGATACCTTTAGTGGAAAAAGAAGTGGTGAGATAGGACAAATGTTCTCAAATTCATTGGGAGGCTGTAGGAGGTGAAGTCTGCTGTTGAGATTTGGTGGCGTACATTCCCAGTTTTGGCCACTTTGCTTTGCTTCCCAAGAACTGAAGACATGAGCAGACACCGTTAATCCAACGCTTGAAGGTGAAAAGCAGTGGACCTTAGGAACTTGGAAGGAAAAAGCTGACCCTGACTTCAGGCTGACGGGCCCCAAGAGGGGGGGCACCTCCAGTGTGAGGACATATTGTCCCAGACCAATGGGACATCCATCCTCCCTACACTGCACACACCCAGTCCCCCAGCCCAGAGGGACCACCACCACACCCTGAGCCTCTCTTTCTTGGCACTTGGGTTCACATTGCTATGTTCTCCTAGACCTTGCTTCCTCCCTTGCTCCTTGCTGAGATACCTCTTTCCCCCATTCCTAAAGACCCTCCTCTAAAGCTCTCTATGGAATCTTTCCAGTCCTCTTCAAATGGTTTTTCTTTCCTTTCTACCTCATTCATTCATTGCTTATCTCTGACTTTGCCACATTTCTTCATAACCCAACCAACTGAGCATACCTCCTGCATTCTAGTTACTGGTAAAAATGTGAGAACAAGAAAGAGCCGAGGGAAGCAGATGTAGCTCAAGTGGTTGAGCGCCTACTTCCCATGCTCGAGGTCTGGGGTTTGATCCCCGGTGCCTCCTGAAAACAAAACAAAAAAAAACATACAAAAAAACGAACTCTCATTGTGGAAAGTATGTAGCTCAGTGGTTGAATGCCTGCTTCCCATGTATGAGGTCCCAGGTTCAATCTCCAGTACCTTCTTATAAAAAACAACAACAAAAAAAAAAAAAAAAAAGAAAGAAAGAGCTGAGGGAAGCCCCCAGACCCACCATCAGGAACTTTCTTACAGACTAGCTAAACTACATTCTTTAATTCAATAAAAAAAAATAAATGTATAGAGCCCTTACTCTGCTCAGGCACTGTAATTGCAGCAATGTACATGACTTTACCTCTTCTTGTTCCTCTTCCAATTTCCAGCCACCCCAGATCTTCTCTAATGTCCTCAAACCCACCATGCTCTCTCCCACCTCTGGAACTTAGTATATGTGTCCTTATGCCTAGAATGTCCATACTCTCCTCCTCTTCTAGCTTATTCATAATGATATTTTAGAGCTCAACTCAACCACCAATTCTTCAAGGAGGGCTACCCTGGAATCACCACCAGTCTGAATGTTTTCTCTGAAACTCTGACCACATCTGTAAGCATATGATTAATTATGCAATCATTTATTTAATGTTCACCCCCATCCCCACCTTGAGATATAAGCTCCTTAAGGACAGAGCCAAGTCTGTCTTGCTCATTGCTCCATTTTCATTGCCTAGAACAGGACCTTACACATAGGAAGTGCTCAGTAAATGTCTTTTAATGAAATGAATAAAGTGTATCATGAAAGACATTAAAAAAATATCCTCTTGTCAAGACAGTTCCGTCCATCTGCCCCATGGGATCTAAGCTCCCTCTCAATCAGAAACAGAGTGGGCATCACTATTCCAAAATCCTCAAGATTGAGGAATGAACAAATCTAAGGGGTGAATGCAACTATGGACTAAAGTAGACTTATTATTATTCTAGCAATATAAGAACTTGTATAAAGGCAGTGGACACCAGAGGTTCTGAGGGGAGGGGGAGGGAATAATAGGTGTAACATGGGGGCATTTTTGGGACATTGGAATTGGAATTGTCCTGCATGACATTGCAATAATGGATACAGACCATTATACATTTTGGCAAGACCTACAAAATTGTGTGGTACAAAGTGTAAACTATAATGTAAACTATAGACCATGGTTACTAGCAATGCTTCAATATGTGTTCATCAATTGTAACAAATATACCACACTAATGAAAGATGTTATTAATGAGGGAAAGTGTGGGAGGGAGAAGGGGTCGGGTAAATGGGAATCCCTTATATTTTTTAAACAAATCAATTTTATTGATACATATTAATAAAGCATACAATTCATACAACGTATACAATCATAGTATTTGGTTTAATCACATAGTTGTGCATTCATCACTTCAATCATTATTAGAGCATTTTCATTATTTCAATAATAATAATAATAAACAAAAAACAGTCAAACAAATAAGAAAATTCTTTACCTCTCAATCTCTCTCTGTTTCCCCTGCTGTAAATAGATGCTATTTCTGGCTATTCTTGCTTATTTATTTATTTATTTAGCAGTTTTATTGAGATTGTTCTCTGGGAGAGCATATCATATGATCTAACCAAAGTATAATCAATGGCTTTTAGTATAGTCACAATGTTGTGCATTCATCACCACAAAATGTAACATTTGTGTAATCTAAAGCTTCTTTAAAAATAGAAAAAATTAATATTGGTATCAAAACTTGGGAAAGAAATAAAAATTAATATTTAAATTTTTAAAAATTCCTCCTGTTTTCTAGTCTAGTAAACCTATCATAAGAGAAATGTGGTTAGTGAGCATGATCACTAGGCATTAGCAGTTTCCATTCTACTTGCCATTCCAATTTCCCAGAAAGCACCTGAACAAGAGGCAGGGTGTTTTTCATCTTACAAGATGGTGCTCCCACAGAACTGGAGAGAGGAGGAGCCCTGATAACAATGCATCCTGGGGACTCTAGTTTTTCACGTATTCCACCATGGAATATCCAAGGGATGCATCTTATGAGCTCCATCTAGACACTGGGTGATCTGTGCATATCCACCTGCTGTCAACTGGAATCAAATGGGTTGTAGAGTAGGGCCTATGTAGAACATATGAAAACATATTATTCTGAGCATGAGAGAAAATAATTTACTATAGAAATCAGGGAAAATTAGAAAATCATTTGGCATTCTTAATAGATTGCAAGACACAGTCCCTATAAAACTAGAGCAGAAAGCCATAAGTAACAAGGGCACTGAGATTAACCAAAAAATGCAACAGCATATTTTAAAATTCACATTGAAAACATTAAAGAGGAGGATTGACCCTGAGAAAACCTAAATAGTGATATCCAAGTACAAATTGGAGAAACTTTCCAAAAGTGATTAAGAAAGACATGAAAATGATAAAGAAGATACACAGAGTAGATGAAAAATAAGGATCTACTTTAAGTAATTTAGATGTTTCTTGGGGGGAAGTTAGAGCATTTGAAACAGAAGCAATAACTGAAGACATTAAAGAAAATTTCCCTGAGTTGTAAAAAGTCCTAAGTCTGTATATGGAAACGTTTCAAGATATTCAAAAGGTAACATCTTAATAGTCTGACAGCATTCTTGAATTATGAGACCAACATTAAAGAATCCTTTTTGTATATAGGCAGACAAAAAGTGCCAGAAAACACTGGAGTGACATCTACAAATATTTCAGGGAATTTTTATGACTTCCCTAAAATGTTAAGAGTGGTTGTGGTGACTTCGATGTGTAAAAGCAATAGAAAAATAGTCAGAAAATACACCATCTGCATACTCTTCTTCACATACCATTCTTTTAAAAATTACTGGTAGATATGCTCCTGCACACAAGATCAATCAAAATCAAAAACTCAAAAACAGGAAAGTAATCATATTAAGGGACTGGCAAGTCTTCTTTGACTTAGTTTGGATCCTGAATTCAGTTGGAATTCGATATCTGGGGTGTTCTACAGCCTGAGGGCAAAGCTAGAGCCCAAAGTGCTTCCCTTGTTTTCTTCCAACCTTGTGCCATGCCTGAACTCTCCATTTCTCCATTTCTCTTACGCTAATTGATGACTCTGGAACAATCAGCAGTGCTCTTCTGGTACAGCACTTACTAACTCACTAACTTTATGCTGCTGGCATTCTATGCTGGGAAAATTACCAAGCACATTTTTTATATTTCCTTTCACAAAAGCAGAGCTACATAAGGTAATATAATGCCCGTTTTCAAAAGCGTGGAACTTGAGTAGTTGAAAAGCTAATAAATTTACACTGCAGAATCTCCAAAAGGCTCAGATTTGGCCACACCAGCTTATCTCTAGAAGTAGGAGTAAAGATGGAGTTGAAGAAAAAGAAAGTGGGGGAAAGTCGGCTGAAGAGGCAGTTAGATCCCCAGATAATGTCACCTACTCAGCTTGGATAGGGAGATGTTCCGCCCTCGCTCTGCAGAAAAGTATAGCTTTATTGCATGGAAAATGCAGAGAAAACACAGGATCTCTAGGCTAAGGAACACCAGACACAGTTGAAAGCAGAGATTAAATGTGAAAGTTGAAACATCCAGCTTTCTTCCCACACTGGGATTCCAGAATCTAAGAATTCATATATGCTTTCTGGCAGAGGATTGGAAGGAACTTCTATAGGCAATCTGACCAGTCCAAGAGAAAAAAAAACCCTTAAGAGAAACTGGTAAGAGGATTCTTGGGAAATGGTCTAGGTAATCACTCTACAGTGAATCCCTTGGTTGACAAGCTATTTCCACTGATCAGAAAGGCTAATCAGCTTTTTAGTGTCCCACTCCTTGAGCAGATAGCACATGAAAAGAGAGCATCATTAATTACCAAGGAAATGCAAATCACAACTACAGTGAGAGACTACTACATACCCACCAGAATGACTAACATTTGAAAGACTGATTATCAAGTGCTGGAACCCTCACACACTGCTGATGGGAATATAAAAATGGTATAGGGAAACGGATGTGGCTCAAGAGGTTCGGCGTCCGTCTACCATGTGGAGAGACCGGGGTTCGATCCCCGGTACCTCCTGGTAAAAAATAAATAAATAAATAAATAAATAAAATAAAATAAAAATGGTATAAACACTTTGGACAAGAGTTTGACAGTTTCTTATAAAGTTAAGAACATTCTTATCATAATGGAATACTACTCAGCAATAAAAAGGAAAATGAACTACAGAGTCATGCAATATGGAGGAATCTCAAAAAATATTTCCTAGGATACTATTTATATGAAATTCTAGAGCAGGCAAAGCCAATGTATGATGGCATAAAGCAGGTAAGTGGTTGCCTGGAACTGAGGTTGGTGGGGGGTATGGTTGGTTGACTGTAAAGGGGCATCAGGGGTGATGGAAATGTTCTATATCTTGATTGTTGTGGTGGTTACATGGGTATATACATTTATCAAAATTCACTGAATTGTACATTAAAATTGGTACATTTATTGTATGTAAATATATCCCTATGAACTTGATTTTTAAAAATTTTTTAGCAGTCAGATTATTTGATTAAAAAAAAAAACATTTGAGGGAAGCGGCTGTGGCTCAATCAGTAGGGCTCCCGTTTACCATATGGGAGGCCCCGGGTTTGATTCCCGGGGCCTCCTGGTGAGGGCAGGCCCGCCCGCACGGCGTGGTTGGCTGACCCAGCGAGCACAAGCGGCAGGGGGGGGATAAATGAATAAATAAATAAAATCTTTAAAAAAAAAAAAAAAAAAACATTTGAGAGACAGAACCTAAAGGAAACAAATGGAAAAGACAATTTGAAGGAAACAGACTGTGTGGATAAAAGTAAAATCCTTACCATTTATGTCCTCAGAGAGAATTTTTTTAAAAATTTTATTGTCTCTACAAAACAAGAAAAGTTTCTATATTAAAGTAATATTAAGAGAGCAAAAAAGAGCCCTTGTAAATTCAAAATTATAGCAAAAAGTTTTAAAACTGAAGAGAAATGTTGGAAGATTATGATATCTCCAAGAATGTAGGAGGAAAAAAAGAGAGATAGAAAATAGAAAAGAAAATTAAGCCTCAATCTAGGAGGTCCAAGATATGAAGCATAGGAGTGAAAAGAAAGCAGAGAAGAGGAAATCATCAAAGAAATAATTCAAGAAAGATGGGTGTTTTCTTTCCTAGAGCTGCCATTAACAAATTACCACAAACCTGGGGGCTCAAAACAACAAAAATGTATTGTGTAAGAGATCTGGAGGCTAGATTTCTGAAATCAAGGTGTTAGCAGGGCCCTGTAGGGGAGAAGCCTTCCTTGCCTCTTCCTAACTTCTAGTGGTTTGCCGGAAGTCCTTGGCATCCCTTGGCTTGCAGCTGCAGCACTTCAGTCTCTGTCTCTATCATGACCACCTCCCCTTGTGTCTGCATCTCCTCTCCCCTTCTTATAACTACACCTGTGATTTGGATTAAGGGCCCACACTCCTCCAATATGACCTCCTTTTACCTTAACTAATTCCAGCTGCAACAACCTTATTTCCAAATAAGGTCACATTCTGAGGTACTGGGTCTTAGCATGGAACAAATCTTTTTTGAGGGACATAATTCAACCCATAACAGGGACCACTGAGTGTCTAGAGGATGAAAACAGACCCACACCAAGGCACATCTTGATGAAATTTTAGAAACTAAAGACAAAGAGATGTTTCCAGAACGGGGGAAATAGTTTTCATACAAACAATCATGACTCAGAGTGGCTTTAGGTTTCTTCATCACAACATTAGAAGCTAGAAGACAAGGAAACAATTCCTTCAAAATTCTGAGGGAAAATTATAGCTGACCTAGGAGTCTGTATCAAGACAAATTGTCAAATAATGGTGAGGGTAGAATAAAGACATTTTAAAACTAGGAAGTTGTCACACACAAAAAAAGTTATTTTCCCATGCTTTTTTTCTAGAAAACTACTAGAGGCTGTGCTTCATCAAGCAAGGCACTAGATATAGAAAGAGATGGGAACCAGGGACCAGCAGTTCCCAGGGAGATGAGTGACCATATCTGCATAGCAACCAGCCAAACTGGAGCAGGACAGAAGGCTACAGGGGTAACTCCTCCAAGATGATGAATTTAAATAAGTACCTTTTGCATCTAGAGGTATCACAAACAGATTTAGAGAATGGACAGAGGGTTCAGGATTGAACTAGTGATTATAATACACAGACAACTAAGTACCTGGAAAGATGAAGACAATGAACTCCTGGGCAAATAAAACCTTACACAGGAAAGCAAAAGTAATCATAGGGCACTCATAATTCAGCAATGAACATAATTAACATCATCATAATAATGTGAACTCTGAATAATGATGTAACCAAATTTATAATATAACTCTATTGGTGGCATTAGGAGATGGCAAATATTCATGCTTGTGAAAAATCTAGCAGTGGCAGTAGAAGCATGCTATTTAGTAATTCAGAGGTAAATACCAATAGACTCAGTTAGGAGTTGACAGTAGTTGACGCTGGGAAGCAGTAAATGAAGGAAAGGGTGATGAATCTGTAATCTTTGTAACAAGTTGTGGTAGATTGGATTATGTACCCCAATTTAGACATGTTTTTAGTCTTGATTCTCATTCTTGTGGCTGTGAACCCATCGTAAATAGGATCTCTTGAACATGTTTGTATTAGTCAGCCAAAGGGGTGCTGATGCAAAGTACCAGAAATCTGCTGGCTTTTATAAAGGTATTTATTTGGAGTAAAAGCTTACAGTTTCAAGGCCCTAAGGAGTCCAACTCAGGGTTGCTTTCTCACCAAAGTCAGTTGCCACATGTTGAAGCAAGATAGTCCCTGATCTCTGCAAGGGTTCAGCTTTCCCCTTTAGGCTTCCTTTCTCTCAGCTGCAGGCTAGCATAGGGCTTATCTCTCAGGGCTTCCTCTCTCTCCAGGCAAAGGGCTCATTTCTTTCTGGGCCTTCTATATCAGTCTTGGCTCTTTCCCAAGGTCAGCTGCAAACTATCAGCTGAATAGCTCATCTCTCCCCAGGGCCCCAGGATCAAAAATGACAAAGCTCTCTTTCTTCTGGTGTGTCTTCTTGAGTGAATGTCAGTTTATATCAGCCCACCAAGGGGGTGGAAACTCAACCTGAGTCACACCTTACTGACTTGGTCGAATCAAAGCCCTGATCTTAACAGGTCAAGGGTGCTTCAACTGAATCCAATATAATCAAAAGGGTGTCACACCCAGAAGAATAGATTAGTTTACAAACATAATCTTTCTCTTTTGGGGATTCATAAAATAATTTCAAAGTGCCACAAGGTTCATTTTAGAATGAAGTTGGATTTTGATCTGGATTACTGGAAGCCTCATAAAAGAAAGCCACAGGGAGGAGACTGAAGCTGAAAGTTAACAGAACCTGGAAGAGAAAGGAGAGGACATTGCCATGTGATGGGAAAGCCAAGGAACCAAAAGACTGCCGGCCACCCAGAAGGTACTGACTGCAGGACAAAGCAAGCCTTCTAGCCTCTGAAATCCTGAACTAATAAACTCTTGTTGTTAAGCCAACCCATTGTGTGGTATTTGTTTTAGCTGCCAGGCTAACAGACACAAGCCTTGCAGAACTATTAACTCTTAAAACTAAGCAGATGACTCCTAGCTCCAGGGCTGGGGCAAGATAGGTACAAGTTGAGCCTGGAGTATCTTGTAGTGTCAGAAAATAAGGAAATGCTCAACGAATGCTGGGACAGGCCACAAGGACACACGAGCCAGCTTCAAGGGGATCCCACCAGCCACACTGGGACAATTTGAACACCAAAATATTTAAGTAGAATAATGAGTAATAAACCATTGGAAAAAATTATGAATTCTTACTGAAAAATACAAATAATAAATACGTACATAAATGGAGGAGGCGGGAAGGGGGTCTCCCAAAGAATTCCAAAGGCCAATTGGTGAACATGAGGAAGTGCTGGAATTAGAAAATCATCATTTTGTAATCATCATTATAATGATTGGATCAGGCAAGAATTCTACACAGAGTAATTCTAGGAGGACATTTTGATGAGAAGTAGGATATTTACAAGTCTTAAAATGTCTATCCACAGGCTGCTTAATTAGTTGCTGGGGGGGGGAGGAAACTAATTCTATAGTGGGAGAAACAGGGTGATCAAAATCAATATCAGCTACAAGGGACGGATGAACATGGTATACCTCCAGATGTGATATCTGAAAAGGACACAGCATCAGCAGTATCCTGGCCATGAAAGCATAACCTCAATTTAATGAAAAGGAAACATCTGTATAAATAAGAATATTCTATTTTAAATATAGGTGAGGAGACTTATTCAAAAATTTCAATGTCATAAAAAGCCAAAGAGAGTTCTAGATTAAAAGAGGCTAAGGAGACATGACAACTAAATATAATAACTGACCCTATCTGGATTCTGTACTGCAGGGGAAAAATGCCGTAAAGGACTGACAAACTGACAAGATTGGAATGTGGGCAGTAGAAGAGATAAAATTATTCTATCAATGTAAGTTGTAAATGTATGAAGTTGATTGTGTAAGAGACTATCTCTAGTCTTAAGAAATACCAAAGTATTTAGGGATAAAAGATAATGATGTTTACACAACTTACCATCAAATAGTTCACACAAAAAAATTACACACATGTACGTATATATATATATATATAGAGAGAGAGAGAACATATGATAAGGCAAATGGGATAAATGTAAACAATAAGTAAATGTAGGTATATGGGCATTCCTTGTTCTGTTTTTATTTTTTATAAGTTTGAAAATATTGAAAAATAAAAAGTTTTAAAAAGAAGTTAAGCACATTTTGATACTCCAAAAAAAAAAAAAAAAAAAAAAAAAAGAATAACATAACAAATACCATGATCCACCCAAAGAATTTAAATATTACTGATGTAGTTGAAAAAAGTCACATTGACCAAATTGAGTATTGAATATTTTATTTGGGAAAGGCTAATAAACCACTAGTGTTGAGATAGATAGATGGTAGGTAGATAGATATGTAGATATATTTCCATGTCACTCTATATCAGGAGTTCTTAACAAGGGGTCCATGAGCTTGAATTGAAATTTAAAAACACATTATTCTTGTGGGGACGTGTTGGTGCGGGTGTGATGTATTTATTAAATAATAAATGGTTTTCACCCTGACTGGCAAAAGGGTCCATGGAACAAAAAAGGTTAAGAACCTCTGCTTTATATGATCTTCCATCTGGGATCTGTAAAAATGCATGCATGATGCTTAATATTCCGCATATACCGTAAGGTCTTGATTTCAAATATAGTTACAAAGTATATTACTGTAAGGAAATATTTAAAAATGGGTGATAGTATTTGGAGTGAACTTCATTTCTTGCTTTATAAATTTATGTATTTATAAAAACAAAAATAAACAAATTTATGTATTTTCCAAACCTTCTCTAATGGAGCATATATTATATTTATTATCAAAAATGGATGCAATTTTTTTTTCTTCTTTCAACTCTACCATGTTTTTCTAATTACTATTATAATGATAAAACATTAATTCTTATTTTTTAATCAAAGGGAAAGTTACAGATTATTCTTTAAATGAGGTCCTCACCTCACTCTTTATACCAAAATTCATTTCAGTGATCTTAGAGAGTTAATTTTTCAAATCATAGAAAAGTAGGAGAATATATAATCAAATATTACTCAAACCTCGTGAAGGGGGTAGTTTTCCAAACCTCAGAGAACGTGTAAAAGGAAAGATTATGCTATACAAAAATTTTGTAATATCATAAAGTCAGAATAGTCTTGAGGATGTAACTACATGCTTTGAATGAAATATTCACATAAGGCTCTTTAACCCTTCAGCCCCTGAGACTCCATCTGCTTCCAGTGCCCCCATGGCTCAGATTGGCTTCTGGTCATTCATTTCCTTTACCCTCACTTCTCCTGTAAGACAACCTGAGGGGTTCTAGTGCAACAGGCACCCTTTTTGACTTTGACATAAAGTAATTATAATTCTTAACACTCTCCACCTCTCTTTGTTTCCTGACTCTCCTAGGGATGAAAGCTGGAGAAAGCCACTACCCCCTCCTGTATCCCACTTCCTGGCAGAAGGCGAGAGGATTCTCTTCCCAGCTTGGCCCAGGACTCCTGCAGAAGGGCCAGCGTGGCTGTCCTCCTCTCTCCAGAATGGCGTCTTTGTCTACAATTGCTGTTCCGTCCCCGCAGCGAGGCCGACCATCTGCTGATGCCCACCACCAGCTGCCGTCTCATCTTAGCTTTCCCATCTCCTCTGAGAATTCTCTGGCTTGCAGGGATATGGTATTCTCTCTCACCCTTGCTCAGCCTGGGTCCTTATCTTTGGGGAGCTTTCACAATCTCTCCCCTTCACTTAGCATTGTCCTGGTTTCCCCTTGAGGCCTGAGGCCTGGGGCCTTCCCTGAGTCTCCTACAGTCATATATGCCATCACTTGGGGCATATATGAACAGGGAGGGCAGCAGGGAAAGTATTTGAGAGCACTCACAAGGGACAAATAGTTTCCACCAGGAGGAAA
Organism: Tolypeutes matacus; assembly: GCA_026826555.1. Lineage (NCBI taxonomy): Eukaryota > Metazoa > Chordata > Mammalia > Cingulata > Chlamyphoridae > Tolypeutes > Tolypeutes matacus. Next base: position 6,850,686 of record JAKSZT010054396.1, read on the forward strand.
ACAGATCCTGGGGCTCTGAGCCCCAGGGGTCTTAGTTTCAATTCCCCACATGGAATCTCAAACTTGTGAATCGTGTTCAAGGTTGAAATTTTCCTTTGGTATAATTTCATGGGGGAAAAAAACAAAACATAAAAAGAGCACGTTCATTTAAAGAAAATTTTATTTCTACCTGGAATGCCCTCCCCAACATGCCTCCACATTTTTATATCACACACGTCTGTCAGGGTCTAGAATAAACGCCGTCTCTTTCAGAACATCTCAGATCTTCCAGATTAATGGGATCTTTCTTCCTTCTCAGAGCCCCTAGTCCTGCATCCATCCTGCTCCTGAGCCCACATTCTGCCTCTCCTATGAGACACTCTTCTCAGCTGCTGCTGAGGCCTTAGCACATGCGAGGCCCAGCTTGGTCAAGTTACAGCATGAACTGAATTGACCCGAGCAAAACTGCATGCAGGCCCAGACCAACGCAGTAGTCATTCTCTGTGAATGGTTACTGGATGTGTGGATGAATAAACTCCTGCCCACACCACAGAGCTCTGTCTCCAGGCTCTCTGGGACCCTGCACCCCTGCTGTCTCTATCTTCACTGGGTCCTTGCCAGGCCCAGGACATGTGAGCCAGGAACAGTTCTCAAGATGCTAATGGGTGACATATACAGTTCATTTTTCTCCTTTCCCTCATTTTAGGTCCGGTCCCCAAAAGTAGAGCTGGAGATGGGGATTCTTATGCAAGTGCTATATTGAGGGAGTGCTCGTAGGAGAAACCTGTAGGAAATTGAAGGAAGCAGGGGAAGAAGCTCAGCAAGGAAGTCAGGGGAAATACAGCTGCAACCCGATCCCATGGGGGGTCCTGCAGCATAAAGTGTACCATAGCGGTCGTCCTGCCCAGGGGCACGGGTGCTGGGTTACTATATGTGCCAGTTGGTCAGCCACTGGCCAAGATGCCCCCTAAGGGATGGAACTTGCTTTCCTTAGCCAAGGATAGCCTCCAGGGAAGAGGAGAGGTGTGAGCTTTTAATCACCAACACCCCCAACAGCTAGGGAATGGGTGCACGGGCCTGGTAAACTGGAGCTGGGTAAAGCAGCAACATCTGTCACACCCCACGCCTTACTTTTCCTCAAACACACATATTTTCTTTTGACATGTTGGTCATCAGCCTATTTTCACTTTTTTTGTACCTCCATAGTTGGATATGAACACACTTGGTTAATTCCAATCTTGGTCAACCCTAGTGAAAGCCCAGACTATTTGCTTCAATAGATTAGACAAGGGGTCATTTGAAATTTGCATGGCAGAATTTTAAAGACCATCTGGTGTTATTTCTTTTCATAGTTGAGGAAACAGACTCACTGAGAGACAGGATTTACCTAGTCCAGCAAGTTTTGTAGCAAAACCAAGCCTGAGGCTGCTTAAACTTCAGGCAAGAGCCATTCAGCCATACCTCTATTTCTCCTTTTACCATTGCATCATGATTAACTTGTGAAGATTATCTAACGAATCATTATTGGTAATGATCATTAAATTCAATGTTTGGAAAAAAGTTGCATGCTTGGAATAGTATTCCCTGCTGTGGTTTATGTCTTAGATGAGGACATGGAGTTAAGCCAGATATAGAACCTACTTAAAACCTTACAGGATTTTAAACTAAACTTGAACCTTCTGGAGTTCATTTACTTATTCTTGGCAACTTGCAGCTTCCTGATTCTTGGAAAGTTGCTGGCTCATTTAGAAGAAAAACTCATGAGATTTCTTTGTGCATTGAGTAGCTCTTACAAAACAATCTTTTGAAGTGTAAAGTGTAATGAATAAGAAGCAGAAGACTGAAATTCTCTTAAAATACACATGGATGTAATCATTAAAGGAACAAGCACGGAAGGCAAAATGCATAACTGTTTCTTGTGCCCTAAACACTGAGAAGGTAGTCCTGTGCTCAGCAGATCCCAAACATGGCAGCTTTTCCTATGTCCAAGACACCCCTTAACAATGTAGGTGACTTACGTTAATGGCAAAAGGGACCAGAGGGAGCATGGCCAGGCCCTAGACCCATTTCATGCTGTGTCCCATGCATTTTTCTTGCAATATGCTCCATAAACAAGGATTCTTTCTGGTTCCTAATCTAAAGTGGTAAGAATAACCCATCATGGCCTTTAGGCTGAAAAGTTGAATGCCAGGACACAGCTAAATTTCTTTTGACACAGAAAAACCCTTTTTGCTTCTTATTTTGCCTTCACTCATATAGAAGGCCAGCTGGTCTCTGCCCTGGTCTACACTTGAGCTCTCTCCTAGCCCAATTTCAGCTCAAGGCTCACTAATATTTCTTAACCAGTTACTTGATTGTGTACTGAAGAAGGTGGGTCTCTTCTTTAGTAGCTGGGCTATCTGATAAAGCAAAGAGCAAATATAAGCAATTTTCTAGTACTCAGGAAATGTTTTTGTTACTCCAGCCATTTAGAGATTCTTAACTCACTACACACAGCACTCTCTTTGCATGAACCAGGGCGAGGATTTTCAATTCCCCCTCCACGATACCTTAAGATGGATCATAACCTCTCCCAAACAGCTATGACAATGTTTCAAGACAATTTTTATTTCTATTCACAAGCTTTATAACTTTCCAAGTCTTATGGGTTGAACTGTTCAAGTCCTAACCCCTGGTCTTGTGAATATGAATTATCTGGAAATAGGGTCTTAGAAGATGTTCTTAGTTAAGATGAGGCCAAACTAGATTAAGGTGGGCCCTAATCCAATATGACTAGTGCTCCTACATGAAGAAGAAAGTTGGACACAGACACAGAGAAGGGAATACCATGTGCAGATAGAGACAATAAAGAAGGGCACGTGGAGATGGAGACAGAGATCGGAGTTATGCTGTCATGAAGCCAAGAATTGCTGGCAAACACCAGAAGCTAGGACAAGGCAAGGAAGGAATTTTTTCCCTACAGATTTCAGAAGGAGCATGGCCCTGCTGACACCTTTTTGGACTTCTAGGCTCCAGAGCTGTGAGACAATAAATTTCTGTTGTTTGAAGCCATTCCGTTAGTGGTATGTTATTATGGCAGCCCTAGGAAACTAAGACTCCCTACTATTTTGAAAGATGGCAGGTGCAGCAGAGTTAGCTGGGTAGAGCAGGCTTTGGAACCAACTGACCCAGGTTTAAATCATGGTTCTTCTCCTCATTAGCTATGTGGCCTTGGGGAAGTTACTCAACATTTCTGTACATGGGAAGCAACCCTCGTGAATTTGGAGGGTAGTTGTGAGGGTTGGATGAGTTAATGTTCACGTGTGCCTAGCACATAGTAGGTGCTCAAAAACTGGGAGCAATTACCATTATTGGTGTTTTGGTGACTTTGGCCTTCATTCCAGATGGTGCAAGGGCACCTACTTCTTCTTGAAGGCTCTTTGCTGGTAGCTGGAACCAATTTCAGAACCATTGCTCTGAACTGGGACCACAGGGCCCTGGCTGTACTTTCTCTCTTCTTCACCCCTGACCCACAGCCACAGGGAGGACAGTATAGACTGAAATGACTTGTTCAAGGTGACCTAAAATGGGGTAGGTCCTCTTAAGTAAGGAGACCCCAGAACTATCACCCCTTATTTGATAATTCTCCAGCTTTTCATTGGAGATAACTGTTTTCCTTCTCCCACTTACCTTTACTCTACCTCTGACTTAAAAAAATTAATAATAATCAGCCTTTGGCTGCTGCATGATACAGCTGCCAACAGAGGTGCTGGCAGAATTTCCAGGTATTTCCAGCTGAATATCAGGCACCCTGAAAAAATGTGGATCAGGAGTTTAGAAAAGGAGCAAAAGGCAGCGACATGGATTTGGACATCATCCACCTGAGCTGTTAAGTTGAACCCTGGGAATGGGTGTAGCCTCTAAGGTGTTAATGGAGCTTATCAAAGGTCATATGTAACAGCCAAGAAAACTGAAAAAGAAAAACAGAAAAAGGGGGAACTCTCCTTAGGGGACTTTAAGGCATATTATAAATCTAGTTTTAAAAAAAACAACTTAGTATAGTGCCTGATAGAACAAGATAAACAGTCTGGGAAAAGAGCATAGTGCACACATAAGAACTTAATATGCAATCAGGGGAAATAGCACCAGGACACATAATTGGTTAGTTATTGGAAAAACCTAATTAGATCTTGAGGCAGAGACAATTAGTGCTTACCAAATAGTCTATGGGCTCCCCTGTCTGGAAGCCAAAGACGCTGAGAGGGTGGCATCGAAGCAGCCTGGGTCCCTGCTTGGAGGAGCAACCCGACCATCAGTGGGCTTGACATGAGCTAGAATTAAGGCTTCGTTGTGTTAAGGTCTCAAGGTTTGACAGTCATAGCAGCTAGCATTAATTATCACAAATAAAATACCGTCACACCTTATACCACACAAATCAAAATAAACTCTAGTAGAATAAGAAATGAAATAAAAACTGGAAGAAAATAAAGAGGAATGCTTACGCAGCCTCTGGATGGGATTTCTCTGGCCTAAAATCAGGAGAAGAAATCACAAATAGAAATATCCATGGTTTAACTCTATGAAAACTTTCAAATTCTGGACTCAGAAAAAACATTACAAACAGAATTGAACAACAAATAGTGAAATAGTTCATAAAAATGGAGTCCCAGGGAGAGAAAAGGATTATCTGAGGCAAAGCTTTAATCATAGCTAGCTTTTCCTGATACCTAAAATGTTTCTGAGTTCCCCATTTCTGCCAATTGGTTTGTGTCTGTACATGCAAACTGTATTTAACATTGGCTCAAACCCAACCTAATTAGTAAAGTCAATCTGCTGCAAAGAAAAGATCATTATAATGCTTCATGCAGCCAAATGTCCGTGATGTTTCTAGTATGTGCTATTGGAAGTTCTCCACATGGCTGCTCTCCTCTCTTGATACAAGAAATTTAAACCTGATCCTATCCGCCTTTCTGGGATCTCAAAGTAAAGGTGGAATTGTCCCTAGGGAACAGAGCTAAAGCAGATGGTTAAGACATTGAAGGCAATTTTTAAAACAATTTGGAAAAATCTAATCCTGCTTATATTCAGTAGCTTACACAGTCATTGAATCATATTATTAGCACATAAATGGGTGCTAGTCACTTTCTATGCATTACCTCACTTAAACTTCATGACAACCCTATATTATTTTCTCTCTTTTTCAAATAAGGAAACTGAGGCTCAAGTTGATGAGGTAATATGGCCAAGGTTAGAAAAGGAATTGGCAGAGCTGAGATCTGAACCCTAGTATTTTTCACTCCAAAGGCATATATTCAATAGCTGCCCAGATTGTCTGTTGCCTATCTAAAGAAAGATTCTGCATAGAAATACAGATTGAAAAGGAAGAAATAAAACCATCTTTATTTATAGACAACATGAACATCTATAAAAGAAATGCTGCACAATCTACAAAAAAATACTAGAAAAAATAAGTTTAGCAATGTTGCTGGACAAAATCAGCAAGCAAAAGTCAACTGTATTTCTTTATACTAGCAATGATTAATCAGAAATTGAAATGTATAAATCTATACCATTCCAATAGCATCAAAAAGTATAAAATACTTAGGAATAAATCTTATAAAAGATGTACAAGACCTGTACACTAAAATTACAAAACACTGATAGAAATAATTAAAGATAACCTAAATAAATGGAGACATATACCATGTTCATGGTTTGGATAAATTAATATTGTTAAGATATCAGTTCTCTCCAAACTGATCTATATATAATCTCAACCAAAATCCCAACAGGACTTTTGTAGAAATTGACAAGCTGATTTAAAAACTCATATGTACCACCCTCAATGAACTTACACATCCTGGAGCCTTGCCACCAACCATAGACCACAGTTCACACTGTAGACCACACTCTCTCCCACTCAGTTCTGAGTGGTGTGTGCTGATTTAAAATGGCCTACATCCGTTGCCACAACAGTACTCAGGACAACCTCCAACTCCCAAAGAAGCCCCTATATTTCAACTGCTCATCCCCTCCCTACCCCAAAAGTGTCAAGTGGCCACTGGCTCCACCTCATTGTTATAATTTCTTGCATTGCTAGAATCACCATATGTGAACAAGAGAATACCATCAAGTCCACTCTAATCCATAGTTCTTCCCCCAATCCTGAGGGCCCAGTGGGTTCCGTGTAATATTTTGGGTAATCTAAGCACCTCTTAAAATATATATATATATAAA
>JAKSZT010054396.1:6856980-6934535 GCA_026826555.1 Tolypeutes matacus
TGTATGTATTGTGAGAATTTTGATTTTTACCCATAATAAAAAAAAAACAAAAAAAAAACTCATATGTAAATTGAAGGACACAGAATAGCCAAAATAACTTTGAAAAAGAACAAAGTTGGAGGACTTTACCATATTTCACAACTTATTCTAAGTAATCAAGAAGATATAGTAATTGCACACTAAAGACAAGTAAATCAGTGAAACAAAATAGACATAGAGTCCAGAAATACCCACAATACATATAATCGATTGATTTTTAAGAAAGGTGCAAAGTCAATTCAGTGTGGAAATGAAAGTCTTTTTAACAAACCGTGCTCAAACAATTGGATATCCATATGCAAAAAACAAAACAAAACAAACAAACAAAAAAAACCTTAAATCCTTTTCTTGCCCTGTAAATAAGAATAAACTCAAAATGGGTTATAAACCTAATTGTAAAACTTAAAACTATAAAATTCTACAATAAAATCCAGAAGGAAATCTTTGAGACCATGGATTAGGCAAGGATTTCTTAGCTACAACACAAAAACACAATCCATAAAAAGAAAAGTCTGATACATTAGACTTCAGTTCTTTGCTAGACATGCTAATAGAATGAAAGGACAAGCTACCAACTCAGAGATAATATTTTCAAAAAAACATCTGATAAAGGACATATATCCATAATATATAAAGAACTTCCTCAATTCAGTAATTTTTTAAATGGACAAAATATTTGAACAGGCACTTAAACAAAGAAGATATATGGTGGAACAAGAAACCATATTCAACACCATTAATCATCAGAAAATTTCAATTTAAAACTACCATACACCACTGGAGTGTCTAGAAATAAACACACTGGTCATACCCACCATTAGCAATGAAGTCACCCAACCAGAACACTCATACACTGCTGGTAGGTAAATCATGAAACCATTCTGGAAAACAGTTGGGCAGTTTTTTTTTAAAGTTAAATGTACACCTACCATATGACCTAGGTGTTTACCCAAAAGAAATAAGAACATATGCTCATACAAAGACTTACACATGAATATTCACCGCAGCTTTATTCTAAGTAGCCGACAACTAGAAACAACCCAAATTCCATCAACAGGTGAATGGATAGACAAATTATGATGTATCCATGCAATAGAAGATTATTCAGCAATAAAAAGGAATGAACCACTGATACATACAACAACATGGATAAATCTCAAAATAATTATGCTGAGTGAAATAAGCCAGACCCCCCCGCCCCCCCCCAAAAGTACATATTGTATGATTCTTTATATTGAAATTTCTACAAAATACACACTATGGTGACAGGAAAACATAGCTGTGGGTATCTGGGGAATGGGGGGAGGAGGTACGTGCAGGGCAGGAAAGAGTAGGAAGGAGGCATTGCAAAAGGGAACTTTGGGACAGGATGGGTATTTTCATTATTTTGATTGAGGTGTATACCACAATCATTGTATGCCTTTGTGATATATATTAGTGTCAAAACATATCAAGTTGTACACTTTAAAATACAGTATATTGTTTGTCACTTATACTTCAATAAAACTGTTCAAAAAGCAAAAAGCATGTCAAGAACTAGGAAAAGAGGGCCTGAGATGCATGGAGAATGTCACTGGAGGAGGTTGGTACTTTAAGATTCATGACTTTTGAAGATGAAGAATCCATATGGTAATAATAGTAATTATTATTTGTTTTATTATCACTAGCTAACACATTTTCTGCTTACTATTTTTTGATTTTACAGATGGGAAAACTGAATCTCAGAGAAGCTAAACGACTTGCTCAAGGTCCCACCCAGAGCTAGTGAGTAGTGGAATAGGATTTGGACCCCGAGCTCACACGCTCAGCCAGAATATGAGGGAACTTCAGGGCACAGCACAGATTGCTACTGTGCCCTGGGTTTCCTACAGCGTTGGGGAGGTGCTGGGGCAAGTCCAATGGCAGTGTTCCCCAGCCCTCCTAACCCTGCAGCCCCAGAGCTGCTCAACCTCCATAAGCCCTTCTCCTCCTGTTTCTGCTCCTGATAATCTGAGGCCAGGCAGGCGAAGCCATCGCTGACAGGTTTAGATACTGGCAGCTCTGATCTCATGAATTACAAGCCAAAAGGCTGGGAGTCAGTACTCCAAGAGCTTTGAGAAGATGAAGACAAAAGCTGTCGGGAAAAGCGATGCATGAGAACATGCCTGGAATATGTGCAGATTCAGCCACTTCTCCAAATCATCCTAGGAGTGGCGTGTGGACCAGTCATGGCAGGTGTTCCAGGATGTCTCCCTAGGCCTGGGAGGGCCTTGAAGAACCAGAAGGGAGAAAAGCAGACACAATGACACATCAAGGGTCTTTTGCCAGAAGAGCCAGATACTATATAGGGACCAAAAGTTTCATTAGGACACAATGGCTGGCAGACCCACACTGTCCTCCAAGGCTGGCTCTCCAAGTTGAGTGAGAGGATAATCCCTTGTATTCTTGTACTTTGCAGCCCCAAGTCAGGACAGAGCCATTCCCAGCCTGGAACCCACCCCTCTGGGCCTGTTCATAGCAGCATTATTCACAATAGCCAAAAGGTAGAAGCTACCCAAATGTCCATCCACAGATGAATGGGTAAACACAATGTGGTATATATATATATACAATGGAATATTATTCAGGCTTAAAAAGGAAAGAAGTTGATACATGCTACAATGTGGATGAATATTGAAGACCTAGCTCGTGTTGAAAGAAGCAAGTCAGAGACAAAAGGACAGATATTGTATGATTTCACTTATATTAAATACCTAGAATGTGTAAATTCGTAGAGATGGGAAGTAGATTATAAATTTACCATGGTGGGGGATGGTGGGGATTGGGAGTTAATGCCTAATGGGTGCGGAGTTGCTGTTTGGGGTGATGAAAACATGTTTTGGTAATAGATGGTGGTGATAGTAGCAAAACATGTGAATGTAATTAAAACCACTGAATTGTACACTTGAAAGTGATTAAAATGGGAAATTTTACATTGTGTATAAGTTACCACAATAAATTTTTTAAAAAAGAGAAATGAAGTTCTGAGACATGCTACGACATGGATAAACCTTGAATGCATTATGTAGAGTGAAATAGGCCATGCAAAAGGACAAATGTTGTATGATTCCACTTATATAAAATATCTAAAATAAGCAGATTAATAGAGACAGAAAGTAGATTAGAGGATACCATGGGCAGGGGTGGGGGAAATGGAGAATTATTCCTTAACAAAGAGTTTCTGCTGGGAGTCATGAAAAAGTCTTGGTAATGGATAATGCTGATGGTAGCACAACATTACAAATGTAATTAGTACCACTGAAGTGTACACTTTAAAATGATTAAATTGGGAAATTTTTGTTATATATGTATACATTACCACAATTAAAAAAAAAAAAATTCATGAAGCTGGTATAGCCTGCTTCACATGTATGAGGTCCCAGGTTCAATCTCCAGGACCACCTTAAAAATAAATAAATAAATAAATAAATAAATAAACAAATAAATAAATAAATGGCAAAAAAAATAAAAGGGGGTCTGAAATGGTTACTCTCCAGGGTAGTGAGAGGTTGTGTTACTTTTCTTAACAGTGGAATCATGGGTCAGTGGATTATTATCACTGTATCACCTTCTCCTGCAGCCACTGGTGGTAGTTCAGGCCTATATTCCATCAACCAATCCCCTGAGAGTAACGTCACTGGGAAAAAGGAAGAGAATTCCTACCAACCTTCTCCTCTCCAATATCCCCCTCCCCTATCCCACATTAGTTTCCTATTGCTGCTGTAACAAATTACCAGAAGGTTAGTAGCTTAAAACAAAACAAATTTATTATCTTACAGCTCTGGAGGTCCAAAATCCAAAATGAGTCTCCCTGGCTAAAATCAAAGTGTCAGCAGGGCTGCTTTCCTTTCTGGGGAGGCTCCAGAGAAGAGTTTGTTTTCTTGCCTTTTTCAGCGTCTAAAGCCTGCCCGCATTCCTTGGCTGGTGGCCCCCATCCATCTTCATAACCAGCAATGCCCAGTTGAGTCTTTCTCACATCACATCATTCTGAAACTTATTCTTCTGCTTCCCTCTTCCACATTTAAGGACATTGTACCCACCCAGAAAATCCAAAATAATCTCCCTATTTCAAGGTCAAATGATTATCAATCTTAATTTCCCTTTATCATGTAAGCTAATCTAGCCACAAAATCCAGGGATTAGTACATAAGCATTTATGGTGGGGGAGGAGGGGAGCCATTATTCTGCCTACCACACATCTCCAAAAAACAAACCCACATACCTGGTTAATTAAAAGGATTGGCAAATCTTGTGTTTCTAAAAAGTAAAAAAAAAAAAAAAAGTCCATCAAGGAAGTTTACCCAAGTTTGGTTTGGGCAAGATGGTTGGTGAATAGGAGAAATACTGCTTTTGTTCTTGCATAAAACATCATCACCAGAGATACCCCAGTGCTCTCTCCCTGCTGAAAAGTTCTTGGAAGCCACTCAGATAAATACTTTTCTTTATGTAGGTACTTGCAGGTCTCCAAATCCAAGAAGGGAGTGATGCCAAATCCCCCGGGCTCCCCACAGTCAAACAGGAGGAGCTACTGACAAAGATATTTTAGAAAATTCTTCCCAGCCAAGGGACTGCCTTTCTTAATCCCGAAAAGGTTACCCCCTTTGGGCAGCCAGTTAATTACCTATTTACAGGGAGACTTCTTTGTCTATTGAGACTGTGGTTTCTTCTGTTAAGCAGCTATGTGGGGAGATCTGAAATCACTAATTGGAGTCCCTCTCTAGATTTCAACTGCACACATTGGGGTTGCTGGGTCCAAGGTATATACCTGAGAGCATTAGCTTCCCGTGGCTGCTGTAACATATCCTTCCTTATGAAGTTTTCCCTGGCCCAATGCCACAAATGACACTGATCAAACTATCTTTGTGTCTTTGTTTCTCCAACAAATCACATATGTTCCTCTATCATAGCACCACCTATTACAATGATCACTTCACACATCTGTTTCTCCTACTATGCAGTGAACAACTTAAGGATTCCAGAATCCACATGCTTATATACATCTATTCATTCAACAATATTTACCAAGAATCTGAAATGTATTAGAGCAACTAAGGAGGAGCATACACAGCTCAGAGATCTCATAATATGGGAACCCAACCTGACCTGGTATGAAAGATCAGAGAAATCTTCCCTGAGGATGCAGTATCCCTTGAGGTGTGGGCTGAAGGATAAGTAGGAGTTACCTATACAAAGAGGGAAAGAGTATTCCATGAAGAGGGAAAAACATGGGCAAAGACCTTGTGGTGAGAGGAAACATAGCAAGTTCAAGGAAATGGAAGAAGTCAAGAGTGGCTGGAGTGGGGCTGAAAGCTCCTCTAGTGAGGAATGAGTCTGAGGGTACAGGCAAGAGTCAGAGTACACAGGACCTTATGAAGGTATCTTATCATTATTCATCTTTATGTCCCTACTCAATCAAAGGTGAATGAATGAATGAAATCTGACCACTATCCACAGAGATCACACGAGAGTACTTTTCTTTTACCATTTGTTCAAAAACAAGTTTAAAAATGTATTTATCCTTTCAAACAATTTGTATTCAATGGTGACCCGATTCAGAGGTGAAAGGCTAGTTTCAAACAAAAATAACTCAGGCAGTAAGTATTTATTGAAAAATCACCCATGTACTAGGATCTGCACCAAATACTGGATTGGACTTGCTCCAAGTCAAAGGTGCTTCTAACCTATAAAGGAAAGAGACTAAAACAAATATAACAAACAGCTTAAAACTACCAACCCAAGGAAAAGAGGTCAAGCTGCACACTGACTGATCATTCAGATCACAGATGGTGGCTCATCAGTTACCTGAGAGTTTGTTAAAAACACAGCTTGTTAAAAATAGATGAGTTCAGGCTCCATCCCAGACCCAGATCAGAATTTCCAGAGATAAAGCTCAAGCATCTGTTTTATTAAGCAACTCCAAAGCACACCAAAGATTGAGAATCACTAATCTAGAAGCGTTGTTATTTATTGGGGAGCTAGAAAGAGGACGGGAATTAAGACAAATGAGGTTAGGAAGGTGGTAGGCATGGGGAGGTTGAGGGTAGGAAAGGGAGTAGAGAAGGGAGGTAAAAGTTAGTCTCCTAAAATAAACAACCCAAAGAAGACTTATTAGCACTTTTTAATCACTGAATCTCCTCTGGTGATGGGGAGCATATTTAAATGATTGAGTTTCTTGTTCCCAAAGCCATGTACCCAATAAGATACCACCTTGACGCTTCTCCTGCCACTTGATCACAAAGTGTGTTCACACCACTGAGAATTTAAGAGGTGATCGGACAACCCAAGGGTGTGAGAGCCCACGGGCCAAAAAAAGAAACCAACCCAAGCCCAGAGCTGCCCCAGCCCTCCAAGTAACCTGTGGTCAACCCCGTGGAACAAACATGAGTTTTCCTGGAAGTAGATGCTATCAATGGCTAGGGAATTGGTGCCTAATAATATCCCACAGATTGCTCTGCTTCCTACAAGTTTGTCTTCTGGCCAGGGAGACCAATAGACCCTTCCAGAGAGCAGGAGACCTATGAGACTTGTATGCTAAGAGAAACAAGGGGAAGAGGCTCACAGAAGCAGCCCATAGAGAGGTCCCTGCAAGGTCCACTGGCTTTCAGGGAGCTCCTGGTGGAAATATTTTATATTTCCAAACAGCTCCCCAAATGATACTTTTTAACATACAAGAAACTTTAATAAGACCCAGCCCCATTCAAAATGGTGGGGTAAGACATTTCAGGATTTCAGTCACAGGGCAAGCACTAAATAAAAAAATAAAGGCTAATTAAAAGCAGTAGGATTTCTTAGCACCATGGCTGGCCACTCCATCTCCCCTCACTGGCTCAGCTTGGAATTGGCTTGTGCTCCCAGCATGGATCCCTGGCCCCAGTTCCAGAGGGAGAAGAGTAACCTTCATGCACATACTGGGAGCATGCATTTCTGGCCCATTCTGTGTGGTGGTGACCTGAGGGACATACCATCCCAGGACTTGTCCTGCATGTAGAAGGCAGCTCACAGAACTCTCCTTGGGAACCCTACGGAAGAGCAGTCAAGTTGTGCTGCCTGGGGCAAAGGATTGCTGGCTGTAGGATATACAGTACAGTGCCTAAGACCATAAGAAAACTGATTCCTAGGGAAGAGAAGACACTCGGAACCATGTATATGGGGGAATTCCTAGGGCCACATGCACAGAAAGGACCAGGAAGGCCACAATGCCTTTGACTGGAGCTATTCTTTAAACAGAGTGTATGGAAAGTTCTGAAGGAGAACACTCATGCAGGTCAATCTGCCAAGATGGGGAAGGTGTTTTCTTTTCTCCTCCTCCTTCTCCCCATCCTCCTCCCTCTCCTCCTCCTCCTTCTTCTTATCCCTCTTTTTCTTCTTTTGTTAGCTTCTGGCAATCAAGGAAAGCTGTCTAATACTAGCTGGATACAATCACAAGGAACAGATGCCTCAGAGTCTAAGTTCCAGCAAAAACACATTAAAATATCAAAATGTCCAGATTTTAACAAAAGGTGACAAAACATAAAAGAAACAGGAAGTGATAACCAATGCAAAAGAGAAGATTAAAGCATTAGAAACCTTCAATGAGGAGAACCAGACCTGGGACTATACCATATTTAGGACTAAAAATGGTCCTAAATATGCTCAAAGAGCTAAGGGAAAATATGGACAAAGAACTAAAGGAAATCAAGAAAATGATAGAAAAACACAAAGATTATCAATAGAAAGATGGAAATTATGAAAGAAGCCAAACAGAGCTGAGGACCACAGTAACAGAAATTTTTAATTCCCTAGAGGGGTTCAACAGCAGATTGGAGCTGGCAGGAGAATCAGAACTTGAAGATAAGACAATTGAAATCATCCAGTCTGAGGAGCAGAAAGAGGAAAGAATGAAGACGAGTGAACAGAGACTAAGGAACCTTTGGGATACCATCAAGTGTACCAATATCTGTATCATGGGAGTCCCAGAAGGAGAAGAAAGGGGAAGGGGGGTGGGCAGAGAGACTAGTCAAAGAAATAATGACTGAAAACTTCTCAAATTTAAGAGAAGACATGTGCATACACATCCAAGACACTGAACAAACTCCAAAGAGGATAAACCCAAATAGACCCATGCTGCAGCATATTATAATCAAACTGCTGAATGCCAAAGATAAAGAGAGAATTCCAAAAGCTGCAAAAGAGAAGCAACATGTCACAGATAAAGGAGCCTCATACTATTAAGTGCCGATTTCTCATCAAAAATCATGGAGGCAAGAAGGCAGTAGAATGACATATTTGAAATGCTGACAACAACAACAAAAAATCCCTGCTAATCAAGAATTCTATATCTGGCAAAACTGTCTTTCAAAAATGAGAGAGAGAGTAGGACATTCCCAGATAAACAAAAGCTGAGGGAGTTCATTACCACTAGATCATATCTATAAGAGATGCTAAAGAGAGTTCTGCAGGTTGAAAGAAAAGGACAATAGACAATAGATGGAAATGGCATGAAGAAATAAAGAGCTCCAGTGAGGGTAATACATGGATAAATATAAATGCTAGTACTATTGTATTTTTGGTTTGTAACTCACTTTTTTACTTCCTACAGGATTTAAAAAGCCAATGCATAAAATGTCATGATAAATCAGTTATTTTGGACTCATAATGTATAAATATGTAATTTGTGACAAGAACTACATAAAGGTGGGGGAAGGGGAGTATAGGAACATAGCTTGTGTATACTACTGAAGTTAAGTAGGCATCAAAACAAACAAGATTATCGACTTAGAATGTAAAATATAAGCCCCCTGGTAACTACAATGAAAATAGCAGAGAATATTCAAGCTCATATGGACAGAATTTAGAGTACAGGTTACCAGGAATGGGGAGCAGGTAGAATAGGGAGTTAATGCATAATGGGTTTAGGGTTTCTGTTTGGGGAGATGGGAAAGTTTTAGTAATAGAAGGTGGTAAGGTATCACAGTATTGTCAAAGTGATTAATGCCATTTAATGGTATGCTTGGGAGCAGTTGAGATGGGAAAGTTTATGTTGTATATATGTTCCCACAATTAAAGAAAGAAAAAGAAAAAGCAACTAAAGAGACAATGACAATTAAATGCAATACATGATCCTAGATGAGATCTAGCAAGGCGGGAGAAAAGCTCAAAGGGACATTATTAGGACATATGAAAAAATGGAATATAGACTGTAAGTTTCATATTAATGTTAAATTTCTTGAACTTGATAACTGTACCTAAGGTAGTTACATAAGTGAATATCCTTGTTCTTAGCAAACATACACAGCAGTATTAAGTATTCAAGGAGCATGATGTATACAATCTACACTCAAGTGTTCATATAATGGATTACTAAATAAACAAACAGATGGACAGACAAATAGGTAGATGGATAGATAGACGGATTGGTAGATGGATAGAAAGAGAGAATGCTATGGCAAATGTAGCAAAATGTTAAAATTGGTTGATCTGGGTATCTGGGAGTGGGTAGGGGTGTGTTGGAGTTCTCTAGGTGGGGTTTGTATTATTTATTTAACTACCCTGTTTGAAAGTTCATAAGTTAAAAAAAAACTTTAATAAATAATCACAAGTGTTTTCTTAGAGCCTGGTTGTCCTGCATGGGTTCCCTGGCAAGACGGGAGGGTCCAGAGTTCACGTGAAGCTACAGCCTGGACAAAGGAGGCTAAGAAACATCACTCACATCAACATTTGCTTCTGTGTTGCTGATAAATGGAGAAACCTTTGGATGAAGGTTGAGGTCTGGAGCAAGGTTGGAGGGAGGGAATTAGTGATGGTGGGAAGAGCCCCAATTCCTCTTCATTCTTCCCTATATTCAAGAGCCCTTGTGAGATTCCAGCTTACAGAACAGCCTCCCTTTGGAGTACTCATAAAGAAACTTCTGATAAGGGCAACCTTATCATATAAGCCAAGAAGAGACCTGGCCATCTCTCTTTAGGCTAGACTTCCCTTCTACCCTAAAGGGAGAGGGCTAAGTTTTATGAGGGGAAGAGAGAAAAAGGGTACAGAGACAAAGCTCCCAGGTCACACCCTGTGGTAGGCCAAGTAATGGTTTCGCCCCCCCAAAATGTATACCCTAATCCCTAGTACCTGTGAATATGTGACATTACATGGCAAAAGGGACTTTGCAGATGAGATCAAGTTTACAGATGTTAAGATGAGAGTCCTAGATTAGCAGGTGGGCCCAATCTAATCACATGAGCATTTAGAAGCTGAGAATCTTTCCCAGCTGAACTCAGTGAGATGGGATGGAAGAAGAGGAGGGAGAGATTTAAGGTATGAGGGATTTGAGCAGCCGTTGCTGGCTTTGAAAATGGAAGGAGGAGATCACAAGACAAGGAAAGTAGACAGACCCAAGAGCAGGGGTTCTTAACCTTTTTTGTTCCATGGATCCCTTTGCCAGTCAGGTGAAAACCACAGACCCCTCACTAAGTCCACACTATACTGTATATTATTTAATAAATATATCACACCTGCACCAACATGTCCCCACAAGAATGTTGTTGTTTTTATTTCAATTCAAGCTCACAGATCCCTTGTTAAGAAACTGTGCTCTATTGTGTTGCAGGGTGATAGTTTGAAATATTAATCAATGAATTCTATTCCGCACCCCATACTTTCCTCCAGCCTGGATTCTTTTCCCCATCTGAACTAAGCAAGTTACCATTCATTGTTTTAGAGAGGTGTTGGCACAGTCAAAGATGGAGTGAATTCTCAGTTTTGAGTTTCAAAAGTATGGTCACAAAGTATGACGGGATCAGCTTGGTTGATGGATAGATTTGGGAGAATTCACAATGAGTAAGAGCAAAGCTTTCTGTCCTTTCCTCTACTCCTCCTGCTTTGGAGACTAGACCAGAGCCAGGACAAATGTGACCATTCAACATCACAGTCTATGATAACGGTGCCCCCTAGAGCTGTGAAGCGTATAACCTGCATGATTACAAACCAGGCTCTTTCCCTATTTCCACTCACTCTCTTTAGCATGGAAGCCATTATCTTCAGTCTTGTCACCTCATAGTTACAGGAGGGCTGCTGTACCATTAGACTTTAAATCCATGTTCCAAGTGGAAAGAAGAGGGTAGGGAAAAAGCCCTTCTCCTAGTGAAGATTTTTATTCGGGATGGGTTGCCCTCTGTATGGACTTCTGACTTGATCTCATTGGCCAGACTGTGTTATGTCCTCTACCTAGAAGGAAGGCTAGTGTTAGGAGTGTTAGGGATTGAATCATGCCCCCTCCCCCAAAGGCATGTTCAGGTCCCAACTCCTGGTCCTGTGGGTGTAAACCCATTTGTAAATAGGACCTTTGAAAATGTTATTACTTAAGGTATATCCAACCCGTATGAGGGTGGGCTTAATCCAATATGGCTGAAGTCCATATAAACCAAGGAAATTAGACACAGAAGAAGAAACCACAGAAGCTAGAAGTCAACAGAATCCATAAGAGAAAGGAGAAGATACTGCCATGTGCATGTGATGGAAAAGCCAACGATCAAGGATCACTAGCCAGCCAGAAGATAACAACCTGGGGAGGAAGCAAGCCTTCTAGCCTCTGAAACTATGGCTAATAAATTCCTGTGGTTAAGCCAATCCAATGAATGGTATTTGTTTAGCAACTAGGAAATTAAGACACAGAACCCTTTAGCTTTCCAATCTCTACGATAGGAAAGCAAGGGCAAGTTTTTGAGTAGCCAATTCACACAAAGCAAAGAGTATTCCAGGTAGGAGGCATGGCATATGTAAAGGCTCAAGAGCAAGAGTATCCCTACTCTATTCCCAGTGCCTAAAACAGTGCCAGGACATAGTAGGCACTCACAAGACCCTTGTTAGATGAATCAATGGATAAATGAAGTGAGAGTATTGCATAGTAGAAAAGCTGAAAGAAGATTAAAGTGGCTGTACTGTAGCATGGAAGAAAAGGAAACAGCAAGACAAGAAGCAAGAGCATTAAGTGGGAGCCAGAGCATGCAGGGACTTGTTTTTGGATCTTTAATCTAAGAAACAATGAAGAGCCTTTGAAGAATTGTCTGCAGGAGAGTAACATGATTAGATTTGTGTTTCAGAAAGACCGTGCTGGCTATGGAAAGGGGCACATTTTGGAGGGAGATAAAACAAAAGGTAAAGAGCCCATTTGGAGACTATTGCAATATCCAAGCTTGAAAAGGTGGTGCCCTGGAAGCGTACCATGTAATGGGGATGGAAAAAAGAATGGACTGCACTAGGTGATGGATTGAACATAGGAGGAAAACAAGGAGTCAAAGACAGCTCTAAAGTTTCTGGCTTAGGTTACTGGGCCCATAGTGCTACCATGCATTGAATCAGGAAGCACAGAAAGAACAGGTTTGGGTTTGGAGAAGGTGATGATGAATGTAGTTTTGACATTATACAAGACACTGTTATGGGGGGCAGATGTGGCTCAAATGGTTGGGCGTCCGTCTGCCATATGGAGGGACCTGGGCTCGATCCCTGGGACCTCCCGGTAAAATAAAAAAATATATATATATATAGAAGGTGCATGGGCTGCCAGGCTTAGTGTGCCGGTGAGCCTCCAGGCCCCGGGAGCCATGCAGCAGAATGATGACGTAACAGGAGAGAGACACGAGGTGCTCCGAAAGCTCTGAAAACCAGGAACTGAGGTGGCACAGGTGGCAGAACACCTCTCTCCTACATCGGAGGTCTCCAGGATCAAATCCTGGTGAAGACTGGAGGAGGAGGATGAGAAGAGATGGCAGGAAACAGACACAGAGAATTGCCCAGCGAATGGACACAAAAACAGCAAATGGGGAAGGAGGGGTTTAAAATGGATAAAGTAAATAAATAAATCTTAAAAAAAAAAAAAAAAAAAAGACACTGTTATGTACATACTCCAAGATCTGCTCATCCTCACCTGCCCCATAGGCCTTGGTCACTAGTTCAATGGTTTTACCCAGCTGCAATCACTACCACCCACTCACTTCATCCCATATCAGGATGGTCTTGGAGTGAAGCACTTTAGCCACATGAACTGCTTCTAGTGTAGCCATAGCAAGGGCACTGGCTCCTCGTGCAGCAGACAGGTGGTGGTCTTGGGCAGCTGTGCCACCAGTACCTTCTCCGTATGTTCATGGGTGGCTGTCATAAATGGTTAATTCTGTTCCATCCAAGTCCCAGAGTTTGTCCAACAGGTTTCCAGGTCAAGTTCCAGCTCCAATTCTTTGTACCCAATGGTGCACTGCAGCTTCTCTGCCTCTGCCCCCTGTCCTTCAAGTTCCAGCCTTCCATGGACATGTCTGGACATATCTAAGGATATGGTTTCTCTAATCACTTTTGGGCTCAACTGAAGTATCATACTGAAAGCTGGAGTCTAGATTCATGGATGCCTAGAGGGTCCAGGTAATGCAATCCAGAAAAATGCAAGGTAGTTAAAACCCCATGTAACAGTCATAATCTATGAGATACAGGAGAAAAGTAGAAGCCACCAGATAAATCTTTCTCCATATCCTCCCCTCAGTAAGGAGTGTTCCAAGACATGGTTCATCTACAAGTTCCCTCTAGAAGACATTCTATGTGATCAAGTAACTGGCTGCATTTTCTTACGAAACTGTAACTTTCTTGCCTCACTTATCTTTTTCCTTCACTCTTGCTGACCTGGAGTTGTACCTCCCAATAAATCCATATCATATGAGCCTTGCCTTAGGCTTTGTTTCCTAGGAAATCCATTCAAAGACTTGTTGGGGCATTCAAGTAGTGATAACTATAAACACAAGGAAAGGTCTGGACTGGAAACATAAATGGAGAATATGATGAATACCTGTTTGTTTATTCTTCTCCTTACTTTTGATAACAGTACCCCACTTTCCTTTTAAAGTTCTGTCCTACTACAATTTCATGTGGTCCCGGGGAGACAGGAAATTACAGCTTACCACTACCATTCTAAATTCCTTGAGTATTCCATTGAATAGGCACATGACTCCAGTTGGATCAATCAGAATCTTTTCCTGGGAATTAAATAATGACAATGGGAGAGAGAAGTTCTTTCATTCCTCCATGGTTGTTAGTTGGTATCTACTACCATTCCTCTACCCTCTCCACACTGCATGAGGAAGTCTGTCTGCAGCAGAAGAGAATGAGACCAACACAGAGACAGAAACAGAGCCAAGTGATGGAAATGGAGGGATAAAAAGAGGTCTGACAAAATTCAGATCCATACATGCTCAAGGTCAGCTCCACTCTAAAGTAGTCTTTTATATTAGCCTGCAATTTTTCTTTATTTTTGCTTGAACTAGTTTGAATTGGGTTTCCATCATTTGCAACCAGAAGTCCTCACTAATATAAATGCAACCATGACTAGATGCTAACAAAACCTACTCAAAGTATGTACCCTGATAAGAGAAGAGGGACTAGGACAAAATCCTACAAAGCAGGAATGTCTAAACAACAGTCAGCAAGAGTATTAGAGACTGAAAAGCAGTGATCAGAGAGATAGGAAGAAAACAAGGAGAGTGAGGTCATGGTAGACAAAGGAAGAGAGTCTCAGAAGAAGGGAATGTTGAAGAGTTTCAAGTACTGCCAAGAGGTCAAATAAGAAACAAAATGAAAAATGTACGTTGGATTTAGCAGCAGAATGTTCCTGATGATCTGGATGAAAGCAGTCTCAGTGGACAAGAGGGGGCAGGTGTCGAGGAGTAAACAAGAAATGGAGACAATAAATGTGGAATACGTTTTCAAGAAACTTTGTTGTGAAATGGAGAAAAGAGAGGATGACAGCTGAAGGGTGTAGGGGAAGGAGGAGTGATGTCAGAGAAGGTATTTTTTTTTAAAGATAACAAAGACTTAAGCATTTTTAATGCTGATGGGAAGAGGCCAGTAAAGAGGTAAAGACTGCAGATTTAAGTTAGGGAGGGAAAAGAGTAGTCCCTGAGAAGGTGAAAGGGGCTAGACTCTAGAGCACAGGCCAAAGTATGAGCATCCATGGGTAATAAGAGGGTACAAGGGAAATACAGGTACAAATTAAGATAGGTTTGGGGTTTGATGACAGGAAGTTGGGCGAACTTTATCTGTGAAGTAGCAGCAAGGTTATTACTGATGGTGGCAAGGGGCTGAGGGGTAGTAGGACAATGTTGAAGTTGGAAGTTTGAGGAGAATGCCTCTGTGGAGGATCAGGAGACAGAGGCCACTAAGGAAACATAGAGGATTCCTAGACCTGTTGAGGAACCAGTTGATTGGAGACCATGAATTTATAATGGCCCCAGTGCATGAGGCAGTGCAAGGCTTTTGAGCAGTGCTCAGCAGGGTCAGGACAGGCATGAAGAAGCAGGGCTGGGGTTTTGTAGGACTATAAGACAAAGGAACAGAGGCCCTTGGAGGCAGAACAAGGAGAGGAAGGAAGGGAAGACAGGAGGAGGTTGAAAGAGAAGCTCAAAGTGGCTCTAGGGCCTGGAAGCTCCTGTGAGGCTGAAGAACAGGTGCAAAGGGCATGTGCTCAGGCACTGATCACTGCAGCCCTTATCTGATAGCAGCCAGAGACCCAGCGCCTGCCCCATGTCCATGCACACTAAGTCTTTCTTCACACTCTATCCCCAACCCCCATCTAACTAACTTCTGCCCTCCACATACTCTGCACCATGGTCAGCTGGTCTCCTTCTCTCCCTTACCCTACACTTCTCATCCTCCTGCCTCTGAGCCTTTTCTCATGGCCTTCCCCCTGCCCCAAATAACCTCTCCACATGCACACATACACACTGATGGTAAAAAGTTGGTTTTACAAACACACTCTCACACTGTTTGCCCATTCAACTTCTTCACACTGCAAGTTCAGATCATCCTCTACATTTAATGAAGCTTTTATCAGCTATTCTGACTCTCTCTTCTGAATCCCTGAAGCATTTATAAAAGGTATCCCAGAACAGTGCTCTAACAGTCTCATGGTAGCTGTTAATTGTTTCCTTTGTGCTTTGGGTCTCCTTAACTAGATTATGAGTTCCTGGATGTGCAGGGCTACTTGGCTAAATTGATAATAGACAGATGATAGATAGGTAGATAGATGATAGATGATAGAGAGATAAATGAGAGAGGGGGGTAGATGAGAGAGAAAGAGATGGATGAGAGAGATAGATGATAGATTTGCAATAGGGAAATGTTAAATTCCTGTACCCCGAATTTAGAGATCTGCTAAGTAGGAGTCCCCACTTCTCTCACCATTACACACAAAAGCATACAGACATGGATACACAACATATAGAGTGCAGGCGCCTGGAGACTCATGGACTAAGGCCAGTGCATGGATCCACCCAATGTTAATCTAAAGTCATCTCAACTTTGCTTTTCAGACAAGACTCCAGCCCCACCTGGCTCCCCTCCTGTCTATGACTGTGCTGGTGGCAATAAGAGCCTCTCAGACCGTAAGCCTGGTGCTAGGCTCCATGGGAATAACAGGCAATGATCACTAGCGGAGCCTGCTACCCTAGACCTGTCTACCAGGAGCATAACCCACAAGGTGTCAGCTGGCCTTCCCCAAAGCCCAAGGACTAAGCTGAGCAGAGCGATCCCAAAGCCCCTGAATCCATCTAGATGACTGCGTTCTTCCACCTGCCTGTGCTGCTCATGGTTTCCAAAGGAGGATCTTGGGGCCTGACAGACGACAGGAAGCAGGACCAAGGAGAAAACAAGGTCTGAGAGAACAAGAAGCAAAATGCATCCTTCTTCAACCATCCTTGCCAGGAGTCAACACTGGACTTAGAATAACTTCATTAGACCCAGAGCAAGGCAGGCATCTCTGAGTCAATGGCAGGGAGACAGGAGCAGAAAATGAGGCTTTCTGGACATCTACTTCCCACCAGCCTTCCCCCAACTAAAGGACAACAAATCTGCCCAGGTTAGAGGTCTCTAAAAATCAGCCTTTCTCTACCAGAAATGTGAGCCTCTTCCATTGACAGTTTAAACAGTGATCATACTTACAGAAACAACTCCCAAAGAAGCTTCCCTCCAGAGCTCCAGGGAAACTGGGACAGAGCAAGTGAAGAGAAAGGGGACCTCCAGGGACAGCCACACTCTTGCTGCACAGCCAGCCGCCAGCCTGGGAGGGAGTGATTGCTGCTACTGCTCACTGCAGGCTCGGCTGAGGACAGTTCTCTTTTATTCCCTTCCCACTGGCCAGGCCAGGTCTGCAGGTGATAAATGGAGAGAGCTGACCTGCCACAGGAGCACAGGCGGGCCTTGTGGGGGCAGAGCCAGAAGGCTGGGTGGTGCTCGAGGGACAGCTTCCCCTGCAAGGACACTCTCATCACCACTGCTCCTCAGGCCAGAGCTGGCTTTGGCCTTAATGCTGAGCCCTCTGACAAGACTGCTGGATAATTGGTAACTCTGGCCTCAGCGGCGACACAGGGCTGAGCAGGAGATTTTGTAAGGATGAGAGGCTCGCAGGACCATGGTGTGGTTTCCAGGTGGGCCCGGCGCTCTGGCCTGACCTGGTGGAATTTCTGGGATGCTGCCACCTGAATGGGGTTGTAAGGTAGCAAAAACAGCAAATGGGAGACCACCTCTCTCAGGACTTGGGGGTGTCTGTGATAGAAAAGGTTGTGCATGTGTGAGGAATTCCGGGCTGAGTTCTGTGGAGGGGAGTGGGGGAGGGGGAACTATGAGGACATGCTTCAGGGTATTATGGGCTGCTTATGGCTGTGTTCCTCATCCATCCATCCATGGTACTAATTAATTATTGCTGCAGAAAAATTAACCCCCAAACTTAGTGGCTTAGAATAAGAACATTCATCATCTCACAGTTTCTGTGGGGCAGGAATCTGGGCACAGCTTAGCTGCTTTCTCCAGCTCTGAGTTTCTCACAAGGGTGCAATCAAGGTGTCAGCCAGGACTGTGATCATCTCAAAGCTCAGCTCTCATGATTGTCGGCAGGAGTCAGTCCCTTAGGGGTTGCTGAGCTGAGGGCCTCAGCTCCTCACTGGGTGTCACCCAGAGGCTACTCTCAGTTCCTCGCCGCATGGGCCTCTCCATAGGGCAGCTCACAACATGGCAGCCGGCTTCATCAGAACAACCTAATCTCAGAAGTGACATCCATCACTTTTGCAGTATTCTATCCATTAGAAACGAGTCACTAGGTCCAGCCCTCTCTCAAGGGGAGGGGATTCCACAAGGGTAACTGCCAGGAGATGGGGTCACTGGGACCGCTTCAGAAGCCTCCTGCCACACCCATTAATTCATTCAGCAATTATTTATGACCAACTACTAGGCACCAGACTGCATGCTATGTGCAGAGGATAGAATAAAACAGACATTGTCTCTTACAGATTGCAGTCTAGTGAGTGAGGTACCTATTAATTACAGAAACACACAAATGAATGTCCAATTCCAACTACAGTAACTATTAAAAAGAGGGAGTCACATGGTGCCATGAGATATTTAACCAGGGGGCTGGGCCAGGGGCTTCTTGAGTAAGTGATAATTGAAGATCGATGGAGCAGCAGGAGCTGGCTGGCTACGTGGAGGTGGCTGGGTGGGGTGGCTGGGTGGGGCGGCACAGCAGGCAAAAGGAGTAGCATGGTACACGTATGTGATGGTATGTGATGGTGGTGAGTGTGCAGCAAGGACACGAATGTGTATGTCTGCGTGTGTTCTGTACCTGCGTGAACCTATGTATTTACACTGTGTGAGGAGATTTCTTAGGTAAGCAGAGCAACTGGTGTACTTTAAGACTCTAAGGAAGGAACAAGAAGGTGGCAGAGAGGACAGAAGCCGAGCAGCACTATCTGGACTTTCAGAATTATGTTCCTTCACTCCTCCCCCCACACTCCCACCCTCCAAACACTCTCTCTGTAAGGTTTCTTTGGGGAGTCATATATAGCCTCATAAAAAGCAAAAATCTGCTGATGCAACCTAATGCATCATCCGGAAAAGCAAAGCTCTCTGCGCAGGCTGGCTCTGCCCCGCCTGAGCCTGGGAGGCTCCATTCTGCAAACCAGCCTCTTCCTTGTTAAAGAGACAGTTTATTGATTGAGGCCAAAGTGACTTTTTATGGGGCCTCAGGTCCAGAGACAGGAAAGAGTCTAGGAGGATGATAGAAGGCGGGGCCCCAGTTGGAGGGAGGAAAGGAGAAGCCCCGCAACCAGTTGGAAGGACAGGGATGGGGAGAGCCAGGGGAAGCCCTAGCTAGGACAAGTTCCCTCTAGGTGTCAAAGGGGGACTGAGGCAGGGTGTAGTGTGACAGGTGGCCCAGCCAATTGCCCCTGAGCCCCAAGCCAACAAAGGACCTTTGAACTCCATCACTACCTGGCCATGTGAAGACAAGCCCAGACCTACTCAAACCAGCAAAACTGAACAAAGGTTACCCAAGGAGGACTTCACTCCTTCTGCCAGCACTTTGATGAGCTGTGCAAGCAGACCCTGCATCTAGAATCCTGGCTCAACTCCTCAGTTGAGAACCTAAGGGCTGTGACTCCCATTTATTTGTCCATCCATTCATTCCAGAAATACCAGTTCCTGTGTGCCAGGCACTGTATTAGGCTTTGGAGACACAGACATGGTTTCTGCCCTCATGGACCTTATAGTTAGAAAATAATCATCGAGCAATTATTCACATACCATATAGTTGCAATTATGAAAGTTACATGAAGGAAAAACACAAATGAGACCTAACAGGGTTTAGAAAACATTAGGAAGCAATGGGAAAGGGCTCCTGGTCTATAGATTGTCTTCTGGGTCTTGCTAAACCCTGCAGAGCCTCAGTCTCCACTACATTCCTGCAGCAGTGTCCATTGCTGGTGTCACATGTAGTCTACCTTGTCAGCAGAGTAAGTGAACAATGCTCTACTCCCTCCTGACCCACTTTTGCTATCACAGGTCTGGCCAGTCCTCTGAGATGGCCCCATCTCTATCCTGCACTGACCTGTGCTGTCCTTCCCCTGCCTCTGCTCTAGGAGCCCTGCCCCATGAAACAGTGGTCCCCGGCAGCCACACAAGCTCACCACCATCAGCCATCTGCATGGCCCCTCTCTAGGGACACAGGAACATGTTCTTATCTCCTTCAAAGCACAGAAGTGAAAGTCTCAGGAGGGGATGGGATGAGAGGTTAATCCAGGCTTTTCCTGCCAAGATGTTTTACCATTTATATTCACAGGGTTCAGGAAGAAATGAAACAAAAGTTTCCTCCACCTTTACATCCCCATGCGCATCCACAGATTTTTGACCCCCTCTGAGACCTGAACCAAGACATGGGGACAGAGAAACCAGCTCTACCAGGTCCTCACTGGTCTTCATCTCTTGCCGTCAGCTAAACTTTTATCTCCTGTGTCATACTCTACTTTCTTCCTTGCTCAAACACCCAGTCCTCTAAGCTCAGGATCTTCAGAGTGAACAAATGCTTTTTTCTCCTCACAAAGCCTGGCTTTTGCAAATGAAAGCCTTGCTTTTCTGACCATCCTAATTTCCATTGCTTTAAAGCAGTGGCTACTACTTTGTAGGGACCTGAAAAGTTTTTACAAATACTGATGCCTGGGGTCCATTCCCAGAACTTCTGCTTTAATTGGACTGGGACTTAGACTGGGTAGCAGGATTCCTAAAACTCCCAAATGATTCCCATGTACAGCCAAGGTCAAGAAATGCCATTTAAGAATAAAAGAATAGCAATGATATATTTGTGTCTCAGCTGTGTTTGCCTCCCCATGAAAGAATCTAAGCCTCAGCATCACTCACTCTGCAAATTTACTTGAGTTTCCACTCTTTAGGTACTTGGGATACATCAGAGAATGAAATAGACAAAAAAAAAAAAAAAAAAAAAAAGATCTTTGCCTTTGTAGAGCTGACATGCTAGCAGAAGAGACATGGTAAACAACAATAATATATGAGTAAATTTTATAATATCTTAGCAAGTGATGAATACAAAGCAGAAGGAGAAAAACAGAATATAGGGAATCAGTGATGGGGGAAAGTTGCCATTTTAAATGGGGTGGTCAGGCTAGGCCTTATGGAGAAGGTGACATTGAGCAAAGACCTGAAGGTGATGAGAGAGTGAGCTATGTGTTTAGGAAGAAGAATTGACAGGATATATGGTGATTTGGTGATTGTTTAGAAATTGAGAGCAGAAAAAAAAAAAATGGTGAGAATAAAGGATCCATCAAGGATGATTCTCAGGTTTCTTGCACAAGCAACTGCATAGTGTAAAGTGTTTTGCACTGAGCGGAACACTGGAGGAGGAGATCTGGAGGCAGAAGTCCAGAGTTACATTCTGGACAGGTTGGTGTGCCATATCTACAAGACATCCAAGTGAACCAGCATGCAGACTAGGGGACTGCACACTATGGTCCCCAAGCCACATCCAGCATGCTGTCTGATTGAAAAAAATCAAAAGAAGAAGAATACTTCCTGACACATGAAAGTTTTATAAATTTCAGTGTCCATAAATAAAGTTTTATAGGAACACAGCCACTTCCTGTTCGTTCACATATTGTCTATGGGTGAGTTTGTACAAAGGCAGAGTTGAGTAATTGCAGGAGAGACCATTTAGCTCACAAAGCCTAAAATATTGATTATCAATATTTACTGAAGAGGTCTGTCAACTCCTGATGTAGACTATTGGGTATATGGATATGGAGCTCTGGAGATTCATCTGGGCTGAAGATACAAATGTGGGCATCATCTGCATCTGGAGGTATTTAAACCATGGTCATGGATGAGATCAGAAAGCAAGTCTGCAATGAAAAAAGGGGCTAAGGCCAGGCCCAGAAACACTTGGGCATCTGATGGTCAGATGAAGGAGATGGAGCCTGAAAAGGAGACCAAGAAGCAGTAGCCAAGAAGTAGGAGGAAAACCCAGAGAATACGCTGTCATGGAAGAAAGGGAAAAGATGGCATTAAGAGGGACTGCAGTCAACAGGACCAGTGCTGCTGAGAAGTCAAATAAAATGAGAATGGAAAGAGTCTAATGGATTTAACAAGAGGAAGGTAATTGTGGCCATCGTGGGGATTCGGTGGAGCAGAAAAAGGAGACCAGACGGGAAGGGGCTGAAGGGGAGATGGTGAGGAAGTGGAGATGTGGTACTAGGGTAACTTTTTCAAGTAGCTCAGCTGAGAAGGGGAGTACCATCAGTTCAGACATAAAATGGTGACTAGAAGAGGAAGAAGGTCTGTTTTTATTGTCACTGTTTTTGTTTGTTTTGTTTAACACCAGAATGATTGGTAAAGAAAGAGAATGAAGATGCAGGAGAGAGAGCAGACATGGGTGGAACGGGGTGGCCGAGCCCTGCAGAAGCTCACTGACAGAAGCCCAAGAACCCCTATTCCCTGCCTGGCTGCTCCTCTACTGGACCTAATGAGGAAAGCCCACCTTACCTTTCTCCTGCAGCAGGTACAGTGAAAGGGGAGGCCCTCTGGACTCAGACAATGCAGCTTAAAATCCTGGCCTTGCCTCTTAATAAGTGTATGACTTTAGCAAGTGACTGAAACTCTGGAAGGCCCAGTTTCCTTATCTATAAAATGGGGTTAAGCCTCCCTACTTCACAAGTGGGTATTAGGATTAAATGTGATGATGTTCATACACCAGCCACCCTCTCTGACACATCACAGACACTCAACAAATGTTAGAGTCCCACCTCCCTGACAGAAACCACTCCCAGCCCCGCCACTCCCAGACATTGTCTTGTAAAAAAAAGAGAAAATAATCTTGGACACAAACTTGACCTACATTCAGTGCCAAATCTCTTGTCTTTCAGGAAGGGAAGAGAAGCAATACCAGGGATGCACACAGCCAGCTGGCCTGGACTTGGCCAGTGCATTTCTTGGGAAGTTCCCAATTAAAGAAGGCTCAGAGATCCCTTCTTTCAATCAGATATTTGCCTGAGCCCTCTGGCCACCCAAACTCTGGAGGCTTTTTATCAAAACTGGAGCTCCTAGCCTGTTTTGTCAGGGTTCTAATTTTGCAGGGAATTGAGGGAGAAATGTGTATGGTATTCTGAGATTACCTGGAATTGTTGCCACAGCACCGACCTTTTGCTTGATGGGGAAGAGGGATGGGATAAATAAGGCCAGCAGGACATCGCTTCTCTTTTGACTGCTGAAAGCCCACAAGATCACCAGTCCCTAGTGCAAAGGAGGATGTGGCCAAGACCAGGAGGCATGATAAATTCTAGGGCAAGGGAGAATGAGAGGTAGCACCTACCATTAACACGCTGATGGGGGCCATCTGTGCAGAACACCTGCCTTCCACAGTCACCCTCCTGGGCTGTGACTCAGAAGTATCCTGTTCTAAGAATCATCTCCCTAACCTGTTGTATGGAAAAGATAGAGCAGATGCATTTCCCTGGCATTTCCTTTTCAAAGCTGGCAAAGTGACTGCAGCCCCTGCTTTATAGCCAGCCAGGGAAGCATTTCATCATTTTCTAGGACAAAATTCCTGTGAAAGGGACAGACCAGGTTGGTCTTTCATCATGAGAGATCAACTCAGCAGGCCAGCAAGGAGAGAAGCCAGTAGTTCTGGGAAATGAATCAAAGTACCAAAGCCGCCTCCTGCAATTATTTAAATTAAATATTATGTTTCATTGAATGTAAAATATATAATTAATAAAGGCCCCCCACCTTTTTTATAGTCTTGCTGAGATGCAAAGAGATCATTCCCAGAATAAACTTCTCCCACAGTGCCCCAGAATGATGTTCTGTGTGCATGTGCGTGTACACAAGGCAGCATCTGTGTCCAAGGCATCATTTGACTAAAAGGAACCCACCGAAGCCAATTTAAGTAAAAGGGATTTATTATTAGGAATTGGGAGCATCTCGCTGTAACAGACAGATAGGTCAATTTTTCTACCCCTTCAGTGTCTGCACCTTCTGACTAGACCAGACCACTCCCCTGCTCCCGGCCAGCCACAGTCCATTGGACCAGGACATCTGACCCATGCGGAGTCATTTGGCCTCACCCAGACATGCTAATTAGTTGGTGGTACTGTAACCAAGGAGGTCATGTCTCAAAGACATGTATCAATGCTTGAGTTAAGTACTGCCTGAGTACGGTGGACCTCAAACTTTTGTATGACAAAGGGTCACCTGGGGCATTCGTTAAAAATGTAATTTCCTTGGCTCCATCTCCAGAGAATTGGCACTCTGAATTTTTAATAAATGCTCCAAGTTATTTGAATGCAGGTATTTCAGCAAGATGGGAGACAGAGAGAAAAAGGAAGCAGATGAGAGATGAAAGAACTGCACTGCCGCAGAGAGAAAAAGAAAGGGGAAACTAGCTGCCTTGGCCGAGGCCAGTTTCCAGTTTTGTTTCAGTGCCTCATAAGCTCATGTGTATTTCCTGTCCTTGTGTTCTGCAATGCCTCTGATTCTCTAGATACCCTAAGATGGTTTCTGCTTCTTGCCATCAAAGGATCCCCAACTCACTCACACTTATGGAACCCAGGGCAAGTGACCATCTGGTCCCTTAAGCCGTGGCTGGTGGGAGTGAGGTGCAGGACCATTTGCTACAAACACGGCCCCCTTGCCCCCACCTCTTCAACAGGTATAATGGCTGGTACTTCTGGAGAAGACACTCCAAATGCATTACCACAGTGGGCACACATGAGGGAGTGAGCGCTTGTGGGCGTCTGTGTGCCTGTGTGTGCACGCATGTGCACAACTCTGGGTCTGCATGCCTGCGAGGCTTGTGTATGGTATTTTCTCAGAGAACAAGATTATAATTGTGAGGGGGTGTGTGTTACTGAATCAGGCTGTGCACATGAGTGGGAGAGAACCAAGCCAAACTGTGTTCTACGTTATAATTGTCCACATTAGAGACTCATTAACTGTATCGCTCCATCTACCCATAATACACCAGGATTTTATTTAGAAATGAGCTTTTTAAAGAGAGAGAACAAAGAGCTCTGTTATTTGTGGGGGTTGAGGGGCTTCCAGACTATTTGGAAACGGGAACTTGGTAAGTGTTGCACTCAGCAGGACCTGAGGGTGAGGCTATAGGGGTCTATGGGGGAAGGCCACACATCCCGAGGAGGCAGCAGGTTCAGTCTCCACAGTGTGGGAAGCAAAGTTGGAGAACAGGGAACACCGCCTCAGAGTCTGGTAAAGAAAACACCAGGAGTTAGAAGTCCAGTCAGGACTGTGGTATAGGATGATTTTTATATCTCTACCTCCATGGACTATTTACAGCATCATAAGGGGACTTCTGCATATCTGATAGTCTCCACAACAAATTTCTTACCACAGAATAGAGCCAAGAAGAGAAGAAAACCTCTCTTTCCCATCACCAACCCCTAGCACTTTCTCTGACTCCCATCATCATGTATTACTTTCTCCCTCATGCTGTGTGCTGTGAATGGCTATAGGAAATGTCCATTAGCCCCTCTCCATGCTCTTTAGAGGACATCCTCAGTCCCTCTCCCATATTCCCCTCAGATCTCCTTTCCAGTGCTATATGCCCACCCCACCCCCAAGTTGCTGTGGGCTTTGCTGCTAATTGTTTGCAGCTGTGACCTTCTCCAGTGACTTGCCCTTGGGCTCTGGGAGCTGCTCCATACACATCCATGTATCCAGAATTAGAGGTTCCAAAGTGCCTGGGATTTTACTCCCGACATCCTTCCCACCCTCCAGCAATGACTGGCTAGTACAGGGTATAAAGCCCAGCTCCTTTGCCTGAGTAGATACAAACTTTCCGATGCGATTTAGACTCCAGAATTCCCCAAGAGATCAGACAGAAGTTAGGGTTTTAACTGAAATCCCTCCTTTAATTGGCTTCTTCCCATTCTGATAATGCTTCTCCCACTCCCTTTCTGACTACTCCTTGGAGCACTTTCTTAATAAATGACTTTCACTCAAATCCAAAACTGAGAGTCCGCTTCTGGGAGAATCTAAAATAGACCCCTCTTTCTAGTGTCCCAGCCCTGTCCACAGCCCCAGAAAGGGCAGGCCTGTGTACCATGAAACCTCACCTGCTTGCCCATAGCTAATTAGATCAGGTGGATTCCTAATCCACGCAGAGCCAATTAAAGTCTTCTCTAGAGATTTAGAATTGTGACATAGAGATCAAATGAGTTAACTATGGGCAGTTGGCCTTAAAGATCCGAGGGATTTGGAGCTGGAGATCACCATCTGGTGGTAGCTAAGGTGTGAAGGGACAAGTGAGTCAAAAAGCCAATCTACACAGAGAAAATTAAAGCAGATAACCTGAGAAAGACAGAGATTTGAAATTCAGGGCGAGAGAAAGAGTTTAAAGATGCTTGACAATTATCAAGTCTGATTAAATACTTTCTCCCAGTTAACTAATTCAAGAAGAAGTAATCTGGACAGACTTATAAAAAGCAAAGAGATTGAATTACTCATTTTAAAACTTACAGCAATGGAAAGCTCAGGACCAGACGCCTTCACTAGTGAATTCTACTAAATATTTAAAGTATTAATACCAAACCTTCACAAATTCTTCCAAAAAATATATATAGAGAGGAGGGAACACTTTCAAGCTCATTCTATGAGACCAGTATTACCCTGATCCCAAAACCAGAAAAAGACATCGCAAGAAAAGAAAACTACAGACAAATATCCCTTATGAATATAGATGCAAAAATTCTCCATCAAATACCAGCAAACCAAATCCAGCAACATATAAAAAGAATTATACATTATGATCAAGTGAGCTTTAACCTGAGAATGAGAGGTTGGTTCAACATCTGAAAATCAATCAATGTAATGCACTATATTAAAAGAATAAAGGATAAAAACCACATGATCGTCTTCATTTTTTATGAAGAAAAAGCGTTTGACAAAATCCAATACATTTTCATGATAAAAAACAATCTAAAAACTATGAATAGAAGAGAACATCTTCAACCTGATAAAAGAAGGAACAGAGGAAAGAAAGCTTTCTCCTAGAGGTAAAAACAATTTCACAAAAAGCAGTCTTAAAAATTGTACTGTATAACCAGGGCAAGAATCAGAGGAAGAGATGAGAAAATCTGATCAGTTAAACGCGGGCTATTCTAGAGTTCTAGAATAATTTGGACAAAAGTCCAAAAAGATCCTTAACACAAACCCAATCAATAATAAAGCCCTAGGCAAGAGAGAGAAACTGACCTTCAGAGTAAACCCAACAAGATAATTAGATGCCTAGACATCAGTAAAAAATTACAAGCCATCCTAAGAAACAGGAAGATACAGCCCAGTCAAGAGAACAAATGAATATTTCAGAGGAGGCACGGAATTTGGAACTAGCCAAAGATGTTCAAACGAATCTCCTCAATGAATTCAAGGTCCCCAACAGTTCCAAAAATCTGCAGGGCACACTCCATTAGATTTCAAAACCTGAGAGTCATCAGACTTTGTTTTCTTCTTCTCCTCAGGGCCTCATGGGGGCTCAACCTTTCCACAGGCTCACCCAACAGCCATACCTTTGGTTCCACCATCTTCAGGCATCTGGCTGGTGACTGAAATCACACTCCAAGAACACTGGGGTAATGGCTGCACTTTCTCCCAATCTCTGAGGTACAGTCTCAACCCCCTTAGTACAGTGAGGTGGCAGCAATATTCTCCCTAATCTCTGGCATACAGGTCCAACCCCCTCAGAGCAGTGGGGGTGGTGACCTAACTCTCCTTAACCTAACAGGCCAAATCCTCAGAGAAGTGGAGTGGTGATCTAACTCTCCCCAACCACCAGGGAATGTGCTCCACCCTCTATGTAGCCAGGGGTAGCCAAACTCTCCCTGAACAGTGGACTGGAACATCCACCCTCTTCAAATGCTAGATCAAACTCTACTGGCCCAAGGAGATATCTTAATTCCAGACCTCAGCTTCCACAGTTTTCCTCCTAAGGCTATTTTCCCTTCAATCTCTCCCTTCCCTGTCCCTATTAGTACAGGCTGACAGTCATTCATACAGATCTCTCAAAAAGCTTGTTGATTTACCATGCAGGAAACAGGGGCCCAAGCTGTCAGACAGTAAGACTTTCCACAAGACCTTCCTGGATAACTGAATTTTCGATCCTGACTTACAAGTTCCAATTTTAGTTAATTCCTCAAATGGGTCACTATCTTCTGGGGTCTTATTTTCCAGAAGCTTGGAATTTCTGAAATCAGTTTTGGTTCCTTTGGGCCCAACAATTCAGTTCTCAACTTATCTCTTTTCTCAACTTATCCTTGTACCTTATAGTATTTTGTTATAAGGTGCAAGGCGAAGTCAGGCCACATTTTCCACATTTACTCTGGAAATCTCCTCAGCTAAATGTCCAAGCTCATCATTTTCAAATTATGCCTTCCATCTAATATCAAGAGTCAATCTTGCCAAGTTCTCTGCCACTTTAAAGCAAGGATCACTTTCTTTCCAATTATCATGTCAGTCTATGACTTCATTGGAAGAAACTTTAGGGTCCATATTCCTACCAACAGTCTTTTCAAAGCAATCTAGGCCTTTTCCATCAAGCATCTCACAATTCCTCAAAAAAAAAAAAAAAAAAATACACCTTACCCATTATAAAACCATTCCAGCATTTTTGGTTTTTGCAAGCAACAGAACCCCACTCCTGGTACCAATTTTTGTTTTAGTTTGCCAAAGAAATGCCAATGCAAAGTACCAGAAATCTGCTGGCTTTTATAATGGGGATTTATTTGGGGGTAAATGCTTACAATTCCAAGGCCATGAAATGCCCAAATTGAGGCATCAGCAGTGATGTTTTCTCACCAAAGTCAGCTACCATTGATCCTGTTGTATTACCACGTGGTCACAAAGCAGATCTCAATAAATGCAACAAGACTGAAATAATATGAAGCAATTTCTCTGGACATAATGGAATAAAGTTGGAAATCAAATGAAGTGGAAAAGGGGAAAATTCACAAATATATGGAGATTAAACAACACACTCTTAAATAATCAGTGAGTCAAAGAAGAAATTATAAGAGAAATCAACAAATATTTTGAGATGAATGAAAATGAGAACACAACATACCAGAACCTATGGGATGCAGTGAAGGCAGTGGTAAGAGGGAAATTTACAGCCCTCAATGCTTACATTTCAAAAGAAGAAAGAGCTAAAATCAATGACCTAACTACACAGCTGGAGAAACTAGAAAAAGAACAGCAAACTATTAAGTAGAAGGAATGAAATAACAAAGATCAGAGGTGACATAAATGAAATTGAGAACAACAACAACAACAACAAAAAAAAGAGAATTAACAAAACCAAAAGTTGGTTCTTCAAGAAGATTAAGAAAATCAACAAACCTTTAGCTTGACAGACAGAAAAAAAGAGAGAGGATGCAAATAATAAAATAAAAAATGAAAACTGGGACATTACTACTGACCCAACAGAAATAAAAGAGCATAAAGAGGATACTATGAATAAATGTATGCCAACAAACTAGACAATGTAGACAAAATGGAAAAATTCCTGGGAATGTACAAACAACCTACACTGACCCTAGAAGAAATAGAAGACCTCAAAACAAACCAATCACAAGTAAAAAATTGAAACAGTCATCAAACAACTCTTCAACATGAAAAGCCCAGGACCAGATGGTTCAAAGATGAGTCCTACCAAGCATTCAAAGAAGATTTAATATCAGTATTACCCAAGCTCTTCCAAAAAATTGAACAAGAAGGGGTGCTACCAAACTCATTCTATGAAGCCAATATGACCCTAATACAAAAGCAAGGTGAAAAATATTATGTAAAAGAAAATTATAGATCCATTTCCCTAATGAATACATTTGCAAAAATCCTCAACAAAATACTTGCTAATCAAACCCAACAACACATTTAAATTATTCATCATGATCAAGTGGGTTTTATAACAGACATGCTAGTGTGGTTCAACACAAGAAAATCAATCAGCGTAATACATCAAATTAAAAAATCAAAGAAGAAAAATCACATTATCCTACTCATTGATGCAGAAAAGGCTAATAACAAAATACAGCATCCTTTCTTGATAAAAATACTCCAAAAGATAGGAATTGAAGGAAACTTTCTCAATATGATAAAAGCCATATATGAAAAACTCACAGATAACATTGTACTCAATGGTGAAAGACTAAAAGCTTTCCCACTGAGGTGAGGGAAAAACACTGTCACCACTGTTGTTTACTATGATGCTAGAGGTTCTACCTAGAGCAATTAGGCAAGAAAAAGAAATAAAAGGCATCCAAATTGGAAAGGAAGAAGTAAAACTTATGCTATTCACAGATGATATGATACTATACCTAGAAAGGTGTGAAAAATCTACAACAAAGCTGCTAAAGCTAATAAATTATTTTAGCAGGGTGTCAGGGTACAAGATCAATAGGCAAAAATCAGTGGTGTTTCTATATACTAATAATACACAATCAGAAAAGGAAGCCAGGAAAAAATTTCCATTTACAATAGCAACTAAAAGAATCAAATATTTAGGAATAAACTTAACCAAGGATGTAAAGTACTTGTATTCAGAAAATTACAATGTATTGCTAAAAGAAATTAAAAGAGACCTAAATAATTGGAAGAACATTCTATCCTCATGGATTGGAAAACTAAATATCATTTTTATGTCAATTTTACCCAAACTGATATAAAGATTCAATGGAATCTTGATAAAAATTCCACCAGCATTTTTTAAGCAAATGGAAAACACAATTATCAAATTTATTTGGAAGGGTAAGGGGCCCCGAATAGCCAGAAACATCTTAAAAAGGAAAAGCAAAGTTGGAGGACTCTCACTTCTGGACTACATATTACCTAGCTACAGTGGTAAAAACAACATGGCACTGGCATAAAGATAGACACATAGACCAATGGAACCAAATTGATGGTTCAGAAACAGACTCTTACATTTACGGTCAAGTGATTTTGGACAAGCCTGTCAAATCCACCCAGCTGGGGCAGAACAGTCTATTCAACAAATGGTGCTGGGACAACTGGATATCCGTAGTCAAAAGAAAGAAAGAAGACCCCCTATTTCACACCTTATACAAAAATTAACTCAAAATGGATCAAAGACCTAAATATAAAACCTAGAACTATAAAGCTCCTAGAAGAAAATGTAAGAAAACACCCTCAAGACCTGGTGGTAGGTGGTGCATTCTTAACCTTACACCAAAAGCATGAGCAATGAAAGAAAATATGGATAAATGGGACCTCCTCAAACTTAAACACTTTTGTGACTTTAAGGACTTCGTCAAGAAGGTAAAAAGGTAGCCGACGTAATGGGAGAAAATATTTGGAAACCACATATCCAATAAGGGTTTTATTTCCATTCTATATAAAGATCATACAACTCAACAATAAAAGAGCAAGCAATCTAATTAAGAAATGGGCTAAAGACATTTCTCCAAAGAGGAAATAAGAAATACAAATGGCCAAAAGCACATGAAAAAATGTTCAATGTCACTAGCTATTAGGCAAATGGAAACAAAAACGACAATGAGATGTTACCTCACACTGCATAGAATGACCAATACTAAAAAAAAAAACAGAAAACAATAAGTGCTGGAGAGGATGTGGAGGAATAGGAACACTCCTTCACTGTTGGTAGGATTATAAAATAGATGCAGCCTCTGTGGAAGACAGTTTGGTTGTTCCTCAGGAAGCTAAATATAGAACTGCCATATGATCCAGCAATTCCTCTACTAGGAATATACCAAGAAGAATTGAAAACTGCGATATGAACAGACATCTGCACACCAATGTTCACAGTAGCATCATTCACAATTGCCAAAAGATGGAAACAACCCAAGTGTCCATCAACCAATGAATGGATAAACAAAATGTGGTATATACATACGATGGAATGTATATACTGATTCTGAGGGGAGGGGGAGGGAAGAATAAGTGGAACATGGGGCATTTGTAAGGCATTGGAATTGTTCTGCATGATACTGCAATGACGGATACAGGCCATCATACATTTTGTCAAAACCTATAAAACTGTACAATGCAAAGTGTAAATCATAATGTAAACTATAGACCTTGGTTAGTAGCAATACTTCAATATTGGTTCATCAATTGTAACAAATGTACCACACTAATGAAAGACGTTGTTAATGGGGAAATATGGGAGGGGGAGGGGTGAGGTATATGGGAATCCCCTATACTTTTTTTTAATATATTTTAAAAGATGCTTAGATTACATAATAGTTACACAAAAATTACAGGGATTCCCATGTTCCCCACCTCCCACACCTCCCACAACCTCCCATATAAACATCCTTCATTAGTGTGGCACATCACCTGCAATGTATATACACATCCTGGGGCTTTGCCACCAAGCATGGACCATAGTTCACATTGTAGACCACACTTTCTCCCACACAGTTCTGCATGTTATATGCTGGTGTAAAATGGCCTATATCTGTTGTTGTAATGTCACTCAGGATAATTCCCAAGTCTCGAAAAACCCCTGTATTACAACTGCTTTTCCCTCTCCCTACCCCGAAAGCGTCCAGTGGCCACTGGCTCCACATCAATGTTGTAATTTCTTCTGTTGCTTGAATCACAATACGTCTATAACAGAATACCAGTAAGGCCACTCTAGTCCATAGCTTTTCCACCAATCCTGAGGAGTCTGGGATGGTGATGTCCACTACACCTCCAAGTGAGAGGGGGCTTATATCCCATGGATAAGATGGATGGGATTATCCTGCCTGCAGTTGCAGACTCTCTCCATTCCCTGGAATGGCCGTTGTCCATCATCATCTCCCCGCCAGGTCTCTTGGGTAAGTCCATTGAGCTGTAGAGTAGGAGTTGCAGCTCCCCTGAGATTCCAGGCACAGCTGGCACATGGACAGGCCAAAGGTTCCAGTCTCTGGAAGTACACCTACAAATTCCAGCACCACATATAGGTTTGAATAGAAAGGACTGATGAACCATGTGCAGGGAGGACTTATTTGAGTCCAACTCTGTCACTCTCAGGAGCACTTATTCCAAAGTATAGCCCATCGATAAGGCATCAATCTCTCTACCCCCTTTATATAGGACCTGGGTGTCTCCAGAGCCCTCAGGAGCCCCTCTGTTTGGGGTGATATACACTTTGGTGTTCTATGAGATCCTACTGAAGTGTGCGTAAGCGTTACCTCTGGGATGACCTCCCAACTCTCTTTGAAGTCTCTTAGCCATATGAACTCATTTGTCTTTACCTTTTCCCCCTTTTATTCAAGGTCTTTTTCCAGTCGTATTGCCAGTTGGCACTTGGTACTAATCCCTCATTGCCAGGGAGGCTCATTCCCGGGAGTCATGTCCCATGCTGGGGGGAAGTAATGCATTCATATGCTGAGTTTGGCTTAGAGAGAGGCCACATTTGAGCAACAAGGAGGCTCTCAGGCAGCAACCCTTAGGCACTCCATAACAATAGGCTAAGTTTCAATTACAAGAGCAAAGACTCATAAGGCTAGTCATTGATAACAAGAACCTATCAGTGGACCATCCTCGTTAGCCAGACACTGCCCCTGCACTTGGGGAACTGTTGCTGTTCCATTGGAGAATGTGGCAGAGCTCTCCAGGCTGGGAATTTTGTTCAGTATTCTCTCATTTATTGAGTGGTCCTCCACCCACTGTGACCATGCTCCACCCCTTGATCATTTGAACAATTTTGTATATCTTTTATGTATATTCAGGTGAACTTCCTCCCATGAAACCCCCATCCCTGACACCCCCCAACAATGATCCTCTCCCACCCCCGTTGTAACCCTTCTGTGATCCAAACCTTCCTTAAAGATGAAGCCCATATAATAACCAAATACAATTAATAGGAAAATGAAATAATAATGATAAGTTTAAATGTAAGAGATAAAATACATGGAAACTTAAAAAAAAACACTAAAAATAAAATAAAATTAAAGGATTAGGATATTCAAAAAATGGGGAAAAATTTTTTTTTAATTTTTTTTTACATTTTTCCTTTTATCACTGCATTATCAGGTGTCCAGTCTGTACCATGGCACCTTCCCTCTCTCATTACCCCAGTGTCTACCAAATTTTCATTTAATTTTCAAAGAAGTTTTAGGTCACAGCAAGTCACACACAGAATACTAGAGACTATCATATACCCAACCTCCTCCCCCTTTCCTCACCCCATATTAAAACCTGATGGTAGCATTGTTATAGCTGTTGTACAGATAGTGAAACATAGCTACGAAACATTGGCAATGGTGTACAGTATAGTTTACATTTTAGATAGTACAATTTAATAATTTTTGATGATATTTACCATGTCCTGTGTCCATCACTGTAAGGTAATGAAGAACATTTCCCCTGACCACTAAATACCCCCTGTTTGATCTATTCTGTTCCTCCCTCCCCACCCCTCTGGGGCACATGACACCCCCCTGTCTTGACTCATTGGATAACAAGATTCATAGTTACATGCAACAAGAGGTCTTGACACGCTGATTGTCCTCTCCCATTAGGATCCACCCTTGCTCATAAGAGACGCCCACCTGTCTGTTTCTGGGTGAATCGGTCCTCCCAAAGATTCGGGTCCAGCTCCTTCTGACTCACTGTGTGGGTCTCCAACCACCAACACAACACATTATGACAGGATGAACACTCACACACTCCCCAGAAGCCTACTCCAGATGCGCCCCATCCTGAATGCCCCCCCAACCAACACCCTAAACGAGTGACACTACCTTGTCATATTGCCATAAGAGCATTCCCACTCCTGCACTTTCAACCTCATACCCACAAATCCCGTGTTCACCTGGTCCCTCTCCCATCTCTCTCCCCATATTCTAGGTATTCTAACCCACCCTTCCTAATCTACCCACCTGTCAACCCTGCACCACCAAACCCAGTAATATCACTACCCACCTGTCCTATTCTTCAATATGCAACTATACTCTATCACTTTACCATAGATTATGTCCTTATGGGTAATGGCTCACAACCTTCTCTTCTCTTTCTCTCTCTTGTTAACCTATCTTTCAGACAATGGTTCTCAGAGACTGCTCACTTTCCTCAATTCAAATCAGTGAGGTCATGTACTGTTCATCCTTCAATGCCTGGCTTGCTTCACTCAACATAAGGTCTTCAAGATTCATCCATATTATTCTGTGTGTTAGCACTTTATTCCTTCTTACAGCTGAGTAATATTCCAATGTATGTATGTACCACATTTTGTTTATCCATTCGTCTGTTGATGGGCACCGGGGCTGATTCCAACTTTTGGAAATGGTGAACAATGCCGCTATGAACATTGGTGTTCATATATCTGTTCATGTCTTTGCTTTCAATTCTTCTGGGTAT
The DNA here is from genome assembly GCA_026826555.1 of Tolypeutes matacus. Classification (NCBI taxonomy): domain Eukaryota; kingdom Metazoa; phylum Chordata; class Mammalia; order Cingulata; family Chlamyphoridae; genus Tolypeutes; species Tolypeutes matacus. The sequence continues at coordinate 6,892,210 of JAKSZT010054396.1, forward strand.
ATACCCAGCAGTGGAATCACTGGATCATATGGAAGATCTATTGTTAGTTTTCTGAGGAACCGCCAAACTGTCCTCCACAGTGGCTGGACCATTCCACAATCCCACCAGTGGTGGATGAGGGTTCCCATTCCTCCACATCCTCTCCAACACTTATAGTCTGCTGTTTTATTAATAGCTGCCATTCTAATGGGTGTAAGATGGTGTCTCATTGTAGTTTTGATTTGCATTTCCCTAATAGCTAGGGATATTGAGCATTTTTTCATGTGCTTTTTAGCCATTTGTATTTCTTCCTTGGAGAATTGTCTTTTCAGGTCACTTGCCCATTTTTTAAATGGGTTGTTTGTCCTTTTATTTTTGAGGTCTAGGATTTCTTTATATATGCACGATATTAGGCTCCTATCAGATATGTGGCTGCCAAATATTTTCTCCCATTGGGTAGGTTGCCTTTTTATTTTCTTGATAACATCCTTTGAGGTGCAGAAGTTTTTAATTTTGAGGAGATCCCATTTATCTATTTTTTCTTTTGCTGCTCGTGCTTTGGGTGTGAAGTTCATGAAACCGTTTCCTATTACAAGATCCTGTAGATGCTTCCCTACAGTATCTTCCAAGGTCTTTATGGTTTTGGCTCTTATATTTAGATCTTTGATCCATCTTTTTTTTTTTTTTTTTTTAAAGATTTTATTTATTTATTCATTTGTCCCCCCCTTGCTGCTTGTGCTCGCTGGGTCAGCTAACCACGCCGTGCGGGCGGGCTTGCCTTCACCAGGAGGCCCTGGGAACCGAACCCGGGGCCTCCCATATGGTAAACGGGAGCCCTACTGATTGAGCCACAGCCGCTTCCCTCTTTGATCCATCTTGAGTTGATTTTTGTATAAGGTGTGAGATGGTGTTCCTCTCTCATTCTTTTGGGTATGGATATCCAGTTCTCCAAGCACCACTTGTTAAAGAGGCCATTCCCTCCCAACTGAGTGGGCTTGTGGCCTTGTTGAATATCAGATGAGTGTACAGGTGAGGATCTATACCAGAACTCTCAATTCAGTTCCATTGGTCCGTATGTCTATCCTTGTGCCAATACCTGCAGTTTTGAACACTGTAGTTTTGTAGTATGTTTTAAAGTCAGGTAGTGTGATACCTTCAACTTCATTTTTCTTTTCAATATGTCTTTGGCGATTCAGGGCCTCTTACCTTTCCAAACATATTTTGTAGTTAGTTTTTCCAGTTCCTTAAAAAATACAGTGTTGATTTTTATTGGGATTGCATTGAATTTGTAGATTAGTTTGGGTAGGATAGACATCTTGATGATGTTTAGTCTTCCTATCCATGAACAGGGAATATTCTTCCATTTATTTAAGTCTTCTTTGATTTCCTTTAACACTGTTATGTAGTTTTCTGTATATAAGTCCTTTGCATCTTTAGTTAAATTTATTTCTAGGTATTTGATTCTTTTAGTTACTATTGTAAATGGTATTTTTTTCTTGATTTCCTCCTCAGATTGCTCGTTATTGGTGTACAGAAATGCTACTGATTTTTGAGCATTGATCTTATAGCCTGCGACATTACTGAACCCCTTTATAAGTTCTAGAAGCTTTGTTGTAGATTTCTCAGGCCTTTCTATGTATAGGATCATGTCGTCTGCAAATAATGAAATTTTTACTTCTTCTTTTCCAATTTGGATGCCTTTTATATCTTTTTCTTGCCTCAGTGCTTGAGCAAGTACTTCTAAGACAATGTTAAATAGGAGAGGTGATAGTGGGCATCCTTGTCTTGTTCCTGATCTCAGAGGGAAGGCTTTTAGGATTTCACCATTGAAGATGATGTTAGCTTTGGGTTTTTCATATATACCCTTTATCATATTCAGAAAGTTTCCTTCTATTCCTATCTTTTGCAGTGTTTTTATCAGGAAAGGATGCTGTATTTTGTAGAATGCTTTTTCTGCATCTATAGAGATGATCATGTGATTTTTTTCTTTCAATCTGTTTATGTGGTATATTCCATTGATTGATTTTCTTATATTGAACCATCCTTGCATACCTGGGATGAAACCCACTTGGTCATGGTGTATAATTCTTTTGATATGTTGTTGAATGCGAATAGCAAGTATTTCGTTGAGGATTTTAGCATCTAGGTTCATTAGAGAAATTGGTCTGTAATTTTCCTTTCTTGTGGTATCTTTGTTTGGCTTTGGTATTAGGGTAATATTGGCATCATAGAATGAGTTAGGCAATATTCCTTCTACTTCTATTTTTTGGAAGAGCTTAAGCAGGATTGGTGTGAGCTCTTTCTGGAATGTTTGGTAGAATTCAGCTGTGAAGCCATCTGGTCCTGGGCTCTTCTTAGTTGGGAGGTTTTTGATGACTGAGTCTACCTCTTTACTTGTAATTGGACTGTTGACTTCATCAATTTCTTCTTCTGTCAATGTAGACTGTTTGTGAGTATCTAGAAATTTGTCCATTTCCTCTAAATTATCATTCTTGTTGGCATATAATTTTTCAAAGTATCCTCTTACGTTACTCTTTATTTCTGTGGGGTCAGTAGTGATATACCCTTGCTCATTCCTTATTTTGTGTATTTACATCTGTTCTCTTTTTCTTTGTTAGTCTGGCTAAGAGTTTGTCAATTTTATTGATCTTCTTGAAGAACCAGCTTTCGGTTTTGTTTATTTTTTCTAGTGCTTTCTTATTCTCTATTTCATTTGGTTCTGCTCTAATCTTTGTTATTTCCTTCTTTCTACTTCCTTTAGGTTTAGTTTGTTGTTGTTTTTCCAATTCCTCCAAGTGTGCAGTTAGGTCTTCAATTTTAGCTCTTTCTTCTTTTTTAATATGTGTATTTATGGCTATGAGCCTCCCTCTCAGGACAGCTTTGGCTGCATCCCATAGGTTTTGATATGTTGTGTTGTCATTTTCATTAGTTTCAAGGTAGTTACTGATTTCTTTTGAGATTTCCTCCTTGACCCACTGTTTGTCTAAGAGTGTGTTGTTTAACTTCCATATCTTTGTGCCTAATCTGTTTCTCTGGCCCTTAGTGATTTCCAATTTCATTCCATTGTGGTCAGAGAAATTACTTTGTATAATCTCAATCTTTCTGAATTCATTGAGAGTTGTTCTGTGTCCTAGCATGTGGTCTATCTTGGATCATAATCCATATGCACTTGAGAAGAATGTAAATCCTACTGTATTTGGGTATAATGTTCTGTATATGTCTTTTAGGTGCAGGTCCTCTAATGTATTATCCAGAGTCTTTGTTTCTTTATTGATTCTCTGTCTAGATGTTCTGTCTAATGGTGTATTAAAGACCCCCACTATAATTGTAGAGGCATTTATTTCTCCACTTAGTTTTTCCAGTGTTTGCCTCATGTAATTTGAGGCACCACAATTAGGTGTATAAATGTTTATGATTGTCCTCTCTTCTTGAGAAATTACCCCTTTTACTAATATATAGTGTCCATCTTTGTCTCTTACAATTGTTTTGCATTTAAAGTCTATTTTGTCTGATATTAGGATAGCTACTCTTGCCCTTTTTTTGGCTATTGTTTGTTTGTAAAATTGTTTTCCAGCCATTCACTTTTAGCTTCCTTGAATCCCTGGTTCGAAGGTGGGTTTCTTGTAGACAGCATATAGATGGATCATATTTTCTTACCCATTCTGCCAATCTGTGTCTCTTGACTGGTGAGTGTAATCCATTAACACTCAGTGTTATTACTCACAATGAATTTCTTACTTCAGCCATATTTTCTTTGGGTTAATGTATGTCATATGTTGTTTTAATTTCTCTTTTTTCTTTTTAGTTGTTCTTATACTCTCTCTCCCCTGTTTTTTCCTTTCAACTTGTAGACTTCCTTTAGAATTTCTTGAAGTGCAGGTTTCTTATTGGCATACTCTCTTAATTTCTGTTTATCTGTGATTATTTTGAACTCTCCATCATTTTTTAATGCCAGTTTTGCTGGATAGAGGATTCACGGCTGGAAGTTTTTTTCTTTTAGTACTTTGACTATGTCATACCACTGTCTTCTTGCCTCCATGGTTTCAGATGAGAAATCAGCACTTAATCTTATTGTGCTTCCCTTGTATGTGATGGTTCTCTTTTCTCTTGCTGCCTTGAGTATTTTCTCTTTGTCTTGAGCATTGGACATTTTGACAAGTAGATGTCTTGGAGTTGGTCTGTTGGGATTTATACTGTTTGGGGTGTGCTGTGTGGGTTGGGAAGTTTTCAGCCATTATTTCCTTTAACATTCCTTCTGTTCCCTTTCCCTTCTCTTCTCCTTCTGGGATGCCCATAGTGCGTATGTTTGTGCATTTTGTGTTGTCGGTTAAATCCCTGAGTCCATGCTGGATTTTTTCTATCTTTTTATCTATCTGTTCTACTATCTGTTTGATTTCAGATGTATTGTCTTCCACATCACTAATTCTTTCTTCTGTCTGTTCAAATCTGCTGTTGTGTGAATCCAGCATCTTTTTGATTTTTTGGATTGTGCCATTGATCACCATCATATCTGTTATCTTTTTATATATGTTTACAATTTCTTCAGTATGTTCTCCCAGTGTCTTCTTAGTATCCTTAATCTCTTCCTTCACTTCATTAAGTTGGTCCATGATATTTGTTTGGAAAGCTTTGATTAGTTGTTCAATGTTCTGCATCTCTTCCTGGTTTTTAGTTTGTTCATTGGACTGGTCCATGTCTTCCTGTTTCTCAGTGTGGTTTGTAATTTTTGTTGCCCTCTAGTCATCATTTTATCTTGATAGGTTTATTCAGTTGATTAGCTTCTCTCTCTGCTCTACAATTTTATTTAGCTGGTGGTTCTGTGTGTGTGTTAAGTTTTCTCTTTGACACTTTGTTCTACTTATTTTATTTCCTTGCTTCTTTCTATGTTCCCTTGAAGGCAAAAGATTAGGGCCAGAGGAATCGAAAGATGTGAGAAAGGAAGAAGGATAATAGTAATATTGATAAAAGTTAGAAGAGGGGCCATATAAGACTTACTAAAATGAATATTTAACTCATGTAGGCAGTGTAGAGTAATAGGAAAAAGAAGTGGAGTACCTGCAATGGACTGGGAAACCAAATAGAGGAAAATATATATAATGATTTAGAAATCCAGAATGATGAGGAGAGAGAGAAAGAGTAAAGAAAGGGCTGAAAGGAAAAAGTTAATAATAATAAGAAAAAAAAAGAAGAAAACAGAATAGATATTATAGAAATTGACATCCTTGAAGTTGTGGGCTAATGAAAAAAGTTAGTATGTAAGAACCACAACAGAAAGCAGAAGGCAGAAAGATGAAGGAAGGAAAAGAGATAGCGTTGGGAGACAAAATCAATATAGACAGAGAATGGGGAATGATGGAAGAAGCACAGCAAAGAAGAGACAAGCTAGCAGCACGAATCTTTCCTGAGCAATCCACCTCACCATCCAGCTCCCTCCAGATTGATGTCCCCAAGATTCTCGCTCTGTGAGCCCCCAGCACAGACCCCTCAGGCAGGATCCTGTCCCCAAAAGCCATCCTTCGAGAGTGAGTTAGTGAGTGCCCTCCTAAACCGAAGCCATCTTGCCCACCAAGCCCCCCCCCATACTTTTTTTTTTTTTTTAAAAGATTTTATTTATTTATTCATTTATCCCCCCCTTGCTGCTTGTGCTCGCTGGGTCAGCTAACCACGCCGCATGGGCAGGCTTGCCTTCACCAGGAGGCCCCAGGAACCGAACCCGGGGCCTCCCATATGGTAAACGGGAGCCCTACTGATTGAGCCACAGCCGCTTCCCTCCCCCCATACTTTTGATGTAACTTTTATGTAATCTAAAACTTCTCTAAAAATAGTTTATTGTTATTTTTTAAAGTCCCTTTGAAGGAATTTTGGGTAAAGTGGTTTTGGGAAATTTAGTAAGTGTCCTTATCTCTTATGGGCCATTGGGAGCCCAAGATACTTCAATCATCAGATTTTGGTAAACTTTGTATAGAAAAGAAGTTATGCCGCAAGTTATGTCGCAGAAGGGTTTGAACTCATAAACCAAAGGGAACTGTTAGTCGCTAGGTGACTGTAAAGGGAAGCAGCGGAAACCAACTACAATGGGTTAAATCATGGCAGGTGTCAAAGCCTTAGGTCGAGAGTGTGGTTTTTTGTTGTTTTTGTTTATTTGGTTTTTTTTTTTTTTTTAAGAGAAATGTGCTTCCTCCCAGAAGCCAAAGCTTCCTTCGCATCCCCCAGGTCCAGCCACGAGTTCCAGGCATCTCAGTCTAAAGTGGGCAATTAAATTACAAACACCGCTTCTCCCCTCCCTACTCCAACTACCTTTGATGGCCGTCAAATACAAGGAAAGGTGTTCTCTACAACCGAATGGATGGTTTCACACACACACACACACACACACACACACACACTTTTTTTTTTACCTCAAAATCCACAGTGACAGCACTAACTTAGCCTCCGTTCGGATTCACGAAAAGGAAAAGAGCAGAGATGTCGGTGAATCATCGCCTACAAACCACCCCGGGGCCAAGGGTGAAAGGAGAAGGAGCATCTCGCTCGGCCCCTCTTACCTCACTCCCGCGTCCGTCACTTCAGCCGTCGGTTCCGCTGGTGCCTTCTCCTCTGCCGCAGCCAAAGGGCCCCTCCAGCCGCATGGGGGCCTCCGCCGCCCCCCGGCACAGCCTGGCTGCAGCGGTCCACTCCGACGCCCCGACTTCTCCCGCCGCCGAAGGGGCGGTCGGGTCCAGCGCGGGCCGCCACGCTGTGCACCAGTCACGCGTCCACCCCCAGTGCGTGCAGCTCCCGGAGCAGGCTGCCCTCGAACGCAACCGCGCCTTGCGGCTCCCGGCCATTGGGGTGCAGCAGGCCGGTGCACCTCCCTCTTGCCGAAGCCGGGAAAGGGCTGAGCGCATAGGCGGAGGTCGCCGGGCTGCCCAGAAGCAGCACCTTATCCGGGAGCAGGGTGGGTGGCGGGAGCAGCAGGTAGAGCTCCGTATCTACACGGAGGTCCGCCAAGCTCCTCAAGATGGTGAGGTGCAAGAGGCCTCACACCACCACGGCCTCAGGTCCTCACAGTGCTCTCCAATCACCTGACGCACGGAGAAAGAGCATGGGAGAATTTTATGGACCAGGTCTGGAAGTGGCACCCACGACTTCCACTGGCGTTCCATTAGCCAGAACTTGGTCACATGGCCACACCTAACTGCAAGAGGGGCTGGAAGGTGGGGCCTAGCTGTGTGCCCAAGACCAAGAGGACAATATGGGTGACTGTCTCTGCCACCTAAATGTTATTTTGCATTCCATTCATTCAAAAAACCATTTAGTCAGCACCACTGGGTACCTGGCTCTTATTTACTAAAATCTTATTTTAGCCACTCATAGTGAATTAAGGTACTGTGGCAAACCTAGAGCAGCTTGTTCAAAGTAGAGAAACAGTTGACCTCAGCAGTATAGGTTTTTAAGAAGTGCTAGCTGGTGAGAATGATCCGCACAGATGGCGTCTATCATGAAAAGAGCCCAGGGGTCCAAGGTCAGGAGCCAGGTCAAATCCTAGCTTGGCCCAAGCTGGTCAGTTTGGAAGAGGCACCCTCACTTTGGACCTTGGGCCCCTCCCCTGCCCAGCAGGAACACGAAGAAGACAGGCTTCTACGTTCCCTTCTTGCCTTGAGTATCTCTGAAATTCTTGGCAATATTTGAGGAACTATGTTAGATTATTACTTAATTCCAGTGTTCTCACTTTACAATGAGGCTTTCAGTTCTAAAATCATCACTACTAGCTTTGGAAAAGAAAGCAAAAGAAAGCACACTCCACTCTTGATTAAATCTCCAAGTGGAAGATGAATCTGACAGGCATATCTCTCTGACTTTGGGATGCATCTTACTTCTTTTTTGTCAGTAGGCAGACCTGCCTGATGATATTTTGAAAGTCCAACACTCACCTTGATCTGAATTCCCAAATTTCACACTATTTGATTATAGGTAAGCAGCACATAAGTAAATTGAGTTGTGGGGAAATTCACTTATTATTCACAAAGTAGAAAACTCAAGCATCCAAAATGGGGAATTACTAATACAAATACGGGTTGTAGAGGTCCAATCTAGTGCATCTTTGCCATTAGAAATTTTAGTTTTGATGCCAATGACCCTAATTGTTATTTCATAAAACAGTTGATGGTTTAAAAAATAGTACAATTATTTAAAAGTGCTATCATCATTGTAACAAATCTTCCACACTAGTGCAAGGTGTTGGTGGTAGGGTGGTGTACAGGAATCCTGTATTTTATGCATGATTGTTTTGTAAACTCACAACTTCTCTAATAATAATAAAAAAGAATAAGGCAAGGATTCCAGTCACATTATTTCTGTTCAATATTGTAATGGAGGTTCTAGCCAGGGTAATCAGGCACAGAAAGGAAATAAAGGCATCCAGGTTGGAAAGGAAGAAGTAAAACTATCTCTATTTGCAGATAATCTGATCTTGTATATAAAAATGCTAAGGAATCCACTAAAGAAACTACTACAATAACCACATTCAGCCATGTGGCAGGATACTAGTTCGATATACAAAATTAATTGTATTACTATGCATGCAATGAACAATCCAAAAATGAAATTAAGAAAGCAGTCCCATTTATAATAGCAAAAATAATAAAATACCTAGGCATAAATTTAACAAAAGAAGTACAAGTCTTGTACACTGAAAACCATAAAACATTATCAAAAGAAATGAAAAAAGACCTAAATAAATGGAAAAAAAATCCCATGTTTGTGGATCAAAAATTTAACATTGTTAACATGACAATACTCCCCCAAAGTGATCTACAGATTCAGTGTAATCCCTATCAAAATCCCAGCTAATTTTTTTTGCAGAAATCAACAAGTTGATCATAAAATTCATATGGAAATGTGAGAGACCTAGAATAGCCAAAACAATTGGGAAAGGAACTAAGTTGGAGGATTCACACTTCCTGATTTTAAAACTTACTACAAAGCTACAGTAATTAAGACAGTGTGGTACTGGCACAGGATGGACATACAGAGCAATGGAATAGAATTGAGAGTCCAGAAATAAACCCTATAAATTGACATTTATAGTCAATTGATTTTTGACAAGTGTCAAGACAATTCAATGGGGGAAGAATAGTCTTCTCAATAACTTGTGCTGAGATAATTAGATATCCATTTGCAAAAGAATGACTTTGGAACACTACCTCATGCCATACACAAAATTAACTCAAGATGGATTATAGATCTAAGTTTAAGAGCTAAAACTATAAACCTCCTAGAAGAAAACATAGGAATAAATCTTCATGATCTTGAGTTAGAAAATGGTTTCTTGATAGGACACCAAAAGAGCCCAAGCAACAAAAGAAAACAATAGATAAATTGTAATTCCTCAAAGTTAAGAATTTTAGTGCTGCAAAGAACACCATCAAGAAAATGAAAAAACAACCCACAGAATGGGATAAAATATTTGCAAATATTTATCTGATAAGAGATTTGTATCTAAATTATATAAAGAACTCTTACAACACAATAATAAAAAGACAACCCAATTTAAAAATGGGCAAAAGATTTAAATACACATTTCTCCAAAGAAGGTACACAAATGGCCTATAAGTACCTGCAAAGTTGTTCAACATTATTAGTCATTCAGGAAATTCAAATCAAAACCACAATGAGATACAAATTCACACCCACTAAGATGGCTAGTGAGTGTCAAAAAGACAGTCAATAATAAATGTTGGTAAGGATAAGGAGAAACTGGAACCCTCATACATTGCTGATGGGAATGTAAAATGCTGCAGCCACTTTAGAAAACAGTGTGGCATTTCCTCAAAATGTTAAACTTAGAGTAACCATGTGAGTCAACAATTCCTCTTATACCTGTTTTAGTCAGCCAAAAGGGTGCTGATTCAAAATACCAGAAATCAGCTGGTGTTTATACAGGGTATTTATTTGGGGTAGAAGCTCACAGTTACCAGGCCATAAAGCATAATTTACTTCCCTCACCAAAGTCTATTGCCACGTGTTGGAGCAAAATGGCTGCCAACATCTGTGAGGGGTCAGGCTTCCTGGTTTCTTCTCTTCCTGGGGCTCTGTTTCTCTCCGGGCTCAGCTGTGGTGCTTTCTCCACAAGGCCAGCTGTAGAATATCAGGCGAACAGCTCTGTCTCTCTCCCCGAGGCCTCTGCCTGTGTTTAACGGAGATTTCTCTCCTTCCTCACATATCTGCTTCTCCTGTGTGTTTACTTGCCAGGCTCCAGGATCAAAACTCCAACATCAAACTCCAACTCTGTCCTTTGCCATGTCTTTTATCTATGAGTCCCCACACACCAAGGGGTGGGGACTCAACGCCCTACTGATGTGGCCCAAAGCACCAATCGTAATTTTTTTTTTTTTTTTTTTTTAAACCGGGAGGTCCCGGGGATCAAACCCAGGTCCCTCCATATGGGAGATGGATGCCCAACCATTTGAGCCACATCCGTCCCCCCCAATCGTAATTTAATCATGCCCAGATGAACAGACCAGTTTACAAACATAATCCAATATCTATTTTTGGAATTCATCAATATCAAACTGCTACAATACCAAAGAGAAATTAAAACATATGTCCACACAAAAACATGTACACAAATGTTCATGGTAGCATTATTTATATTAGCCAAAAAGTGGAAATAGCCAAATATCCATCAACTGATGAATGGGTAAATAAAATGTCATATATCCATATGTTTGGTTTGAAGCTATATGTACCCCAGAAAAGTATATTCTTAAAATTAATCCATTCCTGTGGGTGTAGGATCTTAAGATGTGACCCACCTCATTCAGGGTGGGTCTTAACCCTCTTATTGTAGTCCTTTATAAGAGAATGAAATTCAGAGAAAGCCATGGAAGCAAGACGCTGAAAGCAGTGAAACCTGGAGGAGAAGGGAGAGATCACCAGAGGCTTGCCATGTGGCAGAGGAGTCCAGGATCACTGGCAACCAGTCTTGGAGAAGAAAGTATTGCCTGATTGATGCCTTGATTTGGACATTTTTCTCAGTCTCAAACCTATAGGCTTGTAAGCTAATAAATTCCCATTGTTAAAAGCCAACCCAATTTATGATATCTGCTTTGAGCAGTTTTAGCAAACTAAAACACCATACAATGGATAAATTAAAAAGAATCAAGTATTGATAAATATTATGACACGGATGAACCTTGAAAATATTATGCTAAGTGAAAAAAGTCAGGCACAAAGACCACATATTGTATGATTTCATTTATGTGAAATGTCCGGAATAGACATATCCATGGAGACAAAGTAAATTAGTGGTTGACTGGGGGTGAGGGTGGGTGGGGGTGGGGGCGGGAAATGGAGCATGACTGCTGATGTGTACAAAATTTCTTTTGGGGGGTGTTGAAAATGTTCTAAAATTAAATTATGGGGAAGCGGCTGTGGCTCAATCAGTGGGGCTCCCGTTTACCATATGGGAGGCCCCGGGTTCGGTTCCCGGGGCCTCCTGGTGGGGGCAGGCCCGCCCGCACGGCGTGGTTGGCTGACCCGGCGAGCACAAGCAGCAAGGGGGGGATAAATGAATAAATAAATAAAATCTTAAAAAAAAAAAATTAAATTATGGTGATGGTTCCATATTTCTGTGAATATACTAAAAATCACCATACTGTGCACTTTGGGTGAATTTAATGGTTTGTGAACTATATCTCAATAAATTTGTTTTTTAGAAAAACAACTTTACAGTTGAATTCTCCTGATATTACCTTGTATTTTTGTAATAAACTTGCCTCTTACTTGAACTTCTGAGTGGATTTCTGTATCTTGCAGCAAAGCTTTCCTGAAGACATTTCATCTCCCTTTTAGACTATGATCTTTTTAGGGACAGAATCTGCACATGATTCATAGGTGTGGTCTTCCAGATGCCGTGCACTCTCTTGCTCTTGATCCCAGAGGAAGAGCTAACTCCCTTCCCTAAACATACCTCTACACCTCTGTCTTTGACTTCATACCAACCCACACCTCCAGAACCGCCTTTCATCTATTGCCTTCTTCCTTATTTCATTGTCTCCTTCTCTAGTTCATTTACTCCAGTCTATAAACATGTTCAAGACTCTCCCACCTTTTAAAACACATCATCTCCAGTCATCCTCAGACCCGGGTTCTCCTCAAACTACCTAGATACTTTCTCCATTCTTCACAGCCAAGCTTTTCTGAAGACTAATCTATTCTCCCTCACCACATTTTCTTACCTCCTGACCACTCCTTAGTCCTCTAAAACCTTGTTTCCACACCACACCTCTCCTGGACACAGCTCTCACCGGGATACTCTATAAATTCCTCATAACCAAAACCAGTAAACTCATTTCATTCTTCTATTTCCCAGAAAAGTGATGGTCCACTCACTTTGACATAACTTTCTTCTGGCTCTTCTCCAGCCTGTCTGTTCCTTCTCAGTCTGTTTCCTGCATCCACTTCCTTTGTCTGCCCCTTAAAGTTTGACATTTCCCCAGGATCCATATTCTGCCATAATATTTCCTTATTCCTTACAATTACCTTGTATGGTTGAAGAGATGCCCAAAGTTTTAACCGACTACCAAAGAGTCCCAAGTGGACATGTTTAGACTACACCTGTTCCCCAAGGTTCTCGCTCACACAATCAACCACTTTCTAGACATCTCAAACTTGACAACCAATAGGAAAAGAAAATAAAACTATCCCACCCCACCCCCACAACCACCACCAGCCTACAACTCTTCCTCAGGTAGTCCTTGTCACATTATGGTTAATGTCATCACCATCCTCTCCAATTCTTGAGTAGAAAGCTAAAAGAATCCTCAGCCTCTCCACCTTCCTTACCTTAACTTAGCTGTCAACAAGTTGTTTTATTTTACACCTTATATATTTAATAAATCTAATATCTTCATGCATAGGGCTCCAGACACACTGAATCACCTGTAGTTTCCAAGATACATCATGGCTTATGTGATGGATAGGCTAATGTGTCAACTCGGCCAGGTAATTGTGTCCAGGTGTTTGTTCCAGCAAGCACTGGGCTAATTGTAATACAAGAGCATTTATGGACTTCGATCACCAGTGAGTTTACTGCATGGATGGCTGATTACATCTGCATCAATCAGGGAGATTGCGTCAGCAATGGATGAGGCTTTTATTCAGTCAGTTGAATGCCTTAAAAGGGGAAGTGATTTCAACATTCAGAGAGAATTTCCCAGCTCGTCATTGGACAGCCAACTTCTCCCAGAACCTCATCAAGGACCTTTCATCAGACTTTCATTGGTGCCCCTGGTTTGCAGCCTGCCTGCAGAACCTGGACTTGTGCTTCCCCACGGTCGCGTGACAGACTCTTTTAAAATCTTATATTATTGACAGATATCTCCTGTTGATTCCGTTTCCCGAGAGAACCCTGACTAATACAGCTTATCTCATATATAGACTTTTGTACATGTTCTTACCTTTGCGTGGAATGCCTCTTCCTACCTCATCCACCAAAAGATCTCATATTCATCCTCCAAAACCCAACACATAATGATGGCAAGGACTACCTGAGGAAGAGTTGTAGGCTGGTGGTGGTTGTGGGGGTGAGGTGGGATAGTTTTATTTTATACAGGTCAAATTTGAGGTTCCTATTGGTTGTCAAGTTTGAGATGTCTGGATTACAGAGGCATGAGAGAAACCAATCTGAATGAATTTCTTCCCCTTCTTGAATTGTGTGGTGGTCCTGGACCCATTTTTCCCTCAGATCCATTCCTCACCCTTCTCTTGCTCTGCTCCACCTCACAACGGGGCTTGCATTTCCCTGGTTCCTGAGTCATCTGCCTTCTGGCTGTGTTTGGCTGATGCAGAACACTGGCAGGAAATTGACAGGGGGAGGTGGGGGAGAAGGCTGGCTATTTCCCCTTAACCTTGACCTTGAGTAACACCTATGTCAATTGCTGTGTTTTCGCCATTCCTCCACCTCCTGTCCAACAAGCCCATTATAGTTGCAGCTCTTGCTGGGTGACCCTCCAGTTTAGGGGCAATAGTAACTTTCTGCTGCTGTTACTCTCTGAGTTGTTTCATTATCCTCTGTTTGATTTCTTGGCCCTTCTATCATCTGTTTAACAAACTATATGCATTAAAGTCCCTCTGTTTTAAATGTTCAGGTGATTTCTATGTCCTGGTTAGACCCTGACTGATCCAACTGAGAATAAGAAAGGGCTTCACTGTGGGATGGAGAAGGCAGGGGTCTGGATCCTTGGGGCTTTTGGGAGAGCTCTCGAATAGAGATACAGATTAGAGAGTCAGTGAGTGACACAGAAGCTAGGAAGCTCGCTACTCCTTGAAGTAGCCTACCCCAAATTAGTGAAAAACACTTCTTTAAAATGAATTAAAATCTACCTCATTATAACATACAGCCATTATTCCCATACATCAAATCTGTTTTCCACATGCCAGTCTTTCAGATTTCAATGACATATATCTAGCTCCCTTTCATATCTTCTCTAATATAACATCCTTAAATCTTTCAACTATTTTTTACAGGACAAGATTTCTCGTTCCTCACTCTCCTGACCTGTTTTCTCTCCTCTAGCCATATTCCCATTTAGAGAGGACTTCTAGGGTAGAACACACGTTTTTAAATGTCATCTTACCCTCCTTGCTCCAGACATTAAACCTCTATTGATATATCCAAGACTGAATTGCCCTTTGGAATTGAGAGCCCATAAACTGGCCCACTGCGGATTTGCAGACGTGTCTCAAATGGAAGAAGGGATAAGTCTTCTATTTGAGCTAAACTTGCCCATTCCTGTCTATGGCAGTTGGTTGGATAACTCAACACTCATTCTAATCCCCTTTTCTTTACCCACCTCCACTCTAGAGGTTGGAAAAATGAGAAACTTTCTGTCTCAGCTTTCCTTGCAGCTGGTGGGGGAGGGATGCACATAACATAGTTATAATCAATTAAATAAGAAAGAAAATCTGTTGGGGGGGGGGTTCTAGGAAAGGTTTGGCCTTCCTGATAAGAGGGTCAGATTTCTCTGGAGACATCCCTTTCTGGTCCTACCTGCCCTGAACACAGCCATAATTTGACTGTGAGGGAAACTACTAGAGAAACTCGGACATGCTGGCCCTGACATTATCAGGTCACTGAACCAATGTTGACAACCACCTATCCCTGCATTTTTTATTGTATTAGGAAAAAAGTCCCAAGCAACACACTGAGGAAAAATATTTTCAACTTATATCACAAATAAAGGGTTAATATCCTAATATATCCTAAAATCCCTAATATAAAAAAGAAGCTTTTAACAGTAACGAGATAAAAGACCACAATTACATAGAAAAATTAGCAAGAGATATGCACAGAAAGTTAACAGAAAAGAAATGCAAATGGCTCTTAACCATATTAAAAGACATTCAATCTTGCCTATAATAAGAGAAATGCAAATCAAAACCAACTAATTTTATTTCTCATCCATTAAATTGGCAAACATTCAAAAATTTGACAACATATGCTGTTGGTAAAGCTCTGAGGAATAGTCACTATCATACTTTTGCTTGTGGGAATACAAAATTGCACAATCTCTATGGAAAGGAATTTAGCAAAATTATCTGTGCATTCACTCTTTGATCCAGCAATCCCCCTTCTAAGAATATACCCCAAAAATAAATTGGCAAAAATACAAGAAGACACATGCACAAGGCTATTTATTACAAAGCTATTTGTAAGTGCAAAAGACCCTCCCAATATTAGCAGATTGATGAACAAACTACAGTGTAAAAAGGAAAAAGGACCATTTCTATACACTACTAAGGAGTGATTTCCAGAATAAAGTTTTTTAACAAATAAAGGTAATTAAAGTATGTATCTAAAAAGAGTGGATATAATTATATTTATGTTTTTAAATGGAAAAAAAATGGTTACCTAAAGAGGAAGGGAGGGAGAAGAGTGGAGGGGACAAGGATAAAAGTTGGACTGATACAAATGGATCTTGTTTTATAGATTTGGCTTGGGAACCATGCAAATATTTTCCATAATTATAAGATAAAATTTAATTTGAAAATTAATCTCTAAAAATCAAAACTAAAATGAAACAAGTGAAAACAAAAATGAATCTCTTTCTGCTCCTTTAAAAGAATTTCTAATGTCAGGTCAAAATTGCATTCCTAGTATATATCCAATTTGGTTATGATTAATTATCTTTTTTGCCCTTTGTTGGATTCAGTTTGCTAATATTTAGTTTAGGATTAACATTTTGTTATCCACATGAGATTGGCCTATAATTTTCTTATCTCGTACTGCACTTGTCTGTTTGGTGTTTGTTTATTTTAATCAAGACTATATGAGGGAAGCAGCTGTGGCTCAATCAGTAGGGCTCCCGTTTACCATATGGGAGGCCCCGGGTTCGGTTCCCGGGGCCTCCTGGTGAAGGCAAGCCGGCCCGCACGGCGTGGTTAGCTGACCCAGCGAGCACAAGCAGCAAGGGGGGGATAAATGAATAAATAAATAAAATCTTAAAAAAAAAAAAAAGACTATATGAGCCTCATAGAAGTTGTTTAAGAGTATTGTGTCTTTTTCCATAACCTGGAAGAATTTACATAGTGTGTTGGTTTGAGTCTTTTATGTGGATCTGCAAAAATTATGGTCTTAAACTGAACCTATAGTGAACCTTTGATTAGGTTAGATCAGTTAAGGGCCATTTGATTTGATTGCTTCCATAGAATGTAGCCCAGGATGGGTCTTAATCGTCTTACTGGAGTCTTTTTTAAAAACAGAAGAATAAAAGCCTCAGACATATAGACAAGGCCACAGAGCCTGAAGGAATCCTCCAGGAGTTGAACCCAAGAGAGAGAAAAGTCACAGACGAAGCAGCTCTAAGCCATAGAGATAAGGCCTGGAGGAGCGGGAAGAGAAGAGCAGACCAGCATCGTGCCTGCCATGTGCTTGGTTGCCCACAGTTGAGCTCAGGGAGAAAGTGAGCCTGGGGAAGGCAGAGACTGGCAGAACCATTATTGTGCTTTGCCATGGGGCGGGACTCCAGAATCACCAGCAGCTGAACTTTGGTGAGACAGAATCTCTGATGATGCCTTGATTTGGACATTTTCACAGCCTCAGAACTTTAAGCTTTTAATCTAATAAATTCCCATTGTAAAAGCCAATCCATTTCTAGTATATTGCTCCCAGCAGCTTTTAGCAAACTAAAACACATTGTGTTGGAATTATTGTTTTTTTTAATGTTTTGTAGAACTCAGCCACACAAAACAACTGAAAGCACCAGGCAAAAATATATGAAAAACAGGTTTTTTTGTTGTTGTTTTTTTTAAATAGAGTTTTTTTTTCAAGATTTATTTATTTATTTCTCCCCCCTAAAGAAGACAGTGAGCCGACGTGACAGGCTGGCTCTGCAAGCTGACACAACAAGATGATACTGCAAGATGATGCAATGAGGAAACACAGTGAGAGACACAACAAGCAGGGAGATGAGGTTGCTCAAGTGATTAGCCATCTCCCTCCCACATGGGAGGCCCCAGGTTCAGTTCCTGGTATATTCTAAAAAGAAGACAAGCAGACATAGAGAGCAGACAGCGAGTACAAACAATGAGGGGTAGGGAAAATAAATAAATAAAATCTTTCTTTAAAAATTTGTAAATGCAGCTAACAAAGTAATTAGAGGGAAATTGATAGCACTAAACACTCATATTAGAAATGGCCACAGCTACTATCTTAAGAAACTAGAAAAAGAAATGCAAATTACACCCAAAGTAAGCAGAAGAAAGGAAGGAGATAAAGGTCAGAGCAGAAATAAATGAAATAGAAAACAGAAAAACAATAGAAAAAAAATCCATGAAACCAAAAGAAGGTTTTTCAAGAAAATAATGAAATTGATAAACCTTTAGCCAGGCTGCTCAGGGGGAAAAAAAGAGAAAAGAAAAAAACAACCAATATCAGGAATGAGAGAGATAATATCACTACAGATTTTAAAAGGAAAATAAATGTATACTGTGAACAACTTTATGCCAATAAATAAATTCTGTAAAACTACAGATGAATATCCTTCATAAATTCTAAACAAAATTTTAGAAAATCAAGTTCAATAATATGTAAAAAAGGATAATATATCTCTACCAAGGAAGGTTTATCCAACAAATGAATATTTGTTTAACATTAGAAAATCAATCAATATAATTTACCATATTAATAGAGTAAAAAAGAAAAACCATCTCAAATTTGCAGGAAAAAACCAACATCCTTGTCTGATAAAATCTCTCAGAAAACTACGCATAGAAGAAAGTTCCTCAACTGGATAAAAAAAATCAAGGAAAAGCATAATATTATAGTAATATCAAACTCAATGGTGAAAGACAGAATGGTTTCCTCCTAAGATCAGGAACAAGGCAAGAATGTCCACTATCACCACTTCTATTCAATGTTATACTGGAAGTCCTAGCCAGTGCAATTAGGCATGAAAAAGAATTTAAAGGCATCCAGACTGGAAAGAAATAAGTAAAACAGTCTTTATTCTCAGATAACATGCTCTTCTATGTAGAAATCTGATAGACTCTAAAAACAAGATTATAGAATTAATAACTTAGTTTAAAATAGTTGCAGGATACGAGCTCAATATACAAATATCAATTGTATTTCAAGAAACCAGCAGTGAACAATCAGAAGTTGAAATATTTAGAATACCATTTACGGTAGCATAAAAAAGTATACTTACAAATAATCTGACAAAGGATGTGAAATACCTGAACACTGGAAACTATAAAACATTGTTGAAATAAAATAAACTAGACCTAAATAAATGGAAAGATATATCATGTTCATGGGTTAGAAGACTCAGTGCTAACAAGATGTTGTTGTCTCAATTTGATATATAGAGGCAATGTAATTCCAATCAAAATATCAACAGGCTTTTTTGTTGAATTTGACAAGCTGATTCTAAAATTCATACGGAAATACAAAAGACCTAGAAGAGGCAAAACAACCTTGTAAAAGAACAAAGTTGGAGGACTAACACTACCTGTTTTCAAGACTTTCTATAACGCTACCATTATCAAGCTAGTGTGGTATTGCTGTACAGACAAACAAATAGATCATGGAGAAACAGAATAATGAGTCCAGAAATAGAGCCAGATATTTATGGACTTCTGATTTTCAACAACAGTGCAAAGTCAATTCAGTGGAGAAAGGATAGTCTTTTCAACAAATGGTGCAGGAACAATTGTATATCCATGAGCAAGAAAATGAATTTCAATCCATATCATGCACCATTTACAAAAGTGAACTATAAACTTATTGTTTATATATGTTCAATATGAATGCTATACTTAAATAAAATTTTTAAATGAAAAATTTTAACTAAAAAAGAATCATAGATTTATATGTAAACCCTAAAACTATAAAACTTGTAGTAGAAAACAGGAGAAAACCTTTGTGAATTTTCAATCAGGCAAAGATTTCTCAGATGTGATACAAAATGTACAATCTATAAGCAAAAAATTGATAAATCACATCATCAAAATTGAAACTTTCTTCTCTTTGAAAGACATTGTTAAGAGAATAAAAAGACATACCACAGACTGGAAGAAAATATGAAATACCTAGAACTGGTGAATTCATAGAGACAGAAAGTAGATTAGAGGTTACCAGGGACTGGGGTAGGGGGTGGGGAATGGGTACAGGGTTTCTGTTTAAGGTGATGAAAAATTTTGGCAACAGTGGTGAGGGTTGCACAACATTGTGAATGTAGTTAATGACACTGAATTGTACACTTAAAATTGTTAAAATGGAATTTTTTATGTTACATTTATTTTACCACAATTAAAAACAAAACAAAATAAAAAACACCCGGGCCATCTCAGGAGTTCTCTGGGATGCAGGACTTTAAGTGCTAGAACTAGAAAAGTCCTAGCAAACAGAGACAAGATGGCCACCCTACTGCTGACTAACAAGAATGGCAGGGCCACCACTGAAGAAGTCAAGGGTAACCTTGACCAGTCTGTCTCAGGGGAATGGTGGGGACAAAAGCCTTAAGAGTGGTTCAAGAGAGAATGGAAAAGTTGAGGGCATAGAACATGGACAACTCTTTTTGAGTTTTGCTGTGAAAGGAAGGAGGGAAATGTGATGGTAGATGAAAGGAATGTGGGGTCAAGGAAGTAAGTTTTGAGATGGGAGTCACTATAGTCAGTGTTTGTGCTAATGGAAATAATCTAGTAGAGAGAAAAACGTTGATAATGCTGCACTATAGAGAGAAGAGATTGTTGCAAGAGGAAAGCCTCTAGTAGGTCAGACTTATTTGTCTAGCAGAGTCTCCATATGTGGCCAGAGGTTCCCTGCCAGGCCATAAGGGCCCCCCAAAGGGTCACATGGACCCCAAAGTGCAAGTCTTTTCTTCAATTCTTACAGGCAAGTGATTCATGCTTATACAGATTCTCATAGTTTTGGACAACTAAGGGCTACTTACTAGTAACCTAATGAGTGAGTCATGAAATGTTACTAAAATGTACAATTCATAAACTAAAATTACCCAGGTCTCTGATTCTGGCCATTGCTAAGAAATCTGGCTGCCACAACACTTGGCAGTGTCATCAAACTCTACCCTGCTTGGCCTGTACACATGCAGATGGTTAGAATTTCACAATTTTCAGAAAGGATGCATAGTCAGTACCTTGGCAGTGTTACCCTAAAGTGGCTGGGGTTTTTCATTACCTGTAGCCTTGCTGGGTTTTGTTTTGTTTTGTTTTGTTTTTTAATCAGTATTATTGATACAGATTAATAAAGCTACAATCTACTCAACATATACAATCAACTAGTATTTGGTATAATCACATAGTTGTGCATTCATCAATTCGATCACCATTATTTTCATTATTCCAATATTAATAGTAATAATAAACAACAACAAAAAAAACAAACAACCATACTCCTTAATATTCACCTCTCAGTCTCTCTAAGCTTCCCCTGCAATACATATCTGCTATTTCATTTCTGACTCTCTGCTTTATTTTGTACATCCATATTTTTCTTTTCTTAAGCATTTTTTTCAATTTTATTGATACATATTAATAAAGCATAAATCCATCCAAAGAGTACAATCAATAGTACTCAGTGTAATCACGTTTGTGCATTCATCACCCCAATCACTCCCGGAGCACTTTCATTATTCCAATAATAAAAATAAACAAAAAAGCAAACAAAACTCATCTCTTTCAATCTCTCTATGCCTCGCCTGGCACACATAGCTGCTATACTTTTTCCTTCTCTCTAGTATATTTGTATTTATATTTTGTAAAAACAGTCTTATATATGCAATATTACCCATATTTGTGTTTTACATGAGGTTTTACTATCTTATTCAGTTCCATATTACAAGCCTTGCTATTTTTATTATTAAAGTCTATCTAGTTTAGCTTTACAATCGATTTAGCTCTTTATGAGTTGTTAGGTTAATTTCAATCTATAGTGGTCAAGATTTGCATCAAAATTTTGATGCAATAAATATTGATGCAATAATTTTTCTCTATTAGGCTTCAAGACCACGTATGTTTTGGGTTCAAATATGAATCAGTCATGTCCTCATTGGCTATAGAGGAACATGTCATACACGATGGGCTGCTTGTGAATATCAGCTATTTTGATAAGAAAAATAAAATTACTGAGAGTATTTTTAAGTGTTTAGGAAATTTTTCTATAGTATAAAAATCAATTATGTATGTTCATATTCTTCTAAAGTAACTAAAGTGATTCATTTATGTCACTAGCAGCTAAATTCAACTTGTATTATTTCTTTCCATTCTTTCTAATCCTTGAGTTTTCCCTAGTGGAAACAAGAGAGAAGGGGTGAGCTACAAAGTCTTAAGTCCTCCCTTATGTGCCACAATCAGAAAGTTCAGGGGCCCTGAATGTAAAAGGGTTTTTTTAGGTCTCCTAGAGACAAGCCTTTGCACCAGAATAGACAGAGTTAACATCTCCCCAAGTCTCATCACTGCAGTTTTCTTAATTCCAGACTGGCTTCATGAGTTCTGACCCACAGGCTTCTTAAGGACCCGACTAGAAGAATGCTGTGCCTTTGCCACACAGGGGTAGCAGCCATTTTCTGGGCTGTGTCTTCCTTCTTTTTCTTTTCCTCTTTTGCTTCTCCTTTCTGCTCCAAGATTTGCTGTCCTAAATATAGTTTCTAACAGGTGTGCAGTCAGGGCAGGGAGGCTGTTGACCAGCTGTCCCCAGAACATGTATTCTCTCCAATCATCCTGCTAGAATCATGGGGCCCTGGGCCCACTCACTGAGTGAGGCTCACCCTTCTGGGCCACAGTGGAGGGAGGGACAAAGGAAGGGGAAGCTGCTCATTCCCGGAACAAAGCTGAGCCCAAGAGCATGTGCCAGCCACCCCCAGCACTGGGACGACTGTGCTGGGTCAACAAGGAGTCCGGAATTAGGTCTTATTTTCCCATTTGTGGCAAAGATGCCAGATGTTCATTCAATATCCATTCTCCCCTTATTTATTAGGAACATAACCCTGATTTTTTTTTTTTTTTTTTTTTTTTTGAGGGAGGGAGAGGAGAGGGGAGATAGAATAAATGAGCCTAGCTAAAAATAAGACAAAAATAAAACTTTACATTTCCCAGCCCAGTTCTGGCCAATAAGATATAAGTTAAAGGTTTCTAAGAAACATGTGCTTTCCTAATATAAGCACTATCTCTCCATACTTCCTTCCCCCTCCTTCTCCCTGCCTAGATTGTGATGGCTAGAACTGCAGCAGCCATCTTGTGATCATGAGGGAAAGGTCAAGATACTCAGAGTCTGCAGATGCCACATCTTTGAACCACTAAAACAACAGCCACTGCCTATCTCTCTTGTTGTGTGAAGGAAAAACATAATCATAATAAATCCTTACGTGTTTCAATTCCATCTCTGGAATTCTCAACCGAATGCAAATCCTAACTGATAAACCATCCTTCACCCAGGGTCTAAGGCTGGCGCAGGTAACTAAGGACACACCTGTTTGATATCTTCCTCCCTTCCTTCCTTCCCCATGTCCTGGGAGGGGAGTGAGACCACAGTCAGCCCTTGAGAGAGCCCACCACCTGCTCTCTGGGGTCTATCTTGCCCCCAGAGATAAGCCTGTGCCTCATTTGTGCTAAGACTCCCACCTCTTCATGTGGACTCTTCCTCTTGTTAGGGAGGCAGGAGGTAGAGCGTGAAGAGCATAAAGCTGAGTCAGACAGACCTGTGTTTGAATCCCAGCTCTGCCACCTGTTGGCTGGGAGATCTCAGGTAAATCAGAATATAAGTATAAACTCCCCTGTGCAATGAGTGGTTGTGAGGATTAAACGATATAGTAAGAGTTCACCCTGAGTAGGTGCCTATTCTGAGCCAGGTGATTTTTAAATATTATTTCTGATCTTCATAGCCAGTGTTTTTCAAACATTAATGTGCAAAGAATCAGCAGAATTTCTGGTTAAGATGCAGATTCCGATCCAGTAAGTCTGGAGTGAGGTCCAAGGTTCTGAATTTCTAACAGGCTCCCAGGTAATGCCAATACAATTGGTCTGCAGACCACAATTGTGTATCAAGGTTCACAGAAAATGCATAAGTAGGTCAGAGGTCACCAACTTAATTATCTCGAGGGGTCAGGCAGCAAAAGTAAACGACCAAGAGGCACTGGTAGGACTGTGGTGCTTGGATCGGACATGCCCCATCTGAAGGGGGAAGCCCCCTGTTGCCGCATAGGAATTTGGGCTCGGCCCTGCCCGATGTTTCCATTTTTCAGAGAACCCAGAAATCCAGAGTTTTAGTTGAAATCTCCTAATTTTAAAACAGTCAGTAAACTCAACTTTTAACAGTTTCTTGAGTTGACAAACAATAAACTGCATATATTTGAAGTGTACAATTTGATGTTTTGACATTTGTACGCACTCATGAACAAACTCAATTTTTTTAAAAGCCACCTAGTCAGCTGGCCAAGCATAGCTTCAGGTCACATACAGGCTATGAGCCTCCAGTTGCATCCTCTGAGGATTAAAAGCATACCTGTTTTTAAGGACTAAAAGGTGAAGTGACCTCAGGTTACACAGCTAGCAAGTGAAGGAGTCAGGATTCAAAGCTGATTGCAAAGTTTGTGTCCCTTCCACCTCATCCCCTGTGGCCAAGGAGCCACTTGTAGGAAAGCCTTTCAGGCAACCTAACTCTGCAGTTACAGCAAGTAAAAGATGAAGCCCTGCCTCCTTCTCCACTTCTCATTACCAAGAAATGATCTGTAGAGAATAAATGTGGCTCAGCTTTGCACATGTCATGCCAGGAGAGAGGCCATATCAGGGCCTGACAAAATCATGAAAATGTCCAGAAAATGGGTCCAAGCCCTCCATGAGTCTCTTTCTTTCTTTTCTTTTTTTTTTTAAATATATTTTTATTACAGAAGTTGTGAGCTTACAAAACAATCATGCACATGTGTAGAATTCCCATACAACAACCCTTCACCTAGATACCACACCATTGTGGAACATTTGTTACAGATTTGAGATATTATCATCAGACTATTACCACTTACTATGGTCTATAATGTACATTTGGCATATTTTTCCCATATCCCCCTATTAACGACACAGGACATCTTTGGCATTGATGCAAGAACATTACAATATTGCTGTTACTATAGTCCACAGTCAGCCCTGCTTTCTTGAGCACAGCTCTGCTCCCATCTGACCCACTGAGCTTTCTGCAGGCTTAATGGCTCCTCTGAGGGAGTCCTGGTGCCCCAAACACAAAGAGGACAAGAAGTGCCCAAAGCCATCAAGGAGCAAAATTTAAAACAAGGATTAAAGATTGTGGTAGATTGAATTATGTAACCCAGCCACAGACATGTCCTTAATCTTAATCCACATTCCTGTGGGTGTGAACCCATTGTAAATAGGATGTCTTGAAGAAGTTATTTTTAGTTAAGGAGTGGCCCAATTGAATTAGAGTGAGTCTTTTTTTTTTTTCTCTGTCTGGTTACATCATTGTCTTTTTGGTGCGTCGCTTTGCTGCGCAGGGCTGGGATCAAATCCAAGTCCTCCATATGGTAAATGGGAGCTCAGTTGCTTGAGCCACCGCTGATTCACTAGAGTGAGTCTTAACCCATATCACTAGAAGATTTATAAAGAGAAGAAACCAGAAACCAGAAGTTGGAGAAGGTCACACAGGAAGAAGCCAGAAATCAGCAGAAAATGGAAGAGTCAACACAAGAAAAGAGAGCTCTCACTATGTGACCCTCGGACTCAGAAATGCAAGCCACGGAAGCCCAAGGATTGCCGGCAGCCAGAACTCCACAGTCTTCAGGGAGAAAGCAATATGTTGATATGTTGATTTGTTGATTTGGGACTCTTCTAGGCTCAAAACCTTGAGCCAATAAATCTTGCTGTTAAGCCAAACCAATTGGTGGTGTTTGTGATAGCAGATCTGACAATCTAAAGACAGAAGAGAACATCACTTCCTGGGAGTGTTTAACAGAAGTGAGGGAACCTTTCCCAAAGCCCCCCTGCAGATGTCCCCTCCTGTCTCCTGTGGCCTCCCCATGTGGCCTGGGCTTCCTTACACCACAGTGACTGGGTTCCTAGGGCAAACATTGAGAGAGAGAGAGAGAGCGAGAGAGAGAGAGAGAGGGAAAGAGAGCCAGACAGAAGTCATATCTCCTTTCAGGGTGCAGCCTTTGAAGCCATGCAGTGTCACGACTTTGAAGTCATGCTATCAGTCCGGGCAGTCACAAAGTCCCACCCAGCTTCAAGGGCAGGAGAAACAGAATCCACTTCTTGATGGTGGAGTGGCAAGGTTCTGGAAGAGCATACGAGAACTGGATAGACAATGGCCACTTTTGGAAAACATATTCGGCTGCATCAGGAGATCCAATCACTCTTTGCACAGCCACCCCCTCACACTGCTCACTTCAGCTTCCAAGCCTTAGAATCTAGACGGCCTATTGAATCCTGCTGCAAGGGAATCTGGGAATGGCTGTTTCTTGTTTTCCAGCCTAGATTGTACAGGAAGGGAGTTGGCATGGGTGGTGAATGAGCCAGCTTACAGTGTCTGCCACAGCTAAGAAAGAAGAAAGAGGTAGAAAATAATGGGGAAGTAGCCTACACGGTCTGCTTCAGTCACAGATTTCTACTGCGTGTCTCTTTCCTGTAGTGTTCAACAAATGTTCCTTGAGCACCTCCCATGTTCCAACCAAGCTGGGCTTTGAAGAAGACAGACAGAAATTTAAAATTATTATTTATAATAAATAGTGGTTTATTTGGATCTGTGATAAGGGCTTTAACAAAGAAGTAGCATATTCTGTACTTCCTCTTTCCACTTTTCCATCTTATTAGCCAGCTAGATAAGAAATTGGGGGCATGAGAGACTGTTCAGAGCCTTTCTTCCTAAATCCTCTGTAGTCATTAAAGGCCAAAGCTCATCTAGTCACTCAGATAGTACTCAGCATGTGAACTTCTCAGAGTTAAGCAATAGAAATAAATTAGTAAAGGCAAGTAAATGTTTAAATAAATGCAAATTTCTGGAACAGGCTAGTATCAACAGTATCTGGACAAACATGGCACCGAAGGCTTTGGCCTCAAAGATGAGAAAAGTTCGCTCATCTCCAGAGGCAAACCAGAGACTGACAAGAGCAGGCTAGTGGAATCGAGCTCAAGTAAGAAGTGAAATTGCAGGGCCTGTGCCACATTAACCATGGTTCAGGAGGGGTAAACTTTAGGAGGTTTCGCCAACATTATCCATGGTTACAACTTTAGCTCACAAGGAAAAGCTGCCTTTCACTTCAGGGAAATGTGGGTGCTGACAGTCCTATCACAGACCAGGATGCAGCTGTGTGACTGGGAACAATTGCACCCTTCTTGACTGGTCACCACCGAAGCTGCTCTTATGACCTATGGTCCTGTGACCCTAATGCGTTTATGTTTTAGTCATATTTAAATAAGACTCCCCTTCATGGGGTACCTCACACAGGGCTGTGTCAGTATCTAAGGCCAGTGCTATGTTGATGACATTGTAAAATACATTAAATCCTATATGTCATTTCCCCAATTAACACAATGACGGTAAGGGAACAAACAGAGCAGGCTCACACCCATTCTTTTCTGTCTGATGTTTTCGTCTTAAGAAACAAACACACAGCTTCATTAACAACAAGCTCAGAATAAATTAATAGGAGCTGAAATCCGTGAAATTAGATTTACTTTTCTAATTAGCTGGAGAGTTCAGGGGTACCAGGGCGGTCTGTATCACAGGCTCCCTTCTTCTCAGGAAGGGGATGGCCATTTGTGATCTCGAAAATTAAACCCTCCCCTCTTACATTCTACAAAGGAATTTCTGATTGAAGTGTAAATGTGAATTTTTTTTGGCCACCTGGAAGATCATTTTGAAGTTGTGAATCTTGAGCAAATTCCTCATTAATTCCACACCAGGTTGGGAGATTGTGTGATACAGCAATTTTCATTTTCAAAGGCATTTTCTTTTTACTAATAACATCCCCAGCTTAGTTAGCACCTTCCTCCATGGAGATCAAAGTGATTTCGAGACATTTTGTCTTTAATTTCCACATCCCAGAGGGAGGAAAGAAAGCAACCTCTTTCCTTACAGCAAAATGCAGGAAGCTGAGGTTGGGGAGTCAGGGGCCCAGGGAGAAATGAAACAAAGTTCTCAAGATGACCCAACAGTCAGTGTTATTCCCCAAGAGTCATACGTTGTCAAACAGACCCATAGGCGCCTGGAGGCCTGGCTCTGCCTCCTCTAACCATTCACCAAATGACTTCAGAGGTCTGAAGACCCAAGGAAAGAATAGGCTCCCAGTCTACAGCACCCTCAAGCCCACCTTCTAGGAATTCCTTCATTCATTCATGTATATGCAGTTATTTGACAAATTTTTAACGAGCACCTACTATGTACCAGATACGCTCCTGGGTGCTGAGATATAGAAGTAAATAAAGGGGGTGGATGTGGCTCAACTGGTTGGGCGTCCGTCTCCCATATGGAGGGACCCGGGTTCGATCCCCGGGACCTCCCGGTAAAAAAAAACAAAAACAAACAAACAAAAAAAACTTGTACACAAATGTTGTTCATAGCAGCATTATTCATATAATAGCCAAAATGTGGAAAAGACCAAATGTCCATCAACTGACAAATGGATAAGTAAAATGTGATATATCCATACGACAATAAAAAGGTATAAAAAAAAAAAAGAAGTAAATAAAATGAACAAAAAGTCCTGGGGGTTGGATGTGGCTCAACTGGTTGGGTGTCCATCTCCCATATGGAGGGACCCGGGTTCGATCCCCGGGACCTCCCAGTAAAAAAAAATAATAAATTTAAAAAAAATAAAAAATAAAAATAAAACATTAAAAAGTCCTTGCCCTCACAGAGGTTGTTCTAGTGGGAAGACAGGCAATAAACAAGATAAGGAAGTAAAATATAAGTATGTTAAAGGGTGATGATAAATGCTAGGGAGGACATAAGGTAGGGACAGGGGATATGAAATGTCAGGATACCTAGGGAGTTAATTTTAGACCGGGTGATCAGGGACCACCGCATAGAAAGGGCTCAGGAAGAGATGGAATAGCACAGTGAATGCTGCAGATCCTAATGCAGCCGTGGATGGAACAGGGGACCATATATTCCCATAGTCCGTTTTGAGGTCAATTCATCTCTCTCTGCCTCTGTTATTGTCCCAGGGCTGCTGTAACAAATCACCATAAGCAGTGTGGCTTAAAAACAAGAGAAGTCTATTCTCTCACAGTTCTGTGGGCTAGAGGCCCAAAACCAACGTGTCAGCAGGGCCATGCTCCCTCTGAAGGCTCTAGGGAAGGATCCCTCCTTGACTCTTCCTAGCGTCTAAGGATTACGGGCAAGCCTTGGCGCTCCTTGCATCACTCCTCTCTCTCTCTCTCAGCTGTCTTCCCTTGGTGTGTCTGTGTCTGAATTTCCTTTTTCTTATAAGGACACCAGTCATTGGATTAGGACCCACCCTAATCCAGTGTGACCTCATGCTGACTTGATTCCATCTGCAGAGCCCTTATTTCCAAATAAAGTCACATGCACAGATTCCAGTGGACATGAATTGGGGGGGGCATTTATTCAATCTGCAACTAGTACAATCTGTTTATACTTTTTTTTAAAGATTTATTTTTATTTATTTATCCCCTCCTTGCTGCTTGTGTTCTCTGTGTCCATTTGCTTTGCGTTTCTCTATGTCTGCTTGTCTCCCTTTGTTGCACCGCACGGGCCAGCTTGCTTTCACCAGGAGGCCCTGGGAAGCCCGGTCCTCCCATATGGTAAACGGGAGCCCAACCAATTGAGCCACAGCCGCTTCCCTGTTTATGTATTTTTTAAGTAACCAAAATCTATCCTTCAGAGAGTTGTAGGAGTTAAGAAATTAATTAATATCCAAAAAGTTATTTGAACTCCTCGAAAGAAATTAACCCCACAAAGGCAACACCTTACCATTTTGAAGGTTGAGGACATAGTAACATTTTTGGCTTTCTCCGTCTGGATGCCATACTAGCACCTCACACTTGGTCTGGGCAAAACTGAGCTCATTATCTGACCAAAAAATATGTGTCCCCAGGACTTCCAGGAAGATGGCGGACTAATAAGACATGGGAATCTCTTCTCCAGAAAAATAGCTAGAGGACAGGCTGAAACAACCCCGAAAAAGATCTTCTAGTGTTTAGGACAGCAGGTGAAGGCTGCACACCACCCAGAGGAGAGAGGGACAGAAGACGGAAATCGCTACAACAGAACCGTGCATTGCTGCTGCCGGCACCCTCCCCCCCACTCTTCAGAATTCTCGGGCCTCTGGGCCTGCGACTACAGACAAAGGGGACTCCAGGGATCTACCACTCCTAGAAAGGGGAAAGAGAGGGACACAGCCTTAGGCTGACTCAGGTTCTGACCTGTAAATTTGGGCTGCGGAGACCCACGAACCCTTCCACACTGCGGTTTGCCCTGGGAGCCTAGGAAACACTGGAGAAATCCGACCCTCGCAACCTCCCTCTCTTCTAGCCTGGACTAATTGTTGAGGACTCCATGGGAGAGGGGAGAGAGAGCCTGCGGCTGACCATGCTTTTGACTCCCAGGTTTGGTCTGCCTTGTCCTGAGAGCCCTTCCAGGCCACGTGGGGCTGTGCCATTGTTTGCCTTGGAGCCTGCAAGGGGCTAAAGATATACAAACTTCCCAATCTCCTCCTCTACCAACAGGGACTGATTGTTGAGGATTCAGAAAGGAGTGGAAATATTTCCTAGCTGGGAAAAGGCATACAACAGCAGACCTGAAATGATAGAAGAAAGAATAAATGATACCGAAGACAGAGCAGCTAAAATTGAAGAGAGAAAAGAACAGAGAGAGAAAAGAATGGAAAAAATTGAGCAGGGGCTCAGAGAGTTGAATGACAAAACAAAACGCAACAACATATGTGTCATGGGAGTTCCAGAAGGGGAAGAGAAAGGAAAAGGGGCAGAAAGAGTATTTGAGGAAATAATAGTGGAAAATTTCCCAGCTCTCATGAAAAAAATGAACTTACATGTCCAAGAAGCACACTGTACCCCAGTGAGAATAAATCCAAATAGATCTATGCCAAGACACATATTACTCAGAATGTCAAATGTCAAAGATAAAGAGAAAATTCTCAGAGCAGCAAGAGAGAAGCAAACGATCACGTACAAAGAACGTCCAGTAAGACTTAGTGCAGATTTCTCTTCAGAAACCATGGAGGCGAGAAGACAGTGGTATGATACAATTAGGAAACTGAAAGAGAAAAACTGCCAGCCGAGAATTCTTTACCCAGCAAAGCTGTCCTTCAAATATGAAGGTGAATATAAAGTATTCACAAACAAACAGAAACTAAGAGAGTTTGCAAAAAAGAATCCACCTTTGCAGGAAATATTAAAGGAGGCCTTAGAACCTGAAAGAAAAAGACAGGACAGAGAGGCTTGGAGGAGAGTATAGAAGAAAGAAAAGCAGAAAGGATAACCAAAAGAGTAAAAAGAGAGACAAAAATAAGATGAATAAAATGTAAGAAATAAATAGTGCATTTTCAGTAATATCATTGAATGTGAATGGATTAAATTCTCCAATCAAAAGATACTGTCTGACAGAATGGATAAAAAACAAGAGCCATCCATATGCTGCTTACAAGAAACACACCTCAGACCCAAGGATACAAACCGGCTGAAAGTAAAAGGTTGGAAAAAGATTCTCCATGCGAATAGTAAACAGAAAGGAGCAGGGGTAGCTATACTAATATCAGACAAAACAGACTGCAAAAGCAAAAAAGTGATAAGAGATGCGGAAGACCATTATATATTAATAAAAAGGACGATCCTCCAGGAAGATATAACAGTCATAAATATCTACGCATCTGACCAGGGTGCCCCAAAATATATGAGACAAACTCTGGCAAACTGAAGGGAGAAATAGACATTTCTACAATAATCGTTGGAGACTTCACACCCCTCTCACATCATTAGATAGAACAACTAGACAGAAGATCAACAAAGAAACAGAGAACTTGAACAATACGATAAACAAGTTAGACCTAACAGACATATACAGAACACTGCATCCAAACTCAGCGGGTTATACATTCTTCTCAAGTGCCCATGGACCTTTCTCCAGTATAGACCACATGTTAGGTCACAATACAGCTCTCAATAAATATAAAAGGATTGAAATTATGCAAAGCACCTTCTCAGATCATAATGGAATGAAACTAGAAATCAATAACAGGCAGGAAAAAAGGAAATTTGCAAATGTGTGGAGACTGAACAACACACTCCTAAATATTTGGTGGGTCAAAGAAGAAATTGCAAGTGAAATCAGTAAATATATTGAGACGAATGAAAATGAGACACAATGTATCAAAACTTATGGGATACAGCGAAGGCAGTCTTGAGAGGGAAATTTATAGCCCTAAATGCCTATATTAAAAAACAAGAAAGAGCCAAACTCAAAGATTTAACTGAACAACTTGAGAAACTAGAAAAAGAGCAGCAAACCAATCCCAAAGCAAAAAGAAGGAAAGAAATAATAAAGATTAGAGCAGAAATAAATGAAAATGAGAACAGAAAAACAATACAGAATATCAATAAAACCAAAAGCTGGTTCTTTGAGAAGATCGATAAAATTGACAAACCCCTCGCTAGACTAACAAAGAAAAAAAGAGAGAAGATGCATATAAATACAATCAGAAATGAAAGGGGGGAAATTACAAAAGACCGCACAGAAATAAAAAGAATCATAAGAGGATATTATGAGACACTATATGCCAACA
Organism: Tolypeutes matacus; assembly: GCA_026826555.1. Lineage (NCBI taxonomy): Eukaryota > Metazoa > Chordata > Mammalia > Cingulata > Chlamyphoridae > Tolypeutes > Tolypeutes matacus. The sequence continues at coordinate 6,924,459 of JAKSZT010054396.1, forward strand.
AACTAGACAACCTGGATGAAATGGAAAAATTTCTAGAAACTCATAACCAACCTACACTGACACAACAAGAAACACAAGAAATTAACAAACCAATCACAGTTAAGGAGATTGAATCTGTCATCAAAAATCTCCCAGCAAAGAAAAGTCCAGGACCAGATGGCTTCGCAGGTGAATTCTACCAAGCATTTCTAAAAGAATTAACACCAATCCTGTTTAAACTCTTCCAAAAAATTGAAGAGGAGGGAAAATTACTCAACACATTTTAAGAAGCCAACATCACCCTAATACCAAAGCCAGATAAAGATTCCACAAGAAAAGAAAATTACAGACCAATCTCTCTAATGAAATTAGATGCAAAAATTCTCAACAAAATACTTGCAAATCGAATCCAACAGCATATCAAAAGACTTATACATCACGACCAATTGGGATTTATTCCTGGTATGCAAGGCTGGTTCAACATAAGAAAATCAATCAATGTAATACACCACGTTAACAAATTCAAGGAAAAAAACCACATGATCATCTCAATAGATGTAGAAAAGGCATTAGACAATATCCAACATCCTTTTTTGATAAAAATACTTCAAAAGATAAGAATAAAAGGAAAATTCCTCAATATGATAAAAGGCATATATGAAAAACCCACAGCCAACATCATACTCAATGGGGAAAAGTTGAAAGCTTTCCCCCTAAGATCAGGAACAAGACAAGGATGCCCACTGTCACCATTGTTATTCAACATTGTACTAGAAGTTCTAGCTAGGGCAATTAGACAAGACAAAAAAATTAAAGGCATCCAAATAGGAAAAGAGGAAGTAAAACTCTCACTGTTTGCAGATGACATGATCCTGTATTTAGTAAATCCTGAAGTATCCACAAGAAAGCTACTTGAACTAATAAATGAGTTCAGCAAAGTGGCAGGATACAAGATCAACACACAAAAATCAGTAATGTTTTTGTACACTAGTACTGAACAATCTGAGGAAGAAATCAGGAGGAAAATTCCATTTTCAATAGCAACAAAAAGACTCAAATACCTAGGAGTTAATTTAACCAAAGATGTACAGAACCTATATGCAGAAAACTACAAAACAATGCTAAAAGAAATTTTAAAAGACTTAAACAAATGGAAAGACATTCTGTGTTCATGGGTTGGAAGAATAAATATCGTGAAGATGTCAGTCTTGCCCAAACTGATTTATAGATTCAATGCAATACCCATCAAAATCCCAACAGCTTACTTTACAGAATTAGAGAAGGCAATTACCAAATTCATCTGGAAGGATAAGTGCAGCCGAATAACCAAAAGTATTCTAAAAAAGAAGAGCAATGTTGGAGGAATTTCACTGCCTGACCTTGAAACATATTACAAAGCTACAGTGGTCAAAACAGCAAGGTACTGGCCTAAAGATAGACATATCGATCAGTGGAATAGAATTGAGAATCCAGAAATAGACCCTCACCTATACAGTCAACTGGTTTTTGACAAACCTACCAAGCCCACGCTAATGGGAAAAAAACAGTCTCTTCAACAAATGGTGTTGGGAGAACTGGATACCTATAACCAAAAGAATGAAAGAGAACCCCTATCTCACCCCCTATACAAGAATCAACTCAAAATGGATCAAAGATCTAAATATAAAAGCCAGGACCATAAAACTACTAGAAGAAAATGTAGGGAAACATCTTCAAGACCTTGTAGTAGGTGGTGGTTTCTTGGACCTTACACCCAAAGCATGTGCAACAAAAGAAAATGTAGATGAATGGGACCTCCTCAAAATTAAACACTTTTGCACCTCACAGGATTCTGTCAGAAGGGTGAAAAGGCAGCCGACTCAATGGGAAAAAATATTTGGAAATCACATATCTGATAAGGGTTTAATATCCAGGATATATAAAGAGATGTTACAACTCAACAATAAAAAGACAAATTACCCAATTAAAAAATGGGCCAAAGACTTGAATAGACATTTCTCTGAAGAAGAAATACAAATGGCAAAAAAAAAACAACATGAAGAAATTCTCAACATCACTCATGATTAGGGAAATGCAAATAAAAACTACAATGAGATATCATTTCACAACTATCAGAATGGCCACTATTAAAAAGACAGAGAACTTCAAGTGTTGGAGAGGATGTGTAGAGATAGGAACACTTCTTCACTGTTGGTGAGAATGCAGGATGGTACAACCACTATGGAGGACTGTTTGGCAGTTCCTAAAGAAGTTGAATATAGACTTGCCACATGACCTTGCAATACCACTACTGGGTATATACCCAGAAGAACTGAGAGCAGTGACACGAACAGACATCTGCACACCAATGTTCATAGCAACATTATTCACCATTGCCAAAAGTTGGAAACAATCCAGGTGTCTATCAACAGATGAATGGATAAACAAACTGTGGTCTATTCACACGATGGAATATTATGCAGCAGTAAGAAGAAATGAGGTCATAAAGCATATGGCAACATGGGTGAACCTGGAGGACATTATGTTGAGTGAAGCAAGCCAGACAAAAAAGGACAAATACTGTATGAATGCATTACTATGAACCAAATATATTGTGTAATATATTGTTTGATTCAAAAAAATTTTTTATATGTATCCATTACATTTAATTGAGAAATGTATATATTTATTCATCTGTGTTTACTTTTTAGTTTTTAATTGTTTATATTTTCAATTATTAAATGTACAAAATAAAGTTTAAAAAACAAAAAAAAGATGTGTCCCCTCCCTTTGCTCCTCACTTTGGTGAATGCACCATCTGTACCCAGCCATTCAAGCTAGCTAACTCAGATTCAATATTTTTATCTTACAATTTTGTTTAGTATAATTAAATGTTGAAGTCCTGTGACTATTACCTTATTTGGAAACAGGATCTTTGCAGATGTAATCAAGTAAAGATGAGGTTAAGATTAGGGTGGGCTCTAAATCCAGTGACTGGTATCCTAGGAGAGAGGGATTCAGAGACACCCAGATACACATAGAGGGAAGATGGCCATGTGACGATGGAGGCAGAAATTGGGGTGATGCAGCTACAAGCCAGGAACACCAAGAATTGCTGGCAGCCACCAGAAGCTAGAAAGAGGCAAAGGATTCTTCCCTAGAGCCTTCGTCAGGAGTATGGCCCTGCCAGCATCTTGATTTCAGGCTTCTAGGCTCCATAACTAGAAGAGAATAAATGTCTGTTGTTTTCAGCCACCCAATCTGTGGTGATTTGTTATGACAGCCACAGGAAACTAAACAGGCTACTTTACAGGTTGTGATGGTCACTTTCATGTGTCAATTTGACTAGGTTATGGCATCCAGTTATTACTGGTCAAGCAAGCACCAGCCTGATTGTTACTATGAAGATATTTCATGGATTTAAATCATTAGTCAGTTGACTGCATCTATAGCTGATTACATTTCAGTCTACAAAGGAGATTGCCTTCAGCAATGCGAGGAGTCTCATCCAATCAGTTGAAGGCCTTAAAGGGAGAACTTATTATTTCAGGAGAAAGAAGAATTTCTATCTCTACTCCAGACAGCCAGCTTCTCCTGGAAAAACCTTCATCGGAGTTTCCAGTTTGTAGCCTGCCCTACTGAATTTGGGCTTGTCATCCCCATGGTTGTGTGAGCCAATTCCTATAACAAATCTCATCATATCTACATACATACATATATGTATATATTGCATGTGTATATATATATATATCTCCTGTCAGTTCTGTTTCCCTGGAGAACCCTGACTGAAAGCAGAAGCAAGGCCCCTTCGGGCCTAGGTTCAGAACTTGCACAACATCCCTTTCACTGCATTCTAGTCACCCAAGCAAGTCACAAGCCCAGCCCGGATTCAATGTGGGAGGGAACTACAGAAGGGCAGGATTTCAGGGGCCTTCACATTTAATATATCAGGAGCCCAAAAGATTGGAAATGGTCTGGGCCCCTCTAGGTCAATGACAGGCTGTGGCCTGGACTAAGTACTTGGCAAAGGAACAAAGGACTCTCCTCACTGACTGAGAGTCACTTTACCAGGAGCTAGAAATCACCTAGTCCTGCCCTTTCCTGCACCTCATCCCCTCATTGTAAGCTCTGGCTCTGTGGCTCCCTTCTCTCCCCACTCACCCCTGGACATAGGGCAAAACCCAGAAGGATACTTAGAAGGGCCACAGGTTTCTGCCCACTTGTGGCCTGAGTGTCTTGGTGCCCAAGTGGCTCTCCTCTGAGGCCCAGGAGCAGAGCAGCCTCAGCCTTGGGAGCTGAGACACAGACTACAGGGCAGGAAGGGCAAGGGTGGGCAAGGGCAAGCCCACAGGGGTGTCCCTGGCACAATGTGGCCTCCTGCTCCCGGGAGGCCTTACCAGCCACAGGATCGTAGTCGGCCAGACCACAAAGCACCCTATTCCCATTACAGGTGGGCCCAGAGAGGAGCCTCTGGTCAGTGGTCAGTAGCAAAGTCATGCCTCAGGCCCAGGGCTCTGACCTCTACTGGTTCATTAATTCTCTCAGACAGTGACTCAGCAGACGCTGGCCCAGATGGGAAGACTTGCCAGGGCAAGCACAGAGGAGAGGGAGCATGAGAAACAGTGAGGAAATAGAATAGGTTGGCCCTTCTCCAGGGTATACCCCCCACAGAACCCCACCCACCCCTACCCCAGAAGCGGGCCAGGCTTTGGGTGCTTGCCAGTTTCTTCCCAGCCCATCTAAGAGGCATACTGTCACTGCCCCAAGGATCACCCACTATCTCCAGCCTCTTGCCCAAGCCGACAATTGAGGCAGCCTGGACTGGACTTTGACCAGTCACCTCCTGTCAGCCCCCACTCTCCTGAGCCTCTGCCTTCTCCCTGCTGCAGCCCACCCTGCCCCCCACAGGCTTCCCACCTGCCAGCCCCCAGGGTGCACCGCCTGCACACTCCCCTGAGCTCATCACTTTGTGCTGGCCCTGGGGAGACAGCGATGACTCAGAGCCAACCCTGCCCTCGGGTCCTGACATTGTTGCTTCCAGACATGGACAAATAGCCATTTTCCCTCTGACAAGTGGATTGATGCTTTCCTCTCCGGAGAGGCTCTTAGAGCCTGGGAAATGTTGCCCTCTCTGGCTCCAGAGCAGCTCTGAGGGCAAAGAGACCCATTTCTCAGGGTTCCCCCCTCCACAACCACCTCCTCTCTGGAATTTTCCATAAATCCTTGGATGACAGGGAGAAAGGGACTAAGAAAAGAAAGGAAGGCCTGGAGGGAGGCGCACACTCACAGGCATGCTCAAAATAACAACACGGGCTCCCACGACCCCCTCAGACACAGGGACACGTGCCACAAGCTTGCAGACACACACACACACACAGATAACACCGGCCGTACCCAGCAGGAGCACACGTGCACCAAGTCACACCCAGGAATACACTCTGCAACACAATTACCTACATAGAGGTCCAAGGGCACTCATGTCATCACACAGATCACGTGGAAACCCAAAGACAACATGAAGGCACACACGTGCTGCAGTCCCAGTACTCACACACACACACACACACACACAGGCACTCACCTGCAGAAAAGTTCACCTGAGGACCAAGGGGAGGTGCCTGCATCTCCTTGGCGCTAGCCCATTTTGCTCCACCCTGGGGCTGGGTGCCCCTTCCTACAGCTTGGGGTTCGGGCCCTGCATTGAGAAGACAGAACAGCTGCAGCCCTACCTGGGGGAAGGGGGAATGGAGATCTGGGGCATCTTTGGGAGTAGGAAGAGACATTCTGAGGGAGTCCTCAGCCAGGCTCAGGGGCAGTGGGTGCTCTAAGGGAAGTGCCAGGTGGCACTGCAAGCACGGGGGTGCACAGCTAGTCACACTCCCCTGCTGCAGGCCAGGACACTCGGACACAGCGTCCAAAACAAGATGCTGCTTCAGGGGTGGGGGAGGGGTGGCCAAGAAACCTTCAGCACCCTACCACCCACCTCTGCTGAGAAGGAGAGAGCCAAAGCCACCCTCTCCCTCCCCCGGTTTCTTCCTCCCCCTCAGGAATCCCAGACACAAACTTGCTGTTCCAGCAGATTTCCAGGGGTGGGAGCTAAGGAATCAATGATGCTCAAAGCATTATACAGCTGGTGGGGAAAGGCACCCTGGGCCTCCCTGACACCAGATATAAATGATTCCATGAACAGAAAAACCACTCAGACGCAGCTGGAATGACCCGCTGGAGAGTGCTTTCACCTTGAGGAACTGCAGGGCGCTGGCGGCAGCCTGACGCTGGGAGCTTCTGCCCAGTTGTCTGTGCAGTGAGGGGTCAGGTCACACAGCTTCCAGGCCCTGAAACCCAGACAGCCCAAGCCACAGCCCCCTCAGGCTCTGCCAGGCAGCCTCTAGTCCCTGGGGAGCACCAAAGGGCAAGAGCCTAAAGGCCCAGCCTTTTAGAGAGCAGCTGTTCAGAAGGATTTGTCTGTGGATAAAAATGGGGTTTTGTCTTCTTAACCAGAAAACCTGGTTTCTTTTTCTTCTCAGGTAACACCAAGGCTACTAGTAAGCTCTAGAAAGGAAGAAACCCGCAGGCCCTGGTTGTCTGGTTCATGCAGGCTCCTGTTCAATCTCCCACAAGTGTTTTCTGGGGGTGTCCCAGGAGGTGTCCCACATGTGCTATGGATGAGGCTGGGTCAGTTGCCATATGACAGCTGTGGATTTATTCCTCTTCTGCTAGGGACTGTGACCACCTGATACTGCCACTTCTGCTGAGTACCACTGGGTCCATCCACCAGGCGCTACTGTGGAGCAGCCATCCCCCATGTATCCCCCCAGATCCAAAGCTGCCCACCAGCCTCGCAAACTGGGGTAGAACCTCTCTCCTGCAGTGCCACACTGTCAGAGGGCCCCAGAGCAGGGCTGCTTGGGCGCCACTGCCTTGTTCCATTTCAGGGAAATGACTTTTGTCATTCTGACCCCCCATCCCATCCTCTTCCATGCCTTAGCATCCAGACATGGTGAGTCCATGGGGTCCCAAAGGAGACAGAGCCAAGGTGGGACCCAGAAGCTCCCTGCCTGCTAATGACCTCCACTGGGCAAACCCATCGGCCAGCCTGCCTCTTTCCTTAGGTGAGCACTCTTCCAGAAGACCTGCAGAACAGTGAAAGATGGTGGTGATGGGCCTGTCCCGCTGGATGCCAGAAATATCTAGCCTCGCCTGAATTCTGGAGATGGGGCTCAAGCCCCATTACAGGCAGACGTGATCAGCCTGCAGAAGTCATGACGACATCTTAGTAATGTCGCTGCTCATCACCAACTCCACCTTAGTCCTGAAACGGCTCAAGGGACAAGGACATTGTCTTGGAGGCCAGAACCCTGTGCTGGGCTGAGGGCCGAGCTCTAACCACAAGCTCTCTTCAGTACTGGGAGGAAGGGAAGAGAATCTAGGTTCAATGTTCCTCACCCCCACAGCCTTCACCCCACTTCCTTCTTTTCCATATGGAATGAAGTCCTTCAGTGTGGAAGAAGGGAAGGATTACTGAATCACTCTAGAACCAGCATTCTCCCAAGAACATCCCTCCCCAAGTCTCCCGCTCAGGACTCTTCCTCAGTCTCCCCAGGCCCCATCCTGCTACCCAGATATGGACCTTGGAGCCTTGGCCACCTGCCTCCCCGGGGACTCTGTTCATGTCCCATCCCCCCTCCCCCTTCACTCTGAGCCCTGAATGATTCTATTCTCAAAGGCTTCACCTCCTCAGTATTTGCAAGGAAGTTAGAGTCCACAGTCAGTTTCTGGCTGGATATCAACCAAATATCCTCACTCTTCTCAAAGACAATGTTAACAACATCCCCAGCTGTGCCCTTCTTAGGCTCAAGCAACCTAAATAGGCTTCTTAGGAGAGAAGAGACCCCTAGAAATGCAAATTCATGGTGTACTCAGCACTAAGTAAGAGGAAGGCCTCTCAGTAGGTGGATCCCCACTGCCCTGAGGATGTGGGGGCCAGCCTGACCAGGAGCCATGATCACCACCCCCTCCTTGGGACAGAGAACCCTTAGGGCTGCTGGTCACTTGGTCATTTAGTTGCCTCTGGCTTTAATAAATGCCTTAGACTTCAAAAACTCCAAAACATCTGTGACTTAAGTTTGGAACCATACCTAATGCCACTTACAGTAACGTGAGTGTCAGGTTGCCAGCACTCCCATGCTATGATGAAGTACTGCAAAGAACTTGGTTAAGTTCTGAGACCAGCACCACACTGGGCCTGGAAAGTCCCCAAACATGAGAAGATGACATTGGGGCACGTTCTCCCATGACAACCTGTCTCAACCCGTCTCAAGGCACTCACTCGCCTTTGGGTCAATCCAAAAGGGGGGTTGCAAAACTCGGAATCACAGGGACCAGGAGGGGCATGGAGGGGGTAACAGCAGGCCCCGGTGAACACTGAAGGAGGAGTGTCCTGGCTGTTGGCCTTGAGGATATTTGCGTGTGAAGATGAACGAACAGTCAGGAGCAGCAGACACTGGCACTTAGAGCCCTGATGGTGAGACAGCTCTAACTGAGAGGTAGAGCCCTTCACATTCAGTTCACTTGGCCCATGCTCCCTCCCTGCCTACAGACAGAAGGTGCTGGTCCCATGTGCTTCAAGGATGTCCCTTTCTGGTGGCAGTGAGCTCTGGTTAACCATGCCAGCAGCTTCTGTTATAGTTTGGTTTCACCTGCACAGTGACCAGCAGAAGAAGATGGCCTGATCTCTCTCTCTTTGTCTGTCTGTCTACTGGTGGAATGCTCTGGGTTCTGGGCTTCTAGGTTCTTGGCTTCTGTCACATAAAAGAATTTAAGGACACGCCATAGGGTAGGCAAGGGAGTAAAGAGTTTATTAAGAAACAAGAAAACAAGAGAAGTACACAGTCTAAGGCATGCTGCAGGGTGAGTCACATGCGTGGGGGCCCCAGGTTAAGCCTTTTATAACCTTTCCTCCTCCTCTTCATAATGTTGGGGAGGGGCCCCAGCTGTTTGCTGTTCTGATTGTTAGCTCTCAGGGGGGCAATGGTGAGGCCTTCTGAGGGTATCGGGGGCTTCCCCTTGACCCCAAATGGGATTCTTGTGGCAGGGGTCTCATGGGTCTTTCCGGCTTTGTTTTTGGCAATGGTCTTTTCCTCAGGGTGTTTCCGGGCGGGGCTTCACGGCCACTGTCTCCTGGCCCTGTTTTCTGCCAGGTCTGCCGGGTCTTCCCTCTTTTCCTACACTGACCTGCCTCCTGTCTCTGTCTCCCTGTGTCTCCCTCTCGCATGTGTGCACATGTGTGTGCACGTGCATGCCTGCCTTGGAGTGTGAGCGGGGAGTGTAGAAATATATTATTTTTAAATCTGACTGCAGTTGGAGATGGTTGTCCTAAGAGGATGACAGAAATCCCGAGGGAGAAAACTGCTCTTTTGTTCAGGAAAACACCTTAATGGATCTTTTAATTATCAAAAAAAAAAAAGGCCCCAGGACTGCTCTGGATGGGAAGCTAAATCACACAGCATAATAAAGTAATGGGAGTTTTAGAAGTATCCCAGAAGGTAGCTTTAGGAAAGGGCCCCCAATAAGAGGTGAGAATCAGGGGCATAGGGAGAACCACAGACAGCGAGGAGTGCAGGCTTCCTCCATGGCTCCCCCTCCCCACGCTGACACTGAGGGAGCAGCCTTGGCTTTCCCATTGCACTTTTTTTGTTTTAATTTTATTGAAGTATCTCATTCATACATGAACATACATAAACAGTAAGTGTATAGTGAAAGTTGTGAACTTACAAAACAAACATGCATAACATCACACAGGGCTCCCATACATCACCCACCACCAATACTTTGCATTGTTGTAAAACATTTGTTAGAAATTATGAAAGAATATTGTCAAAATATTACTACAGTATTAACTATAGTCCATACCTTACATTTGCTGTATTTTCCCCCAACCCACCTGTATTAGTCAGCCAAAAGGGTGCTGATGTAAAATACCAGAAATCAGTTGGTCTTTATAAAGGGTATTTATTTGGGGTAGAAGTCCACAGTTACCAGGCCATAAAGCATAAGTTTCTTCCCTCACCAAAGTCCATTGCCATGTGTTAGAGCAAGACAGCTGCCGGCATTTGCCAG
>JAKSZT010054396.1:6934545-7219522 GCA_026826555.1 Tolypeutes matacus
TTATATTTTTGGAATTTATAATTACATCAAATTCCCCAACGGTTACAGCACCCCACAGAACAATAGGCAAAGGGTAATGAACAATTTTTGGAGGAGGGATCTCAAAAGTCTAACACACAGGAGATCCCAGGTTTGGTTCCCAGTGCCTCTTAAAAACAAACAACAAGCAAACAAATGACAAAACCAGCTAAGGGGAGCTGATGTGGCTCAGTGGCCGAGCGATGACCTCCCATACACGAGGCCCCAGGTTCAATCCCCAGCCACGGTATCTCAAATAATAATAATAATAAGTCTAAGGAGTCTTTGAAGAGATGGTCAAACTACAATAGTAATCAAAGAAATGCAAATGAAAACAGTGAAATATTACTTTATATCTGTTAGACTGGCAGAAATAGAAGGTGAATAGTAGCAAGTGATTCAGGGAAATGGCAACAGTGAAACTCACCCACATCGCTGATGAGAGTGTCAACTGGCACAATTGTTTGGGAAAGCAGCCTGACACTACCCAGGTGAAACAAGTATACACATGCCCTTGGATGCAGAAAATCCTTGCCTGGGTCTACATCCCAAATGAATTTTCATACAGATCCATAATGGACATATACAAGGAAGTGCATCACAGATGTTTGCAGTAGCCAGAAGTTGAATGCAATTTGGGTGTCCTTTGTCAGGGGAGTTGTAGCAGTTTGATATTGTTTATGAATTCCAAAAATAGATATTGGATTGTGTTTGCAAACTGGTCTGTTCCTCTGGGCATATTAGATTGTATTGGATTCAGAAGTTTCACTTTCTACCTGATAAATAATGATTGAGGCTTTGATTGGGCCATGCCAGTAGGACGTTGAGTCACCGGCCCCTTGGGGCAGAGGAGTTAGTTGGAGTTTTTGGATGCTGGAACCCTGGGAAGTAAATGCACAGGAGAAGAACACAGAGCAACAGAGACGGCTCCATAGACACGGCAGAGGCCCCAGGAAGAGAGAGAGCCTGATAGTCTACAGCTGACCTCGTGGAGAGACCAGAGAAGCTGAGCCTGGAGAGGAATAAGTGGCAGGAGGGACGAGACTTATCCCAACCTACAGCTGATTTTGGAAGAAGCTGGGACCACGATGCCTGAAGAGGAAGACTTTGGAAGCCATCTTGCTCCAACACATGGTAACAGACTTTGGTGAGGGAAGTAATTTACACTGCTAAATTACTGGTAACCAGTAAATTACTGGTAACTGTAAGCTTCTACCCCAAATAAATACCCTTTATAAAACCCAACAGATTTCTGGTATTTTGCATCAGCACCCCTTTGGCTGACTAATACAGGAGTGGATAGGTCAAATCCAGGGGCTGAGCATTTAGAAGCAATGAACTTGATTGACTTATGGCAACATGGATGAAATTTAACAACAACAAAGTGCTGAGTGAGAAAAATAAGAAACAAAATTACCTCTATGACATGATGCCATTTATATAAATTCAAAACAACCACAATACATACATTACAAGAAGACACACAAACAAGAAGAACACAAGAAGAATGTTGCTTGTGGGGGCCAGGAAAGAAGATAGAAGAGAATAAATGAAAATGCAAACCAAACAAGAAAGGGGCCTTGTGTGTTAGTGATTTGCCAAGAGTCGGAGATCAAAAAACTATGAGCTGGGGGAAATTGCCACACTAAGACCACTATACTTCTTTTCCAGGTAGCTCTACCACTCCCAACCTATAACCAAACAAATGCTTTTTTAGACCTAAATACAGGACTCCACATTCAGTCCTAGTTTAGTTCATCTTGGCCGATTTGGACCATTGTTCCAGGTTCTGAGCCCTTTATGGATCTTGATTGGCTGTTATCCAGGATTCTGTCTCTTCCTCCTACCTTGACGGCATGCAAGAGTAACATCCAAATATATCTACTTTCTCCTTATACCTCTTTCATTCAACAAACACTTAATAGGCATCTACTCTAGGCCAGACACAGGCAATACCACAAGGTAAAGAAAGGGTCCTTGCCCTCAAGGAGCTTACCATCTAGAAGGGAGAGAGACCTGAAAACCCTAGTTTGCAAGGCATTATTGCTACAAGTCAAGAGATGATGGGAACAAAGGGAGGAGGGACAGCCAGGTCTCCTGGGGAGTCAGGGATGGTGTCCCAGAGGAGGCAACATTTAGGCTGCAACTTGACAGAAAAGGAAAAGCCCTCCAGGAGGGAGTGCTGGGAAGAGAGCTGGTGGGGGAGCAGTCCTACGGGAAGGGGGTGAGCCATGCAAGCCTACTGTTGGCCTGACCCATCTCCAGTCCAGCTTCTCCCAGAGTCGGTTTTCCATTTTTTCTCTGGAAAGCTGCCCACCACACTCTTATTCCACGTGCTTTGGGAAAAACTGGTTCCACACCCTGCTCCAGGGATGAGTGCATGACTCAGTCCTGGACCGTCAGAAGATCATTTTCCTCTGGCCACTGTGATTGGCTAAGGGTGGGCACCTGACTCAAGGCACCAATCGGGTCCAATCAGAATCAGGCAAGAGGGATGCTCTTTATGTTGGGCTTGTTCTCAGGAGGATGTAGAAGACAGGGGCTGTTGGCAGCTACTTTGCTACAATGTGAAGAGAAACCTGTTGGAGAATACCTACAAAGAAAGGAGAGCTGAGAAAGAGAGAGAAACAGCTTTCTGATAACATTGCTAAGGCCCTCAGACCCAGCCATGTCTGAAGGTGAGCCAGATCTGTCCCTAGGCTTTCAGTTAGGTGAAATAATAAATTTCCTTTTTGCTTCAGCCATTTTGGCTTGGTTTTTCTATTCCTTGCAATTTAAAGAGTCCTGACTGGTCCAAAGTGACAGAAGATGAAGTGAGACAAGTGGGCAGGGGCCAGATGGGAGTTTAGAGTATATCCAATGGGATAGGAAGTTTGGGAAATGAAAGAATCTAGAGCAAGAAATAAAATCACATCAGGTGCAAATATTCTCGCTGTCCTGATTTTCTGATGTCGGGGTAGGCTAAACATTCACTATATTAGAGACCATGCATATGTCCCCAGACCTAGTTTTTCTCCCTTGGTCTGGTGTTTAGAATGCTGATGATAAACCAAGCCTGATTTATTATATGACCATCCTGTATGGGAAATGACTGTAACTCTAGGTATCTTTGGTCAACCTTAAGAGATATAGCAGGGGGGCAGATGTGGTTCAAATGGTTGGGCTTCTGTCTCCCATATGGAAGGACCTGGGTTCAGTCCCTGGGACCTCCCAGTAAAAATTCAAAAAAGAAAAATATAGAAGGCACATGGGCCATCAGGCCCCACACGCGGGTGCACCACCAGGCCAAGACACACAGCAAGATGATGACATAACAGGAAAGTGACATAAGGGAAAGCCAAGATGAGACACACCAACAAATCAGGAACTAAGGTGGCGCAGACGGTAGGACGCCTCTCTCCCACATCGGAGGTTCCAAGGATTGAATCCCTGTGAAGACAGGAGGAGAAGGATGAGAAGAAAGATCAGGAAACATAGAGAAATTGCCCAGCGAATGGACACAAAAACAGCAAAAATGGAGGGGAGGGGGTAAAAATGGATAAAAGTAAATAAATAAATAAATCTTAAAAAAAAAAAATCACATCAGATTCACATCAGAGATCACCATGGAGGCCAGGATGGGGGATGAGACCACAGACAGGGAGGCCAGTTAGGAGACAAAGGCATAAATCCAAGAAAACAAGGATAGCATCCCACCTAGGGAGAGGAAGGAAAGGCAAGGATGGGTTGAACAGAGACTTAAGAGGTGGGACCTGTTGGATTCATGTATGGAGTAGAATTGAGGGAGCTGTGGGGATAAGGGAGAGGGAAGACTCTGGAATGACTCCCAGGTTTCTGATTCTGGTAACATGAGGGATCACAGTGCTATACTGGAAACAGAGAGCACTGGAAAAGAAGGAGATTTAGAGGGAAGGGGAGCAAAGGGACAGAGGTGAGAAGGAAAGGGCAGCGGTGCATTGGTTTGGGACATGCTGAATTTGAGGTGCCTATTAGACATCCAATGAAGGGGTCCAATATTAATGAGCCACAGTCTGGAGGAAAGATGGGTACATGGCTGTGGATGTAGATTTGGGGTCAGAGAGCAATAGCTAAGCTAAGTATTCAAGAATGAATTGGAGAGAGTCTGGTAAAGAGGAAATCGGCAGGAGAGTGTTTCAGGTAGAAACTGCATGCACAAAGGCCCCTAGGCCCGAGAGGGCTTGGCCTCTGTGCTGACAGTCTGGCCATCATTTTGAAGAGAATGGAAACTCCTGGGTCCACCTTTGCATGCTTCTGCTGTGAGTCCCCAGGAGGGCTGCTAGAGAGAATGTGCAGCCAGAGGACAAGAGACCAGCTACGGCAACTAACAAAAGCTGGATATATTTTCTTGTCAACCTTGAGCAGCAAGGGAGCAGATATAAGCAAAGAATAGCTAAAGCTAATGCAAGAATAATTTTCCTTTGAAACCTTGCAAAATGAAAAACAAAATCCTCTTAACCAAGTGACGGCTCCTGAAGGAATAAAGCACTTTCTCTGAAACAACCCCCAAATTAGCAAAACCGTAATTAGGATTACTAAATGAATAGATCAGACTTCCGTAGAGAAAATATTTACTCAGGCAAAACCTCCTCGATTCAATAGCTCTTTCAATTAATATTTTTTTCAAGTTTTGGATTTCCACTGACTAATCTGCTGGTGTTTAGAAGGATTTGTAAACCACTTGCCAAGTAGTTTAAAAGCATGAAATGCCTTTGCCAGGAAGCTCTTTGGGGATCTTTGCAAGAACACACGGAGAGGCAGTGAGGTGTCCAAAGGTCTCTGTGCAGCCAAGGGGACACCACCTTCTCCAGTGCTAGTTCACCTCCCACTGGAGCATGCCTCACACACGTTCTTAAGCAGCGTAAGGTCATCCAGTGGCTCAGCCAATTCCTAGGATGCTGGTTGCCCCTGCAGGAGGGATGCAGCAAGGGTGGACGCCTGCTTAGTTATAGGATTGACGGCTTCAGTTGGAAGAAGCTAATGGGTTAAAGCTGAGATGAACTGCACAAAGAAGAAGGGCTGTGTTTCTTTGACTGTCATATGAATCAAGCCTGGACCACATGGGGTCCTGGAATTTATTTGGATTATCCTAAGATTTTGACTGGTAGAACATCTGGGACAACCCTTGATGTACAAGGTCAGCGAGGCCAACCGTGATCGCTAAGCTACCTAGCAGCACCATCTTCTGCCTCTCTGTTCCCCACCCCATAGCCCAGTATATTCCCACACATTCCTTGCCACACTGGTCTCCTCTTCCCTCTCCAAACTCACCTTTGCTCTGGTTGTACCCTCTACCTTAAATGTTCTTTTCCTTAAAGAAGGGAGTGGCCAGACTGGAGAAAGTGGGCGTAGAGGTAGCCAGTGCTCCCTGCAAAAGTGAGCCCAGGCATGAGGCTCTTCCCGTCAGAGCCTCTGATCCCTCGCTTACCAACCTTGCAGCAAACGTCAGCGACTCTCCTTTGTTCCTCCAAAGAAAATCCACTATACAATGCACTAGAATAAGAAACCTATTGTTCTGAAGTTTCAACAGGGGAGACATAGTGGAGGGTCACAGCACACAGCACACAGCAAACTCAACAAAATTCAAGTTCACCATCTCCACTCTCCCTGCAAAGATTCTTCTCAGTATCACATGCATTCCCCTCCCACTGACTCTTCTCCACAAAGTCAGTGGAGACACCCTCCCCCCACCCCATATTTCCCTCTCCTCCTGCAGGGCAATTTAATTCTTCCCTGCCTTGCTTCCAATTTTGTATCTTCTCTCCTATGACCCCACTAAACAAACAGTCTTTGGACTCCATCTTCTTTAGAAAGCAGTTAGGAGTTGTAAATAACAAATATTTTTCCACACCATGCCTATTATAATTACAAGTGCCAGAGTTCTGCAGAAGCACAGCAAGAGGATTGGCTGAGGATATGTGAACAGCTTTTTTGGGCACTTGGACCACAGTGTATTCTGAAAGCCACCTGTGCATTCCTGCCCAGGGAAGATGGGGCAGCTCTTCTGAAAACCCTAGCAGGGAGGGCTCCCCCAGAAGTGGGCTCAGACCCCACATGTGCAAAGTCTCACCAGACCACAATAAACACAGTCCCAGAGCCTTCATACACTGAGATATTTTTTGTTTGAGAGCATTTTACCTCCAGAATCCACTAAATTGGACATTGTCAGAGATTTATGCAGATCATTACATTGATTAAGATATACATTATGCATCTGACAGATTGCACTTTCCAAAGACTGCCCCAGCAATATCCCTCACCCCTGTGGTCTTCTGACATGTAGACAAGTAATTGCCACTCCCCTATCAGAGGTCCCAATGGTCCAATGTGTGCTTTGACCAATAGATTACAGCAGAAGTAACACAGTGCCGGTTCCATGCATAGCCCTAAACTGCCCTGGCAGCTTCTGCTTCCTCCTCAAGGAACGCTCATTCTTGGGATTTTCCCTGTCAGAACATGGACACCAGGCTATGAGAAGCCCAAGCACGTGGAGAGGCCACATGAAGGCACGACAATCAATGGCCCCTCCTGAGCTTCCTGACAACAGCCTGTGTCCACTTCAGAAGACCACAGTCCCAGCCAACTTCTGACTGCGACCACATGAGAGACCTCCACTGGGAACTGCCTAGCTGAGCCCCGTCAACCCAAAGAATAATCAATTGTCGTGTAAAATCACTGTTTTGGAATGGTTTGATACACGACAGTAGATACCCAGCACATGCACATTATTTCACTGCAGGATCAGTTCCGACAAAATTGTCCCTCTGAATAGTACTGTAACACCTTCCTACTCAAAGCATGGGCATCGCCTGAGAGCTTATTAGAAATGCAGAATTTTCAGTTCCATCTCAATCTTACTGTCAGAGTTTGCATATTAACAAGGGCCTCTGGTGAATTGTATGCACATTAAAGTTTAGGAAGCACTGCTATGACAAACATTGACTAAACTCTGCCCAGATCCCCTTGGATCCTTTTACTGGTTCTGTATGCCCACCCCCCAGCTTCTATCGAGGTGCTTTGATTCTAAGAGTTTGCACCTGATGTCTTCTTCAGACGCTTGCCCTCGGATTCCTGGGCTGCTTTGCTTGCACGTGCAGAGAGGCAGACGTGACATCCCCCAGGGGCACCCGGCACAATGACAGACTAATATAGGAGAATGAAAGCCAAGCTCTCTCACCTCAAGGTAGAATGATCTTTGAGCTATAGTTTTCTGCATAGCTGCCCAGGGTCAGTCTGAGATGGACTTCACCTGAAATTTCATCCTTGCTTGACTTCTTCCCCTTCTCTGCCTTGCTTCCCCCACTCCCTTCTTGGTTTCTTTTGGGAGCACCTCCTTAATAATTCACTTACACATGAATATTAATCTCAGAATCTGCAACAGGTACCTAAGAGAGGTAACGTAAGTAAATTTCAACGAATCAGAACTTGGCATTGCCATATCACATCCTAGCCACAGAGGTAGCAGACCTTGGTTAACATATTAGAACAGATGGGATTGGGTGGAGAAAAAGGGATGGGGAAGAAGGAGATGCAGTGAGTATAGACAGGTTTTTTGAGAAGTTTGCTGTGGAGGAGAGCTAAAAATGCTGCAGTAATTGGAAAGAAATGATGGTTGTATTCGTTATTTATTGCTGTGTAACAAAATTACCCACTAACTTAACAGTTTAAAACACAAAACATTTATTATCTCACACAGTGCCTGAGGATCAAGACTCCCTCTGGGTGATTCTGGCTCGGAGTTACTCATAAGGTTGCAGTGAAGATGTCAGCCAGGGCTGCAGTCTCCCCTGAAGCCTTGCCTAGGGCTGGAGGATTAGGCTTCCACACTCACACACTGGCTGCTGGTCAGAGGCTTCAGTTCCTCAAGGGCCTCTCCATAGGGCAACTCATGACATGGCTTCCCCCAGGGGGAGTGATGAGAGAGACAGATGTTTGTAAATGCTAAGCAAGAATTGGGAAGGACCCACTGTTAAAATGTGTTAAAAGTCCTTGACTCTTGGGAGTAGGATTGGGGAGCACATGACTGGGGGAGTGATGGAGGCAGATTTTCACTTTATATACTTCTGAATTCCTTTTGTAATGTTAAAACATTAAAGAAGGGTGTTTTAGTTTGCCAAAGGGCTGCTAATGCAAAGTACCAGAAATGTGTTGGCTTCTATAAAGGGCATTTATTTGGGGGAAAAGCTCACAATTTTAAGGCCCTGAAAAGTCCAACTCAAGGCACCATAAGAAGTACTTTCTGGGAAACGGATGTGGCTCAAGAGGTTTGGCGTCCGTCTACCATATGGAGAGACTGGGGTTCGATCCCCGGTACCTCCCGGTAAAAAAAAAAAAAAAAAAAAAAAAAAGAAGTACTTTCTCACCAAATCAGCTACTGTTGATCCTGGCTTTGTTGCCACATGGTGATGCAGGATGGCCGCCAACCTCTGTGGAGGTCTCTGACTTCCCCTCCATAAGCCACCGTTTCTTGGAGCTCAGCTGTGAGCAACCAGGCATAGGGCTTGTCTCTTTCTGGGCCTCCTTTCTTTTTAAAGATTTATTTACTTTATCCCTTTTAAACTCCCCCTTCCCCATTTGCTGTTTTGTGTCCATTCGCTGGGCAATTCTCTGTGTCTGTTTCCTGCCATCTCTTCTCATCCTCGTCCTCCAGTCTTCACCAGGATTCGATCCTGGAGACCTCCGATGTAGGAGAGAGGTGTTCTGCCACCTGCACCACCTCGGTTCCTGGTTTTCGGAGATTTCGGAGCATCTTGTCTTGTCTCTCCCCTGCGTCTCTCCTGTTATGTCATCATCTTGCTGCATGGCTCCCAGGGCCTGGCGGCTCACCAGCACACAGAGCCTGGCAGCCCATGCGCCTTCTATATATACATTTTTTATTTTACCGGGAGGTCCCAGGGATTGAACCCAGGTCCCTCCATATGGCAGATGGATGCCCAACCATTTGAGCCACATCCACCCCCTGGGCCTCCTTTCTTAATCTCAGCTGTTCCGCTCCCTTCCCAAGTTCAGCTGTCAGCTATCAGGCACAGAGCAGGACTGGTTTCTTGAGCTGTACCGTGGGCCCAGCTTGTTGGGGGCTTTGTGCGTAAGCAGTTCTCTCTCTCTCACTTTGCAGAATCAAATATGCCGGCTCCCTTTCTCCTCTGCCTTTATGAGTCTCTGTGTCTTTATATCAGACCCAGCAAGAGGGTGGAGACTCAACATGACTCTCGCCCACAGGAGTGGATTAGTTTACAGGGGTTCTTCACAAGGGGTCTGTGAGCTTGAACTGAAATTTAAAAAAAACATTTTTCTTGTGGGGACATGTTGGTGCGGGTGTGACAGATTTATTAAATAATACACAGTATACGGAAGCAGATGTGGCTCAAGCGATTGGGCTCCCATCTATCATATAGGAGGTCCAGGGTTCAATTCCTGGGGCCTCCTGGTGAAGGCAAGCTGGCCCACGCAGAGAGCTGGAGCAGCAAGATAATGCAACAAAACGAGACACAGAGGAGAGACAGTAAGAGACGCAGCCAACCAAGGAGCTGAGGTGGCGCAAGAGATTGAGTGCCTCTCTCCCACTCTGGAAGATCCCAGGATCGGTTCCCAGTGCCACCTAAAGAGAAGACAAGCAGACACAGAAGAACACCCAGCAAATGGACACAGAGAGCAGACAGCGAACGCAAAAAAAAAAAAAAAAAAAAAACAAGGGGGAGAATAAAAAAAAAAAGGCTATGAAAATAATAATACACAGTATAGTGTGGACTTAGTAAAGGATCCATGGATTTCACCTGACTGGCAATGGGGTCTGTAGAACAAAAGAGGATAAGAACCCTTGGTTTAAAACATAATATTTCTCTTTTGGGGATTCATAAAATAATTTCAAATTGCCACAAAAGGGGAAAATGAACTATCAATAGTTGGTGACAAATAAAGCTACACCCCCTGCAAAAATACCTATGAAAAGGAGGAATGACAAAGGGCAGAGGATTTGAATTGGGTTATAAAAAATATATATGTGAGTGATTTTTAAAATGTGGACAATTTTAGGAGCATGTGTCTGCCCCTTCAGGATTTCCTGGGAGCCTATGTGAGCTCTGGAATTGCTGCTGACCCCCGTATGGGGGTGGGGGATTTCCTATCTCTGGTGGGAAAGCCCAAGGCACACTGAGAACGTTCTTTCCTTTCCTGTCTTCTCCTCCTACCACAGGGAGGCATCACTCTGACCAGCTTTATGTGGCCTTCTTTTATCAGGTGCCTGTCTGGAGCCTAACTCTAGGTTTTCCAGTTTGATCATCATAAATACCTCAAATTCAAGCATCTCATAGTGCCTAAGGCATGCATGGTCCTTTGCTTCTGGATGAAGGGTCTTGACCCCTCAAGCAGAGACAATGGAGACCATTCAGCTCTAGGCTCCAGCATCAGCCCCTAAGAATAAGGGCAGGCGAGCAGTTTAGTTCTGGGCTCCAGAAATGCATCTGCCCTCTGTGGGAGGCCCTGCCTGGGTAGTAGCCACAATCCCTGAGCTCTCAGGGCAAAGGAGGCTTCTTGAGCCTGTCCCCCTCTCGCGACAGTCTCTGGAACTGACCACTGGGCCCAGGAGAGTTCCCAGCACATCCAAGGAACATCAAATTCTCAGTCTGACCCTGGTTCAGAGGCCACTTGCCTGGGCATGGCGCTCAAGGCCCCTTGTCAAACACTGATGTGTGACTACAGAGTCCTGGGGGGGAGGGAGATGGTAGGACCTTGAGGATCCAAGGCTATATCAGGACAGTGGGAGAACAGATGGCTTGGTGGTCTGAAATGAGAACCACCTGGCAGAGGGGAACGTGGTCAAACCGAGATTGGAAAGGACCAAGAGGTAGGATTCAGCCTGGTGGACATGGATTGCCCTGAGGTAGGCAAGAGAGGTCCTACCCTCTGCCCCAGGACTCAGAGCACTGCTCCTCAAAGTGTATTGTGTGGGCCAACGCCAGGCCACAAATGGTCTGTCACTGGTTCTTGGTAAGTTATGCACAGAAACGGAGTCATTTTATGTCTGTTGAATCTCAAAAGCATGGCTTGTGTTTTGTATGGGTTGTTTAATTTCATTTTTCTAGTGATGTTTTGATTGGATTTTTACAAAAGAATTGGTCTGTATTGGGTTGGAAAATGAAAAACTGATCCTTCAACACAGTAAGTTTGAGAGGCTGTGCTTTAGAAGGTCCCACGTGTCACAAACACACAAAAAGTAAGTGATTGATGGGCACGGGTTCAGCACTGGCAAGTGCCACGTGCAGCCAGGGCACCTGCCCTGGGGGTCACGCCGTCAGGTCCCAGCAAAGCATCGCTGCTGCTCTGTTGCCCTATGCCCTCCACACAAAAGACAGCTGAGTGTGAATGTCCCAAAGGTTTCTGGGTTGTGATTCTGCCAACATTGGAGACAGACACTGCTTCAGAGTATGGGGAGTGGTGGGTTTGAGTGGAGGAAGCACTTAGGTAGGAAAAAAAGACAAATTAACTTGTCAAATCCTTTCTCTCAGAATGAATGCAATGATTTCTTGCACAGGGAAGCGCCATTCCCAATATGGCCACATGTCCATTTTCAGGCTGCCCTTTGTGCTGCAATTCGTGGCTCAGCGGGCCTCACGAATTAGTGTGGTACTGGCAGTTGCACATGGTGGTTTTACTTTACATTTAAATCTGTATATGTGCAGATTGAGACGTAGCCTGAGTGAAGCGTCAAGCTGCTTCTTCACAGCATTGCATGAATCTAGACAATGCTTTAAGGGATGGTGAAAACTGCAATATCAGAGACAGAAAGTTATATTGTGAAATTTAAATATTTTGTAATATTTTCCACAATCAGGATAATTTTTATGTGCAACTCAATTAAAATATCTGAACAAGATTTGTAAAATTTATGGTTCATTTCCAAATTTAAATATTGTTTTAAGATTCTGATTACAATTCCAGTAGTTACTGAAATGTTCCCCAAATTCAAGTTAATTTTAAAAATGATCTAAGGATTAAACAACTCAAGAAAGGTCGTCTAATTGACATCATTATCAATGGAACATACATCATGCAGAAATCTTGATAATAACAACATAATAAATGATTTTGCAATAGGGGAGGCAAGAAAAATAAATTTAATGGAAAGATACATAATGACATGTGAATTATATGTGTCTTTAATTTATTACTTATCTAAACAACACCAGCCCATCAGCAGAATATCTAAACATGTGCAAAGGTAATAAATTCTGCCATCTTTACTATCTTGCCAGCTTTCATTCATATGAAAACCACAGTGCTACATATATGTGTTTTTATCTTGATTTTATGACCATATATTTTTCAAGGTAGGAGGATAAAACATTTTTTATCTTCTAGTTGATTGGCTTGGCTTATCATCGTAAGTATTTAGACATATGATATGTGAGTGTCCATTTGGTATTAGAGGCCTGCTTGGGATTGCCTTCCTGAGCTAGGCAGGGGCTGCCCAGTGACCAAGTGAGTTCATGCTACAATTTAATTCACTGGAGAGAGGGCTTCAAGCAGCTGGGGACATGACCTCAGCACCAACCTCAGAGGGGAGACAAGGTTTTCAGAAATACTTATTTGCAGGGGGACGGATGTAGCTCAAACGGTTGGGCGTCCATCTCCCGTATGGAGGGACCTGGGTTCGATTCCCGGGACCTCCCGGTAAAAAAAAAAAAGAAATACTTATTTGCAATTGATCCTATATGTCATTTGGCTCAGGAAAGGTGTGCTCGGATGTGACTGTCCATTAGAGACACGTCTGCAATTCTCCTTTGTTGGGTCCCTTCAGTGGTCCTAGAGGGATAGGCTGCGAGTTCTGCCGCAAGGAGCTGTGGGAATGCCTCCATCACAGAGGCTCACTCCTCCACATCCTTCTCCGGAATTGATGCTGCTAGCTAAGGACAGGAGGGAGAGGGCTTCCAACCATCCACAACTGTCCTCTTCTGCCCCATGCTACAGGTAGAGGCCTCCAGAGGACTGACAAGATGGGCAGGTAACCCTGGGCCTCTGGACAGTGAGCCCTAAAGCACTAGCAGGTACACCGTTTCCCTACTGAGAGGGACTTGCTTTGTTTCCAGGGTGTGTGTGTGTATGTGTGTAAAGCATGTACACATGCTTTCACTTCTCTGGAGTGGGATTCCCAGGAGTGGGATTGCTAGGTCAGAGGTCATATGTATTTTTAATTTGCATGGATTTTTTTTCCCAGATTGATTTCTAAAAAGGCTGTAATGATTCACATCTCCACCTGCAGTGATTGAAAGGATACTCCCCCACCCCCCTCCCCAACATGCAATAGGTGTAGAAGCTCTTTTATTTTTATTTATTTATTTATTTTTTTTAAAGATTTTATTTATTTATTCATTTATCCCCCCCCCTTGCTGCTTGTGCTCGCTGGGTCAGCTAACCACGCCGTGCGAGCGGGCCTGCCTTCACCAGGAGGTCCCGGGAACCGAACCCGGGGCCTCCCATATGGTAAACGGGAGCCCTACTGATTGAGCCACAGCCGCTTCCCTAGATGCTCTTTTAAATTCTGCCAGCCTGAAGGGTATACACTAGTATCTTATTACTTTAATTTGCATGCCCTTGAATTCTAATGAGTTTAAGCATCTTTCCATACAGTTGGTTATTTTTTTTTCTCTGAAATGCATATTCATATCATTTTGCCTATTTCTCTATTGGGCTGCTTGTCTTTTCTTATCAATTTATGGAAGTTTTTTGCATATTATAGCGATTAACTTTTTCTATTGTCTGCATTACAAATATTCTTTTCCAAATTTACTGCTTGTCTTTTGACATTGCTTACAGACTCTTTGCCATAGAAAATGTTTTAAATATATATTTAGGGGGGCAGATGTGGCTCAAATGGTTGGGCATCCATCTCCCATATGGAGGAACCTGGGTTCAATCCCCAGGACCTCCCAGAAAAAATAAAGAAAAATACAGAAGGCACACAGGCCGCCAGGCCCCATGCATGTGTGTGCTGTCAGGACCCACAAGCAGGTGAGCCCCCCAGGCCCCGTGCATGGGTAAGCCCCCCAGGACCCGCGCGCAGGTTCGCCGCACTGGTCAGGTCCCATGAGCCACGCAGCAAGGTAATGACGTAACAGGAGAGTGACACAAGGGAGAACCAAGACGAGATGTGCTGAGAAACCAGGAACTAATGTGGCGCAGGCAGTAGGACGCCTCTCTCCCACGTCAGAGGTTCCCAGGATTGAATCCTGGTGAAGACAGGAGGAAAAGGATGAGAAGAGAGCGCAGGAAACTGACACAGAGAATTGCCCAGAGAATGGACACAAAAACAGCAAAAATGGTGGGGGGATGGGATAAAAATGGATAAAAGTAAGTAAATAAGTAAATCTTAAAAATACATATATATATCTCGTTTTATCTTCTAAGTTTCCAGTCTTGGTTGAAAAGGTCTTCTAACCCCTAGATACACACATATGAAATAGTGCATATATTAAAACATGGATAAATGTATTTTCACAAAATAAACACGTTCATGTAACCAGTGTCCAGATCAAGAAACAGAACAGGGGAGCAGATGTAGCTCAGTGGTTGAGCACCTGCTTCCCATGTGCAAGGTCACAGGTTCATTCTCCAGTACCTCCTAAAATAAAAAAAAGAAATAGAACCTTACCAGCACCCTAGTGGCTCCTTTGTGTCCCCTTCCAGTTACCACCCTACCCAAAGATTAACCTCTACCCTGACTTGTAACACCGGCGGTTAGTTTTAAAATTTTATTTACATAGAATCATCCATATGTATTCTTTTGTGTGTAGCTTCTTTACCTCAATGTTATGTTTGTGAGATTCATTCATGTGGTCCATTTTCACTGCTGTGTTGTCTTCTGTTATATAAATATATCACTCTTTCTTCATCCAGCCTATTGTTGATGGATATTTGGGTTGCTTCCCATTTAGGGCTACTGTGAACAGTGCTGCTATGAACATTCTTGCAAATGGCTTTTGGTGACCTTATGTGCGCATTTCTGTTTGCTGTTTACCTAAGGGTGGGATTTCTGGATCACAGCCCATGTATATGTTTGCCTTTTGTAGAAATTGCCAAACTGTTTTCCAAAGTGGTTGTACCAATTATACTCCCACCAATAATGAGAGATTTTTTGTTTCTCTGTATCCACCCCAACACTTGATATTGTCTGACTCTTTCATTTTAGCCATTCTAGTGAATATGTGCTAGTGTTGCCTTGTGGTTTTTCTTGTCAGGTTTTTAATAATTTTTTTACATTTAAACTCTCAATCCATCTGGACTTTATTTTTGGATATGGTAAAATAGGGGTCCACTTTGGGAAGCGGCTGTGGCTCAATCAGTAGGGCTCCCGTTTACTATATGGGAGGCCCTGGGTTTGGTTCCCGGGGCCTCCTGGTGAAGGCAAGCCTGCCCGCACGGCGTGGTTAGCTGACCCAGTGAGCACAAGCAGCAAGGGGGGGATAAATGAATAAATAAATAAAATCTTTAAAAAAAAAAAAAAAAAAAATAGGGGTCCACTTTGACCTTCTTCCAGATAAGATTGAATAATGTATCTTTTCCCTGATACATCTTAAAGTCTAAGTAGGCATTTGCCAGGTGAAGTAGAGTGGGAAAGAACATTCTAGGGGCGCAGGCCGCGTGGCAAAGGCACGGGGGCATGGAGCGGCATGAGATGTGCAGGAGCTTACACAGGGGTTGCTAAAATTAGAAACGTGCAACAGTGAGTGGCACGGGAGAGTAGGCAGGGTCAGATCTTGCCATTCTTCCCAAGAGTACATAGGCACAAAGGAAAAAAGTCCCTCTCTGATTCTGATATTTGGGGACATTCGTAAAGATCCTTATCCTGAAAGTTGTGATTATCAAAATGTTGCTCTTGGAAGGGAACTTCTGCGTTCACTGAGGCACTTGTTAAGCTCCATTATATTTATTATTTCATTTAATCCCACAATGACTTTATGAGGTGGGCACTGCTAACCTTGCTTCACAGATGAGGGTATGGGGCTCAGAGAAATGAAGTGGCTTGTCCTAGGTCTCACAGCTACTAAATGGCAGAGGTGAGATTGGCACCCAGGTCTGTCTGTCTCCTGAGTACCTGCTCTTTCCTCCAGATACTCCGTTGGCTCTGCCAGTAGACATAGGACCTGAGCTTCCGGTCCCTTCCCAGATAACTGAGCGCGTGATGACGCAGAGATTGATAAGCATTATGTTAGCCCCTGCCCACAGACGCTGTGGTGTCTGTTTTCTCTCCCCAAGTCACACTGAGTGGTTGATTTCCTGGGAAACCAAGTCACTGTTCCAGGTAGCTATGGCCTCTTCACTGGAAAATCATCTAGAGTCAGGCAGGGTGACTGCTTTGGTCTGCAGAAAGAAGGGAGAAGTGCTCAGGAAATGCAAGAGAGAGAGAAGGAGAGAGAGGTTGCTTTTGTCTCGATTCCTTTCCCACAGGTAGTTCTAGATCAGAGAAGATGCAGCTGCTCCTCTTTTCCCAGCTGGGAGAGAAGACTGTGCCCTACAACCGCCCTGGCAACCTGCACCACGAGGGAACCGAGGATGCTCACAGACAGTACACACGGGTTCTCAGAAACACACCACACACACAGGCACACAGAGGTGGCATACAGGCCCCACCGGCACGGATACAGACAAAACCGAGAGTCTGCCTCCTGGAATACGAGGGCCCAGAGAATCAATTTAGCTCAAGGGCTTTCAGATTGTGCCAGGTGAGTTTATGCAGAGGAAAGTCACACAAACAGTGAAGCAATTTCCCCACAAAGGGAAGATTTTAACTGCAAGAGATCATTGTAGAAAAGTGCACTGAGATTATGAGATACCATTTTTCCCTCTATCAGATTGGCAAAGATTTAAAATGTTTAATAATACCCAATGTTGGTGGGGATGTAAAGATATGGCATTTGGCAGAAAAGCAAATTGCTACAACCTCTGGGGAAGGTAAGTTAACAAATTATGTCAAAATGTTAAATGCAGCTACCCTTAAGCCCAGAAATTGCACTCCTAAAATTTTCATATTCATTATACATATAACATATATAATATATATGACACATTATATATATATATAATTAGAAACAACTGAAAACATTTATCAATAATAGATTGACCAAATGGTTAAAGGCATCCCTACCATAGAATAGTACTGCTTAGTCATTTAAAAGGATAAGGTGGCTCTATGTTCTGACATGGAAAGATGCCCACAGAAGGTACACAAGACACTGTTAGAGTAGGTAACTCTGGAGAATGAGGGCCAGGGGAAGAGAAGGGGGAGTAATTTTTTACTTAATTACCTTCTATACTAACTGACATTTTTACAATGGGTATGTATTAGCTGTACAGTAAATTACTTTAGCTTTCCAAAGAATGTTTTATGTTAGGGTTCTGTCTTAGTTTCCTAGGGCTGCCATAACCTTGTACCACAAACTGGATGTCTTAAAACAACAGAAATTTATTATTTCGTAATTCTGGAGGCTAGAAGTCCAAAATCAAGGACCATACTCCATCTGAAACCTATGGGGGCAAATCCTCACTCGCCTCCTCCAGCCTTTGGTGTTTCCCAGCAATCCTTGCTGTTCCTTGGCTTGTAGATGCCTCACTGCACTCTCTGCCTCTTCCATCATCACACCGCCTTTTCTGTCTACAGATTTCCCATTTCTTAGGGCCCACCCTAATCCAGTTTGGCCTCATTTTAACTAATCCCTTCTTTAAAGACCCATTTCCAAATAAGGTCACATTCACAGGCACTGGAGGTCAGGACTTCAACATTTCTTTGGGAGAGGACACAATTCAACCCAAAACAGGTTCTAAAGCAGTCTTCACCTTTCACTGTCTTAGCGCTATTCTACAACTCTGTATGTTGTAGAAAACTGAAAATAAGGTACATGATTCTTGTCCATTGCCATACAAATGAATTTTGCCTGGTAGAGATGCAATTGATTTCCCTCCACTGTGGAAGAAGCCAATTTTGTACCCATTAATAAATTCATTTCAGTACTCCTGATTACCCATATGTATATCTACTTTTGTATTTTCTTTTGAACCAGTTTCTAACACATTACTGATTTACTCATTAATTAATGAGTTAAAAAACGTTGACATGTCCATTTTACATTTGTATGAGTCATAATTTTTCCCCTTATAAAAACATATCTTTTAGCAAAGTGGAAACAATGAAGACCAGTAGAAGAACAAATTTGCCCAAGGTTAGGTGCCCGTTATTGCAAATATAGTACCGACCCCGAGCCCTCAAATGTGAGCTCCGGGATATTATTACTACCTTGGCAATTTTACTTATATCAAGTAATGAGGCTTGAAAACGTTTTCAATTTGACTTAAATACTTCATATAACAAATATATCGTTAATTCAGAAGATAATTTCCCACAAACATACTCACACTGATTCACACGCACAAGCATCCTAAAGGACTTAAGCAGGCCCCGCAGACATGCTGCGCCAACTCCCACAGAGACACAGAGCCCAGGGCCCGCCGCACACGCACCTCCCCCTAGAGCCAAACCAGAACGCAAGTGCTCTGCCAGCTCCAAGCACGCCCTTAGTTCTTTCTCTTTTTCCCTTAGCCAAAAGGATGGCCTTTTTGGCCTGCGGAGGCTCTCCGGTGCCACGCGGCGAGAAAAGGCCGCACACTCACTTATAAACGTGGGCCGGGGAATCTCCGGTGCGGCGATGAGAGGCTCGAGTCCCATTAGGGAGGCAGAACCCCGGACCCTCAAAGACAGGCCAATGTAGGAAACGGGGGGGGGGGGGGGCACACAGGTTGGAATCGGGTGCCGCCCGTGCCGCCAAACCTCTGAGTCCAGGGGGCGTCAGGGAGACGGTGACCTCTGCACGGAGGTTTGAAAACCATGGAGCGAAGACGTCAAGCCCAGGAACTGCACAGCAGCGGATAGGCCGCAGCGTTTGGGTAGAAGGATTGATCCAGGGAGGAAGAAAGGTAAGCTTAGCCTCCAAAGCGCGGATCGGTCAAGCTGATTTCGTTTGTGTTTTTGTGGAAAAGGAAACCCTGAGGAAATTCAACGCTTGCACCCAGAGAGATCGAGCGCCCAGCCCTGCCCGGGAGGGGAGCAGCGCGGCTGGCGGCCCGTTTGCCCGGTGGCCTGGAGCAGCTCTCGCCCTCGCCACAGCCGCCCTTGCTGTGGGTGCGCTGCGCTCCCTGCGGGCTCCGAACCGCGCTTTCAGGCGAGCACAGGATCGTGAGGGCCGCTGGGGACTGACGGAGGCGCGCCCGGGAGGTGGGCTGAGCTTTCCCTTCCTCTGAGCAGGGGCCGCTCCTAGGCGGGTCTCGCTTCTCTGCACCTCCAAAGGCAGGCCGTCCACGCACCTCCATCACCAAGGTATCTCATCCCCACTCTGAAGATGAGAAAACCGAGACTCAAAGATGGAACATCCAAGGGCACAAAGGGGAGTCTCTAAGACCCCGAAGCCCACCCTCACCCATGCTTGTCTCTCCCAGCCAAGGAGCCCCTTCCTTTGCCTTAGAGGACCCATGTGTGGCCACAGACTTAGTGGTTTATGATGTGCCCCCACCTGTCCACTCTTCCGCGTTTCTCCCAGCCGGGGAGACCTCCTGGAGCAGTGGTGAGGACAGAGTGTGTGCGGGTTGGAATTACCCTTTATTACTGGAGGGAGGTCGGACTTTACTGGGCGGCAGTATGACAACAGCATTGGGAAACTTAGAAACGTGTGGGCCCTTGGACCTAGCAATTCCACTGGGTTATTCTATCCAAAGATTTTGCTCTAACAATGAATCCCCTTATTGTTCCTAATCTCCAAAAATTGTGAACAGCCTTTCTTCCCGTCATCTTAATAAATGATATTTTATGCAGCCATGAAAAATCATGTTGAACAAGAACTCTTAGCGATATATCAAAGTATTCATCATATTATTAAATAAAAAAGCAGGTTACAATACAGCATACAAAAATAATAAAACCCCTTTTCTGTGAAGATATGTGTGCAAACATTATAGAAGAAGTCTGGAAAGATACTGTCTTCATTTCCTAGGACAGTCTTAGCCTAGTACAACAAACTGAATGCCTTAAAACAACGGGAATTTAATATCTCCAAGTTCTGGAAGCCAGAAGTACAAAATCAAGGTGTCAGCAGGGAGAATCCTTCCTTACTGCTTCCAGCTTCTGGCATTTGCATCACTGCGATCTCTGCCTCCCCCACCCCCCGGTGGCCTTCTCCCTGGTGTCTGTCTCTGTCCAAATTTCCCTCTTCTTATAGAGACATCATATCGGATTAGGCCTACCCTAATTCAGTTTGGTCTCATCTTAATCGCTTCTTTAAAGACCCTATTTCCAAGTAAGGTCACTTTCACAGATACTGGGGGTTAGGTCTTGAACATGTCCTTTTGGGGGGACACATTTCAACCCATAACAGATATATACCAAAAACTAACACTGACTCGTGGGATTAAGGATGAGATGGTGTTTTTGTTTTGTTTTGTTTTTAAGTTTTTGAAAGAAAATGCTTTTCTGTATTTTCTAAATAATACACATTGAATATGTATTGTTTTAGTGATTCTATTTTTTTTTAAAGCAGAAAGAGTCCCAGTGTTCACTTACCCACCACAGGAAGGACAGAGCAGTTTATTAAGGAATTCAGGGAAGAGGATTATTGAGACATTTCCTTCCCCCAATCGCAGCATGGGATCATAGTTGCCAAGAGCTGCTCTTCCTGAAGAATATGACAGTGAAAATACATTTTCCAATGTGTCAACTATAACAGAGTTTGCAGCCCAACCCAACTGGTGGATCATACATTTGGCCACAGATCAGGAGCTTTGGAAGAAGAATTGCCATTCAGTACCTACTCAAGTTGTAATGGGTAGAGTAATTGCCCGATGTGCCAGATTTTTGTTCCAAAAAATTGGCAAATACTAAGTGATGTGGTTCCTTTCTTGTACTTGCTCCATGCAAATTGACTGGAGCTCACAGAAGGGCCTCTGAAATCCACAGCTGCATTGAAGAGGCAGCAGAGTCTCTCCACTCCAACAAGGGTTTGCAGTGCTAGGCTGAACATCACTGGATATGAAGACACCCCATTGATGTGGGTGGGAGCAGTAGTGACAAAGAAGGCTATCGAAAAATGCAGGTCCCCCAGCTTGCAAGGAGACAGCACCAAAAACTACGTTACACTTTTATCTTCTGAAACTTGGCCAAGTGGAATTTGCTGAAACACAAGCAGTACAGTCTGTTTTTTGTTTTTTGTTTTTTTTTTAAATATTTTATTTATTTATTCATTTATCCCCCCCTTGCTGCTTGTGCTCGCTGGGTCAGCCAACCACGCCGTGCGGGCGGGCCTGCCCTCACCAGGAGGCCCCGGGAACCAAACCCGGGGCCTCCCATATGGTAAACGGGAGCCCTACTGATTGAGCCACAGCCGCTTCCCAGTACAGTCTGTTTTTAATTTCATTTCTCAGCTAACTTTCTTCATGACTTTTTAATCTTGTATCTTTTCTGGAAATTAACTTTAAAAAAAAAAAAAAAAAGATTTATTTATTTATCCCCCACCACCACCACCACCACCATGTATGCTGTCTGTGTCCATTTGCTGTGTGTTCTTCTGTGTATGCTTGTCTTCTCTTTAAGTGGCACCAGAAACCGATCCTGAGACTTTCTGGAGTGGGAGAGAGGCATTCAGTCTCTTGCACCACCTCAGCTCCCTGGTGTGCTGCATCTCTTATTGTCTCTCCTCTGTGTCTCTTTTTGTTGCATCATCTTGCTGTACCAGCGCTTCCACATGGGCCAGCACTCCGTGTGGGCCAGCTTGCTGTGCAGGCCAGCTTGCCTTCACCAGAAGGCCCTGGGAATTGAACCCTGGACCTCCTATATGGTAGATGGGAGACCAAT
This sequence comes from Tolypeutes matacus, assembly GCA_026826555.1. Classification (NCBI taxonomy): domain Eukaryota; kingdom Metazoa; phylum Chordata; class Mammalia; order Cingulata; family Chlamyphoridae; genus Tolypeutes; species Tolypeutes matacus. The sequence goes on from JAKSZT010054396.1 coordinate 6,956,468, forward strand.
CGCTTGAGCCATATCCACTTCCTGGAAATGAACTTTTTTTAGTATAACCTTAACTAAAGATATATAATATTTGGTGTGAAAATAAAAATCTGTTTGTTAGAATATTTTCACAGTTATGTACTACCCAATTTTTATTTAAAAGTTTATTTTCTTTTGTTGTACACAGTAAATAGTGCCCAAAACTAAGAAAACATGTATTATAGTTTCAACATTAGGGCTGACTTTCTCAAGAAATCTGTTTGCAGTAAACTGTAACAAACTGTAATGCCCCCTTAAAGAAAGATTTATAAATAATTATTAGAATTATTAATTCATTTTTAAAATAAGCATCAGTGGGGACAGGGGAGGAATGAACTGCTTGCTTCTTCTGGGAGACATGGGAGACACTGGAATCTGTAGGCCCTGCCACTGCTACTGAGCCAGTGACACCAATGGGCAACCACATGGGATATTAGTTGCCCCTGGCCTGGGCACTGTGGTCTGGGTCTACAGTATAAAGAAGGGGAGACAGATGCCACCAGCTTCAGTTTGCCCTGCTTTCTGCTTCAGAATTTGAAAACGAGAATGTGGTGAATCAGAGATTCAAATCGTAGCTCCCCATATCTCCACCACACACTACAAACTGTGTGATTTCCCAACATAGTTTTTTTCAGATGTAAAATGAGGAGAACGTATTCATGTTATGTGGTTGCTGGAGGATTCATTATTTTATTATTCAATAATTATATTTTGGGGGACAGATTTAGCTCAAGCTATTGAGCACCTGCTTCCCATATGGGAGGTTCCGGGTTTGGTTCCCAGTGCCTCCTAAAAACAATAACAACAACAATCAACACAAATGAAAAAACCAACTCAGGGGAGCTGATGTGGCTCAGTGGTTGAGTGCCTGCTTCCCACACACGAGGGTCTGAGTTCAATCCCTGGCCCCTGGTACCTCAAAAAATTTTTTTTTTAAATTTTGAGTGCCAGATACAATTCTAGGTACTGGCTGGGACAGACTTTGGGATAGGCAATGGTTTCTTAAATATGATACAAGAAAAACAAACAACAAAAGAAAATATAAAGTAGACCTCATCAAAATTAAGAGCGTTTGTACTACAAAAGACCATCAAGAAAATGAAAAGTCAACCCATAAGATGGGAGAAAATCTTTGCAAATCACATAATCTGATAAAAGAACTGTATGCAAGATATATAAAGAACTCTTACAACTCAATAATTAAAAGACAACTGAATTTTTAAATGGGCAGGATATTTGAATAGACATATCTCCAAAGAAAGCATGCAAATGGCCATAAGCATATGCAAATTTGCTCAACACATTAGGGAAACACAAATCAAAACCACAATGAGATACCACTTCACACCCACTGAGATGGCTAAAATAAAAAACACAGTAACAAGCATTGAAAAGAATGTGGAGAAATTAGAACCCCTGTGCTTTTCTGGTGGAATTGTAAAATAGTACAGCCGCTTTGGAAAACAGTTTGGCAGTTCCTCAAAATATGCAACATAAAGTAACCATATGACCCATCAATTCCACTATTATGTATACACCCCAAAGAAATGAAAACATGCATCCATGCAAAAGCATATACATGAAGGTTCATAGCAGCATGAGTAAGGCTAGCCAAAAAGGGGAAGCGACTCAAATGTCCATCAACTGGTGAATGAATAAATAAAATGTACTACATCCATATAATGGAATATTATTTGGCAATAAAAAAGAATGAAGTACTGACACATCCTACAACACGGATAAACCTTGAAAACATTATGATAAGTGAAAGAAGTAATTCAGAAAAGACCATGTATTGTATGATTCCATTTAAACAAAATGTCCAGAAAAGGCACATCTATAGATACAGACAAAAAGTAGATTAGTGGTTATCTAGAACTGGAGGTGGCAGGGTGGGGGGTAGAATGGGGAGTGACTGCAAATGGGCATGGGATTTCTTTTTGGGGAGATGAAAATAGTTTAAAATTAGATTGTGTAATGGTTTCACAACACTGTGAATATATTTATACTAAAACTCATTTAATTGTATACTTTGAATGAATTGTATGGAATGCTAATTACGTCTTAATAAAGCTGTTTTTCTCTGAGAAATAACAAATAGATGAATAGTAAAAGGAAAAGAAAAGATATACCATACTTATAATAACCAAATGAAAGCTGAAGCGGCTATATTAATATTAGATTTCAGGGCAAAGAATATGACTAGGAATAAAAAAAAGACATTTCATAAAGATAAAGGGGTTAATTCATCAAAGGGCCATAACAATCCTAAAAGTTATGCATCAAATAACAGAACTTTAAAATATATGAAGCGGGAAGCAGATGTGGCTCAAGTAATTGAGCTCCTGCTTACCACATGGAAGGTCCCAGGTTTGGTTCCCAGTGCCTTCTGGAGAAGATGAGCAAGTCAGCGAGCTGACATGATGGGCTGGTGTGGTGAACTGATACAACAACATGATGCAACAAGGAGACACAAAGAGGAAACACAATGAGAGAGACAACAAAGCAGAGGGCAGAGGTGGCTCAAGTGATTGAGTGCCTCTCTCCCACATGGGAGGTCCCAGGTTTAGTTCCTGGTGCCTCCTAAAGAGAAGACAAGCAGACAGAGAGAGCACACAGTGAATGAACACAGAGAGCAGACAGCGAGCTCAAACAATGAGGATGGGGTGAATAAATAAATAAATCTTAAAAAGAAAGAAAGGAAGAAAATAAAATATGTGAAGCAAAAACTGATAGAATTGTGAGCAGAAGTAGAGAAGTCCACAAATATACTCCAAGATTTCAATATCTCTCTCTCAACAATTGAAAGAACAAGCAAAAAGAAAATTGTAGGAATATTGAATAATTGAACAACAGTATCAACCAAATTGACCTAATTGACATTTATAGCACCCTTCACCCAATAACAGCAGAATACACATTCTGTTAAAGTGCAAACTGAACATTTCTAAAATAAACCATATAGTGAGCCATAAAATAACTCCAAAGAAATTTAAAAGGGTTCAAGTCATTTAAATATGTTCTCTGGGCACAAGGAAATTAAATTAGAAGTCTATAACAGAAAGATCTCTGGAAAACCCCCAAGTATTTGGAAACTAAGTGTAATACTTATGAATTACCAATAGATCAAAAGAGAACTCAAAAAGGAAATTGTGCAGCATTTGTAAAGAGGATGAAAATAACACAACATATCACATTTGTGGGGATGCCACTAAAACAGCACAAATTTATAGCACTAAATGCCAAAATTAGAGAAGCAAAAATGTCTCCAATCAGTGGCCTCAGTTTGTACCTCAAGAAACTAGAAAAAGAAGAACAAATTAAACCTGAAGAAACTAGAAGATAGTAAAGATCAAAGCAGGAAAAAAAATAATAGAGAAAATCAATTAAATGAAACTGGATCTTTGACAAGATCAATAATATTGATAAACCATAAGCCAGACTTATCAGGAAAAAAAAGAGAGAATATCAAATTACCAATATCATGAATTAGAGAGGTGACATCACTACAGATCCTGCAGATATTAAAATGATAATAAGGAAATATTATGAAATATTCTGTCCATAAATTCAAAACTTAGATGAAATGGACAAATTCCTTTAAAGACACAAACTATCAAAGCTCATTCAAGAAGTAAACAATCTATTCTATATATAGTAAAGAAATTGAATTTGTGGTTAAAAACTTCAGGCCCAGAGGGTTTCACTGGTAAATTCTACAAAGCATTTAAGGAGGAAATAACACTAATTTTACACAAACTCTTCCAAAAAAATTGAATAGGATGGAACACTTCCCAACTCATTCCAGCATTATCCTGATACCAAAATCAGATATCAAAATCTTACAAAAAAAATTTTATAAGAAAAACTTTTAAACAAAATTTTATTAAATTGAATCCAACAATATACAAAAAGGACAATATATCATAATCAAATGGAGTTTATCCCAGGAATGCAAGGTTGGTTTAAAATTTGAAAATCACCAATGCCATTCACCATATTAATAAACTAAAAACAACAACAACAACAAAACATATCAATAGGTCAGTAGAAAAAGAAAGAAAGGCATACAGACTGAAAAGGAAAAATTAAACCTGTCTTTATTCACAGAAAACATAATCACCAATGTAGAAAATCCCATGTAATCTATGAAACAGCTAGTAGAACTAACAAGTAAGTTTAGCAAGTTTGCAGGATATGAGATAAATATATCAAAATTAAATATGCTTATCTATGTTCACATTGAACAATCAAGAGTGAAATTTTAAAATACATCATTTACAACAGCATAAAAATATGCAATACTTAGGGATAAATCTGACTAAAGATGTGAATGACCCGTACACTGAAAGCTACAAAACATTACTGCAAAAAGTTAAAGAAGACTTAAGTATTTGGAGATAAATACCCTGTTTATGGGTTGTAGGGCAAACTATTAAAATATCAATTCTTCCCCCAAATTGATCCATAGAGTCAATACATTCCCAATCAAATCCCAGTAGGCCTTACTGTAGAAAAAAGACAAACTGATTCAAAATTTCTCATGACATGCCAAAGACTGAGACTATTGAAAACAACTTTGAAAAAAAACAAAGCTGGATGACTAACACTTACTGTTTTGAAGACATATAAAGTGACAGTAATCAAGACAGTACAGTGTTAGCATAAAGACAGACAAATAGATCAATGGAACACAACAGAGATCCACACATATATGGACAATTGATTTTCAACAAAGGTGCAAAGGCAATTCGATAGAGAATGGATAGTTTTTAAAAATACATGGTGTTGCATGTTACTACAATAAAGTTTAAAAAAATGTTAACTCCTTCAAAAAAAAAAAAAAAAATACATGGTGGTGGAAATAATGGCTGTCCATATGGAAATACTGGATATCCGTACGTTAAATAAACTTTGATCTATACCTTACAGAATATACAAAAATTAACTCAAAAATGTATTATATTTGCAACGTAAAACCTAAAGCTATAAAACTTCCAAAAGAAACATAGGGGGAAGCGGATGTGGCTCAACCAATAGGGCTCCCGTTTACCATATGGAAGGCCTGGGGTTTGATTCCCGGGGCCTCCTGGTAAAGGCAAGCCAGCCTGCGCGGCGCAGTGAGCTGACGCAGCAGGACGACCCAACAAAGGGAGACAAGCAGACACAGAAAAATGCACAGCAAATGGACACAGCGAGCACAAGCAGCAAGGGGGGGATAAATAAATAAATAAATAAAAACTTAAAAAAATGAATAAATAAAAGAAACATAGGGGGAAAAACCTTGTGACCTTGGGTTAACCAAAAGATGATCCATTAAAAACAATTGATAAATTGGCCTTTATCAAAATTAAAAACTTCTACTTTATCAATAAAATGAAAAGACAAGCCACAGACAGGGATAAAAAAAAATTGTAAATGATATATCTTATAAAAGACTTACATCTAGAATATTTTTTAAAAACTTGGTGATAAGAAAAGCAATATACATAATAAAAAATGGGCAAAGGATTTGAACAGATAATTCAACAAAGAAGATAGGAAAGATACTCAACATCATTAGTCATTAGGAAAAGGAAAAGGAAGGCAACAATGAAATATAACTATCCACTTATTGGAATGGCTAAATTTAAAAGATTGATCATACAAAGTCTTGGTGAGGATGTTAGAGGAACTGGAACTCTAATACACTGCTGGTGGGAATATAATATAACTACTTTGGAAAACAGACTGAACATTTCTTTACAAGTTAAACATATACTTATTACATGATTCAGCTATTCCATTCCCAGATAATTTGGCCAAGAGAAATGAAAACATATGTCCCTCCAAAGACATGAACCCAAATATCCATAGAAACTTTATTCTGAATAGCCAAAAACTAGAAACAACCCAATGTCCATTAACAGGTGAATGGATGTACACATTTTGGCATATCCATGCAATGTAATACTAGTCAGCAATATAAAGGAGTGAACTAGCATGATCTAGAGAAGAAAATTAATAAATTGGACTTCTTCAAAATTAAAAACTTTTCAAAAACAGATAAAAAGATGGGAAGCAAATATTTGCAAACCACACATCTGATGAAGGACTCAAATCTAGGATATATAAAGAATCTCAAAACTCAACAATTAAAAACAATCCACACAAAAAGATGTTCCATATCATTAGCTATTAGGGCAATTAAAATAAGACCACAAGGGCGACTTCCGGGAAGATGGCGGACTAGTAAGACACGGGAATGTCTTCTCCAGAAAAATAGCTAGAGGACATGCTGAAACAGCCCCGAAAAAAGATCTTCTAGGGTTTAGGTCACCAGGTGAAGGCTGCACACCACCCAGAGGAGAGAAGGACAGAAGAGGGAAATCCCGACTACAGAACTGTGAGTTGCAAGTAGCAGCTTCTGCTGCTGCCCGGCACCCTCCCCCACACTCTTCAGAATTCTCGGGCCCCTGGGCCTGCGACCACAGACAAAGGGGGCTTCAGGGATCTGCCACTCCCGGAAAGGGGAGAGAGAGGGACACAGCCTTAGGCTGACTCAGGTTCGGACCTGAAATTTGGGCTGCAGAGCCCCACGGACCCTTCCACACCGCGGTTTGCCCTGGGAGCCCGGAAGGGGCTGGAGAAATCCGATCCTCGCAACCTTCCTCTCTCCTAGCCTGGACTAATTGTTGAGGACACCACGGGAGAGGGGAGAGATAGCCTGGCGCTGACCCTGCTTTGGACTCCCAGGTTTGGTCTGCCCTGTCCCGAGAGCCCTTCCAGGCTGGGGGGGGGGGGCTGCGCCATTGTTTACCTTGGAGCCTGCAAGGGGCTAAAGATATACAAACCTCCCAATCTCATCCTCTACTAACAGGGACTGATTGTTGAGGATTCAGAAGGGAGTGGAAATATTTCCTAGCTGGGAAAAGGGGGGCGCTACGAGAGAAGTCTGGAGAACTGTCTCAGAAAGTTTGAATCACAGGGCTCCTAGCCCCCAGACAAGAAGCTCTATCACATTGATCTGGCCTGTGTCACAACAAATACGCTCCGACCAGGCATTGAATTGAGAGTAGCCAACAAGCGCCATCTCCTGGCAGACCAAGGAAGTACACATAAGAAAATTAATAAGTAAGAGAGTCTTTTCCTGGCCTCTATAGCCTCCCTGCCCAAGGCCCTAGGAAACGACTCTACAACCAATTACTGGGTCCAGTGCCCAGTTTTGAGCAATCAGCAGAACAATCCTAAAAATCAAGGTTGAACCAAAAATCAAAGAGCGGTGGTAACTCACAGCCTCCTGCCACTAAAACCCCATAAAAGAGAAAGAGATAGAGCATCTAAGTAAAATACAAACTGATCAGATGCCTAAGCACCAACAAAAAATTACGGGCCATACTAAGAAAATAGAAGACATGGCCCAAGAAAAGGACTACAGCAAAGTCCCAGAAGAGATGCAGAATTTGAGAGAACTAATCAGTGAGATGAGCACACATTTCCAAAATCAAATTAATGAGATGAAAGAGAAAATAGTTAAAGAGATCAATGACATCAAGAAGTCATTGCGCGAACGTAAAGAAGAATTTGAAATCATGAACAGAAAAGTAACGGAGTTCATGGGAATGAAAGACAAAATAGGTGAAGTAAAAAATACATTTGAAGCATACAACAGCAGACTCGAAATGATAGAAGAAAGAATAAGTGATACTGAAGGCAGAGCAGCTAAAATTGAAGAGAGAAAAGAACAGAGAGAGAAAAGAATGGAAAAAATTGAGCAGGGGCTCAGAGAGTTGAATGACAACACAAAACGCAAGAACATATGTGTCATTGGAGTTCCAGAAGGAGAAGAGAAAGGAAAAGGGGCAGAAAGAGTATTTGAGGAAATAATAGCTGAAAATTTCCCAACTCTCATGAAAGAAATGAACTTTCATGTCCAAGAAGCACACCGTACCGCAATAAGAATAAATCCAAATAGACCTATGCCAAGACACATATTATTCAGAATGTCAAATGTAAAAGATAAAGAGAAAATGCTCAGAGCAGCAAGAGAGAAGCAAACGATCACGTACAAAGGACGTCCAGTAAGACTTTGTGCAGATTTCTCTTCAGAAACCATGGAGGCAAGAAGACAGTGGTATGATACAATTAGGAAACTGAAAGAGAAAAACTGCCAGCCGAGAATTCTTTACCCAGCAAAACTGTCCTTCAAATATGAAGGTGAATATAAAGTATTCACAAACAAACAGAAACTAAGAGAGTTTGCAAAAAAGAATCCACCTTTGCAGGAAATATTAAAGGAAGCCTTAGAACCTGAAAGAAAAAGACAGGAGAGAGAGGCTTGGAGGAGAGTATAGAAGAAAGAAAAGCAGAAAGGATAACCAAAAGAGTAAAAAGAAGGACAAAAATAAGATGACATGTGAAAACTAAAGAATAAAATGGAGGAAATAAATAGTGCATTTTCAGTAATATCATTGAATGTGAATGGATTAAATTCCCCAATCAAAAGATACAGGCTGACAGAATGGATAAAAAAACATGAGCCATCCATATGCTGCTTACAAGAAACTCATATCAGACACAAGGATACAAGCTGGCTGAAAGTAAAAGGTTGGAAAAAGATACTCCATGCGAATAGTGAACAGAAAAGAGCAGGGGTAGCTATACTAATATCAGACAAAACAGACTTCAAATGCAAAAAAGTGATAAGAGATGCGGAAGGCCATTATATATTAATAAAAGGGACGATCCTCCAGGAAGATATAACAGTCATAAATATCTACGCACCTAACAAGGGTACCCCAAAATATATGAGACAAACTCTGGCAAAACTGAAGGGAGAAATAGACATTTCTACAATAATCGTCGGGGACTTCAACACCCCTCTCACATCATTAGATAGAACAACTAGACAGAAGATCAACAAGGAAACAGAGAACTTGAACAATATGATAAACAAGTTAGACCTAACAGACATATACAGAACACTGCATCCAAACTCAGCAGATTATACATTCTTCTCAAGTGCCCATGGATCTTTCTCCAGGATAGACCACATGTTAGGTCACAATACAGCTCTCAATAAATATAAAAGATTGAAATTATACAAAGCACCTTCTCAGATCATAATGGAATGAAACTAGAAATCAATAACAGACAGGAAAAAAGGAAATTTGCAAATGTGTGGAGACTGAACAACACACTCCTAAATATTCAGTGGGTCAAAGAAGAAATTGCAAGTGAAATCAGTAAATATATTGAGACAAACGAAAATGAGAACACAACATATCAAAACTTATGGGATACAGCAAAGGCAGTCTTGAGAGGGAAATTTATAGCCCTAAATGCCTATATTAAGAAACAAGAAAGAGCTAAACTCAAAGATTTAACTGAACAACTTCAGAAACTAGAGAAAGAACAGCAAACCAATCCCAAAGCAAAAAGAAGGAAAGAAATAATAAAGATTAGAGCAGAAATAAATGAAAATGAGAACAAAAAAGCAATACAGGGGGACGGATGTGGCTCAAATGGTTGGGCGTCCGTCTCCCATATGGAGGGACCCAGGTTCAATCCCCGGGACCTCCCAGTAAAAAAAAAAAAAAAAAACAATAGAGAAAATCAACAAAACCAAAAGCTGGTTCTTTGAGAAGATCAATAAAATTGACAAACCCCTCGCTAGACTAACAAAGAAAAAAAGAGAGAAGATGCAAATAAATACAATCAGAAATGAAAGGGGGGAGATTGCAAATGACCTCACAGAAATAAAAAGAATCATAAGAGGATATTATGAGAAACTATATGCCAACAAACTAGACAACCTGGATGAAATGGACAAATTTCTAGAAACTCATAACCAACCTACACTGACACAACAAGAAATACAAGAACGTAACAAACCAATCACAATTAAGGAGATTGAATCCGTCATCAAAAATCTCCCAGCAAAGAAAAGTCCAGGACCAGATGGCTTCACAGGTGAGTTCTACCAAGTATTTCTAAAAGAATTAACACCAATCCTGTTTAAACTCTTCCAAAAAATTGAAGAGGAGGGAAAATTACCCAACACATTTTATGAAGCCAACATCACCCTAATACCAAAGCCAGATAAAAATTCCACAAGAAAAGAAAATTACAGACCAATCTCTCTCATGAACATAGATGCAAAAATTCTCAACAAAATACTTGCAAATCGAATCCAACAGCATATAAAAAGACTTATACATCACAACCAAGTGGGATTTATTCCTGGTATGCAAGGCTGGTTCAACATAAGAAAATCAATCAATGTAATACACCACATTAACAAGTTGAAGGAAAAAAACCACATGATCATCTCAATAGATGCAGAAAAGGCATTCGACAAAATCCAACATCCTTTTTTGATAAAAAATACTTCAAAAGTTAGGAATAAAAGGAAAATTCCTCAATATGATAAAAGGCATATATGAAAAACCCACAGCCAACATCAGACTCAATGGGGAAAGGATGAAAGCTTTCCCCCTAAGATCAGGAACAAGACAAGGATGCCCACTGTCACCATTGTTATTCAACATTGTACTAGAAGTTCTAGCTAGGGCAATTAGACAAGACAAAAAAATTAAAGGCGTCCAAATAGGAAAAGAGGAAGTAAAACTCTCACTGTTTGTGGATGACATGATCCTGTATTTAGAAAATCCTGAAGTATCCACAACAAAGCTACTTGAACTAATAAATGAGTTCAGCAAAGTGGCAGGATATAAGATCAACACGCAAAAATCAGTAATGTTTTTGTACACCAGTACTGAACAATCTGAGGAGGAAATCAGGAAGAAAATTCCATTTTCAATAGCAACAAAAAGACTCAAATAGCTAGGAGTTAATTTAACCAAGGAAGTAGAGGACCTATATGCAGAAAACTACAAAACAATGCTAAAAGAAATTTTAAAAGACCTAAACAAATGGAAAGACATTCCGTGTTCATGGATTGGAAGAATAAATATCGTGAAGATGTCAATCTTGCCCAAACTGATTTATAGATTCAATGCAATACCAATCAAAATCCCAACAGCTTACTTTACAGAATTAGAGAAGGCAATTACCAAATTCATCTGGAAGGGTAAGTGCACCCAAATAGCCAAAAGTATTCTAAAAAAGAAGAGCAATGTGGGAGGAATTTCACTGCCTGGTCTTGAAACATATTACAAAGCTACAGTGGTCAAAACAGCATGGTACTGGCATAAAGATAGATACATCGATCAGTGGAATAGAATTGAGAATCCAGAAATATACCCTCACCTATACAGTCAACTGGTTTTTGACAAACCTACCAAGCCCACGCTGATGGGAAAAAACAGTCTCTTCAACAAATGGTGTTGGGAGAACTGGATATCTATAACCAAAAGAATGAAAGAGGACCCCTATCCCACCCCCTATGCAATAATCAACTCAAAATGGATCAAAGATCTAAATATAAAAGCCAGGACCATAAAACTACTAGAAGAAAATGTAGGGAAACATCTTCAAGACCTTGTAGTAGGTGGTGGTTTCTTGGACTTCACACCCAAAGCACGTGCAACAAAAGAAAAAGTAGATAAATGGGACCTCCTCAAAATTAAACACTTTTGCACCTCATAGGACTTTGTCAGAAGGGTGAAAAGGCTGCTGACTCAATGGGAAAAAATATTTGGAAATCACATATCTGATAAGGGTTTAATATCCAGGATATATAAAGAGATGTTACAGCTCAACAGTAAAAAGACAAATGACCCAATTAAAAAATGGGCCAAAGACTTGAATAGACATTTCTCCGAAGAAGAAATACAAATGGCAAAAAAACACATGAAGAAATGCTCAACATCACTCATGATTAGGGAAATGTAAATCAAAACTACAATGAGACATCATTTCACACCTATCAGAATGGCCACCATGAAAAGACAGAAAACTACAAGTGTTGGAGAGGATGTGGAGAAATAGGAACTTCTTCACTGTTGGTGGGAATGCAGGATGGTACAACCACTATGGAGGTCTGTTTGGCAGTTCCTAAAGAAGTTGAATATAGACTTGCCACATGACCCTGCAATACCACTACTGGGTATATACCCAGAAGAACTGAGAGCAGTGACACGAACAGACATCTTGCACACCAATGTTCATAGCCACATTATTCATCATTGCCAAAAGTTGGAAACAACCCAGGTGTCCATCAACAGATGAATGGATAAACAAACTGTGGTCTATTCACACGATGGAATATTATGCAGCAGTAAGAAGAAATGAAGTCATAAAGCATATGGCAACATGGATGAATCTGGAGGACATTATGTTGAGTGAAGCAAGCCAGACACAAAAAAGACAAATACTGTATGAATGCATTACTATGAACCAAATATATTGTGTAATATATTGTTTGACTCACACCCAAAAAAACACAAAAAAACAAACAAAAAACAAAACAACAAAAAAATTTACATGTATCCATTACATTTAATTGAGAAATGTATATATTTATTCATCTGTGTTTACTTTTTAGTTTTTTATTGCTTATGTTTTCAATTATTAAATGTACAAAATAAAGTTAAAAAAAAAAAAAGCTAAAAAAAAAAAATAATAAGACCACAATAAGGTATCAGTATATACCTATTAGAACAGCTGAATTTAAAAATAATGACAAAATCAAATGCTGGTGAGGATGCAGAGACTGGATCACTCATACGCTTCTGGTGGAAATGTAAGATGGTACAGTCACTCTGGAAAATAGTTTGGCAGACTCTTTAAAAACTAAATATAAACTTACCACATGACCCAGCAATCACCCTCCTGGGCATTTATCCTAGAGAAGTGAAAATTTTTGTGCACACAAAAACTTGTACTCAGTTGTTCATAGCCACTTTATTTTCAATAGCGCAAAACTGGAAACAATCAACATGTCCTTCAATAAGCTAAACTAACTGTGTGCATCCATACCATGGAATACTACTCAGCAAAAGAAAAAAAAGGAAAAGAAAAGAATGAACTATTGACACACGCAACAAATTTGGCTGGATTGAAGGGCATTTTGCTGAGTGAAAAAAAAAATCTCAAAAGGTCACATACTGTATGATTCCATTTATAACATTCTCAAAACGACAAAGTTATAGAGATGGCAACCAGATTAGTGGTTTCCAGGGGTTAGAAATCATGGAGAATGGGGGTGGGTGTAACTATACAGGGGTAACACAACGGAAATCTTCATGGTAACGTAATAGTTCTGTACCTTGATTGCAGTGATGGTTATATGAATCTGTACATGATAAAATGGCATAGAGCTATTACCACACATTGGACTATTTTTGATATTATACTATAGTTATAAAAGATATAACCATTGGGAGAAACTAGGTGAAGGGTGAAGGGTACAGGGTACCTCTCTGAACTATTTCTGCAACTTCCTATAAATCTATAACTATTTCAATATAAAAAGTTTTAAAATAGCAATTAGCCATTGATACACACTACAATCTGGATGAATCTCAAAATAATTATGCTGAGTCAAAGAAGCCAAGTCAAAAAGAGTACTTACTGTATGATTCCATTTATATAAAATTCTTCAAAAGAGCAAACTAATCTATATTGACGAGAGCAGATCATAGAATGCCAAGGTACAGGGCGGGGCAGGAGGACCTTTCAGGCAGGAAGGGGCATGAGAAACTTTTAAGGGTGATGAATATGTTTATTTTTTTGATTTTAATGATGGTTTCAGGGAGTATAGATATATTAAACTTACCAAATCATACATTTAAAATATTGTACTGTTTATGGTATGTCGATTATACCTCAATGAAGGTGTTAAAAAATCAAGTACCTAGAAATAAACCTTACTAAAGATGTGCAAAGCCTCTACTTACAAAAGTCTAAAATATTGTTGAGAGGCATTTAGGTAGATATAAATAAATGAAAAACTCTATCACAGTTCTTGACCGGACAGCTCAATATTGTAGAGACATCAGTCCTTCCCAAATTGATCAATATCCCCACTCTGTTTTTTTGACAAGTCAATTTGAAAATGTATCTGGGATAACATGACACTCTTGAAGGATAAGATTTAAAAATTTACATTATCAGATATGCAGACAGTGAGGTGCTGGTATAGGGATAGACAAATATACCAGTGGAACAGGATAAAAATCCCAGAAACAGATCCACACATATATGAACATTTGATATTTGACAGAATTGGAAATGCAGAGTCACTGAGAAATGACCAATAAAAGGCACTGGGTCAATTGGGTGTCAGTAAGGATATCTCCCACAATACAAACAAAAATCAATTCAATTTCATTGAGACAGATATGGTCGTTTATCGGTTACCGGGGGCAGGGAGTACACGATGGGAAGAGAGAATTATAGCTTAATGGGGGAGTACTTTCTGTTTGAGTAGACGAAAAAGGAAAAGTAATAGATGTTAGTGCTGGTAGCACAATATTGTGACCATAATTAATACTACAAAATTGTACACTTGAACATAGTTAAAATAGGAAATTTTGTGCTCTACAATTTGTTGTGGCAATAAAAAGTTAAAAAAAAAAAAAAAAAAAAAGACCAGGGGAAAAAACCCACTAAATTAAATTCCTTTATCCTAAAACAAACAAACAAACAAACAATCAATTTTATGATGGCTTAAACACCTAAATGTGAAATGCAAAACCATACAGCTCTTAAAAGGTAGTATAGGGGGTACAACACAAAAAATCAAATCAAATAAAAAGTAGGCATTAACAGAAGTGAGGGACAAAAATGATATAAGACTCACGAAGGCTAAATAACAAAATGCCAAAAGAAAGTCCTGTATTACCAGTAGTGACTTTAAATGTAGATGGATTAAATGCTCCAGTCAAAAGGCAGAGATTGGCAGAATGGATAAAAAATCATGACTCAACTAAATGCTGTCTGCAAGAGACTCATCTTAAATTCAAAGATACAATTAGGGTAAAAGTGAAAGGATGGGAAAAATATATATACCATGCAAGGTAGTAACCAAAAGAGAGCTGGAGTAGCTATACTAATATTAAATAAGATAAACTTCAGGGGGGAATGGATGTGGCTCAAATGGTTGGGCATCCATCTCCCATATGGAGGGACCCAGGTTCAATCCCCGGGACCTCCCGATAAAAAAAAAAAAAAAAAAAAAAAAACCTTCAGGTCAAAAACTGTTTGAGGGACAAAGGTGGTCATTACATACTGATAAAGGGGACAATTCAACAAGAAGATGTAACAACTATAAATATATATGTACCTAACAGCAGAGCCCCAAAATATATGAAGCAAATACTGACAGATTTGAAGGGAGAAATTGATGTTTCTACATTAACAGTAGGAAACTTTAATACATCACTCTCGATATGCATAGAACATCTAATCAGAAGGTCAATAAGGAAATACAAGACTTGAATGATACTCTAAACCAACTGGACCTAACAGACGTACATATAACAACACTTCACCCAATAAAAACAGAACACCCATTCTTCCCGAGTGCACATGGATGATTCTCCAAGATAGACCATATATTAGATCACAAAACAAGCCTTAAAATTTTTAAAAATATTGAAATAATACCATGTATATTCTCCAACCACAACAGAATAAAGCAAAAAATCAATAACAGAGGGAGAAATAGAAAGTTCAAACATGTGGAAATTATACAACATACTCTTAAATGATCAATGGGTTAAAAAGGAAATCAAAAGTGAAATTAGGAAATATCTTGAGGTAAATAAAATGAAAGTACAATATACCAAAATGAATGGGATGCAGTGAAAGGCAGTGCTGAGAGAGAAATTTATAGCTTTAAATGCTTACATTAAATAAGAAAAAAGACTTCAAATCAGAGACCTAACCTCAAAACTGGAAGAACTAGAAAAAGAAGAACAAATTAAAACAAAGTGAGCAGAAGGAAGGAAATAAAGATTAAAGCTGAGCAAATGAAAAAGGAGGGAAAAAAAATAGAATTAACAAAGCCAAAAGTTGGTTCTTAGAAAACATCCACAAAATTGACAAACCTTTAGCTGAACTGACAAAGAAAAAAAAAGAGAGAGGATACAAATAATAAAAATCAGAAACGAAAAGGGAACATTACTACTGACCCTGCAGAAATAAAAAGGACTATAAGAGGATACTATGAAAAACTGTACACCAATAAATTAGATAAACTAGATGAAATGGAAAAATTCCTAAAACACACAAACTACCTACACTGACTGAAGGAGAAATCTAATATCTCAACAAACCAATTACTAGTAAAGAGATTGAATCAGTAATTAAAAACCTCCCAACAAACATCTTCAAGACCTTGTAGCAGGTGGTGGTTTCTTGGACCTTACACCCAAAGCACGTGCAACAAAAGAAAAAGTAGATGAATGGGACCTCCTCAAAATTAAACACTTTTGCACCTCATAGGACTTTGTCAGAAGGGTGAAAGGCAGCCAACTCAATGGGAAAAAATATTTGGAAATCACATATCTGATAAGGGTTTAATATCCAGGATATATAAAGAGATGTTACAACTCAACAATAAAAAGTGAAATGATAGCTCTGCATGAAGTTGCAGAAGCAAGAGGAACCAGGTTTGCTAAAGTAATTGTGGTGATAGAAATGTATTAGCCTCAGGAACTACTGGGGTGGCCCATTCTATCCCTAATACAGTGTAAAAAAAAAAAAAAAAAAAAAAAAGTGAAATGACCCAATTAGAAATGGGCCAAAGACTTGAATAGACATTTCTCCAAAGAAGAAATAGAAATGGCAAAAAAACACATGAAGAAATGCTCAACATCACTTATGATTAGGAAAATGCAAATCAAAAATACAATGAGATATCATTTCACACCTATCAGAATGGCCACTCTTAAAAAGACAGAGAACTACAAGTGTTGGAGAGGATGTGGAGAGATAGGAACACTTCTTCACTGTTGGTGGGAATGCAGGATGGTACAACCACTATGGAGGACTGTTTCGCAGTTCCTAAAGAAGTTGAATATAGACTTGCCACGTGACCCTGCAATACCACTACTGGGTATATACCCAGAAGAACTGAGAGCAGTGACACGAACAGACATCTGCACACCGATGTTCATAGCCACATTATTCACCATTGCCAAAAGTTGGAAACAACCCAGGTGTCCATCAACAGATGAATGGATAAACAAACTGTGGTCTATTCACACGATGGAATATTATGCAGCTGTAAGAAGAAATGAAGTCATAAAGCATATGGCAACATGGATGTACCTGGAGGACATTATGTTGAGTGAAGCAAGCCAGACACAAAAGGACAAATACTGTATGAATGCATTACTGTGAACCAAAATATTGTGTAACATATTGTTTGATCCAAAAAAAATTTATATGTATCCATTACATTTAATTGAGAAATGTATATATTTATTCACTTGTGTTTACTTTTTAGTTTTTAATTTATATTTTCAATTATTAAATGTACAAAATAAAGTTTAAAAAAATAAAAAATAAAATAAAATAATAAAAAACCTCCCAACAGGGGGGCGGATGTGGCTCAAATGGTTGGGTGTCCGTCTGCCATATGGAGGGACCTGGGTTCGATCCCCAGGACCTCCCGGTAAAATAAAATATATATATATATATAAACCTCCCAACAAAGAAAAGCCCAGGAGCAAATGGCTTCACAGGAGAATTCTACCAAACATTCCAGGTTTTAACTCCAGTTCTGCTCAAACGCTTCCAGAAAATTGAAGAGAAGGGAACACTCCCTAATTTATTGGCCTAGGCCAAAATCACCTTCATACCAAAGTCGAAGAAGAATACCACAAGAAAAGAAAACTACAGACCAATATCTCTTATGAATATCAATGTAAAAATCCTCAACAAAATACTAGCAAACTAAATCTAACAGCATATCAAAAGAATTATACACCATGAATGAGTGGGATTTATCTCTGGTATGCAAGATTGGGCAACATAAGAAAATCAATTAATGTAATACACCACATTAACAGAATGAAGGGGAAAAGTATACATGATCATCTCAATTGATGCAGAAAAGGCATTTGACAAAATCCAGCACCCTTCTTGATAAAAACACTTAGAACATTACAAATAGAAAGAAACCTCTTCAACATGATAAGGGTCATATATGAAAAGCCCACCACTAACACCCTATTAGATGGTGAAAGACTAAAAGCTTTCCCTCTAAAATTAGGAACAAGGAAAGATGCCCATTCTCACGACTGTTGCTCAACAATGCACTGAAGTTCTTGCCAGAGCAACTAGGCAAGTAAAAGAAATAAAAGACATCCAAATTGGAAAGGAAGAAAAAAAACTTTCCCTATTTACAGATTATATGATCCTATAAACAGAAAATCCTGAAAAACCCACAACAAAGCTCCAGGAGCTAATAAATGAAGTCAGCAAAATGGCTGGGTACAAGATCAATACCCAAAAATCAGTAGTGTTTTTATACAAGCAATGAACAATCAGAAGAAGAAATCAAGAAAAAATTTCATTCACAATAGCAACTAAAAGAGTCAAATTTCTAGGAATAAATCTAACCAAGGATGCAAAGACTTGTCCCCAGAAAAGTACAAAACATTGTAAAATAAATAAAAGAAGACCAAAATAAATGGAAGGACATTGCTTACTCATAGACTGGATGACTAAATATAGTTAAGATATCAATACTACCCAAAGCAATTTATAAATTCAATGCAATCCCAAACAAAATTCCAACCTTCTTTGCAGAAATGGAAAAGCCAATCATCAAATTTATATGGAAGTGTAAGGTGCCCTGAATACCTAAAGTCATCTTGAAAAAGATGAATGAAGTTAAAGGCCTCACATTTCCCAATCTTAAAACTTATTACAAAGCCACAGTAATCAAGACTGCATGGTATTAGCACAAGGACAGACATACAGAACAGTGGAATTGTATTGATAGCTCAGAAATCAACCATCATGTTTATAGCCAACTGATTTTTGAAAAAGGGGCAAAGACCACCCAATTGGGAGAGAATAAACTCTACAACAAATGGTGTTGGGAAAAATGTATCTCCATTAGCACACAAAAGAAAGAGAACCCCTACCTCACACCACATACAACAATCAATTTAAAATGGATCACAGACCTAAGTATAGAGCTAAAAGTTTCTTTTTTTTTTAACTTTATTTTGTACATTTAATAATTGAATATATAATTAAAAACTAAAAAGTAAACACAGATGAATAAATATATACATTTCTCAATTAAATGTAATGGATACATATAAAAAATTTTTTAATCAAACAATATATTACACAATATATTTGGTTCATAGTAACGCAATCATACAGTATTTGTCCTTTTGTGTCTGGCTTGCTTCACTCAACATAATGTCCTCCAGGTACATCCATGTTGCCATATGCTTTATGACTTCATTTCTTCTTACAGCTGCATAATATCCCATCATGTGAATAGACCACAGTTTGTTTATCCATTCACCTGTTGATGGACACCTGGGTTGTTTCCAACTTTTGGCAATGGTGAATAATGTGGCTATGAACATCGGTGTGCAGATGTCTGTTAATGTCACTGCTCTCAGTTCTTCTGGGTATATACCCAGTAGTGGTACTGCAGGGTCACATGGCAAGTCTATATTCAACTTCTTTAGGAACTGCGAAACAGTCCTCCATACTGGTTGTACCATCCTGCATTCCCACCAACAGTGAAGAAGTGTTCCTATCTCTCCATATCCTCTCCAACACTTGTAGTTCTCTGTCTTTTTAATAGTGGCCATTCTGATAGTTGTGAAATGATATCTCATTGTAGTTTTGATTTGCATTTCCCTAATCATGAGTGATGTTGAGCATTTCTTCATGTGTTTTTTTTGCCATTTGTATTTCTTCTTCGGAGAAATGTCTATTCAAGTCTTTGGCCCATTTTTTAATTGGGTCATTTGTCTTTTTATTGTTGAGCTGTAACATCTCTTTATATATCCTGGATATTAAACCCTTATCAGATATGTGATTTCCAAATATTTTTTCCCATTGGGTCAGCTGCCTTTTCACCCTTCTGACAAAGTCCTGTGAGATGCAAAAGTGTTTAATTTTGAGGAAGTCCCATTTATCTACTTTTTCTTTTGTTGCACGTGCTTTGGGTGTGAAGTCCAAGAAACCACCACCTACTACAAGGTCTTGAAGATGTTTCCCTACATTTTCTTCTAGTAGTTTTACAGTCCTGGCTTTTATATTTAGATCTTTGATCCATTTTGAGTTGATTCTTGTATAGGGGGTGAGATAGGGGTCCTCTTTCATTCTTTTGGTTATAGATATCCAGTTCTCCCTACACCATTTGTTGAAGAGACTGTTTTTTCCCATAAGCGTGGGCTTGGTAGGTTTGTCAAAAACCAGTTGACTGTATAGGTGAGGGTTTATTTCTGGATTCTCAATTCTATTCCACTGGTCGATATGTCTATCTTTATGCCAGTGCCATGCTGTTTTGACCACTGTAGCTTTGTAATATGTTTCAAGGTCAGGCAGTGAAATTCCTCCCACATTGCTCTTCTTTTTTAGAATACTTTTGGCTATTCGGGTGCACTTACCCTTCCAGATGAATTTGGTAATTGCCTTCTCTAATTCTGTAAAGTAAGCTGTTGGGATTTTGATTGGTATTGCATTGAATCTATAAATCAGTTTGGGCAAGATTGACATCTTCATGATGTTTATTCTTCCAATCCATGAACACGGAATGTCTTTCCATTTGTTTAGGTCTTTTAAATTTTCTTTTAGCATTGTTTTGTAGTTTTCTGCATATAGGTCCTGTACTTCCTTGGTTAAATTAACTCCTAGCAATTTGAGTCTTTTTTTGCTATTGAAAATTGAATTTTCTTCCTGATTTCCTCCTCAGATTGTTCAGTACTAGTGTACAAAAACATTACTGATTTTTGCATGTTGATCTTGTATCCTTCCACTTTGCTGAACTCATTTATTAGTTCAAGTAGCTTTGTTGTGGATACTTCAGGATTTTCTAAATACAGGATCATGTCATCTGCAAACAGTGAGAGTTTTACTTCCTCTTTTCCTATTTGGATGCCTTTAATTTTTTTGTCTTGTCTAATTGCCCTAGCTAGAACTTCTAGTACAATGTTGAATAACAATGGTGACAGTGGGCATCCTTGTCTTGTTCCTGATCTTAGGGGGAAAGCTTTCATCCTTTCCCCATTGAGTCTGATGTTGGCTGTGGGTTTTTCATATATGCCTTTTATCATATTGAGGAATTTTCCTTTTATTCCTAACTTTTGAAGTATTTTTTATCAAAAAAGGATGTTGGATTTTGTCGAATGCCTTTTCTGCATCTATTGAGATGATCATGTGGTTTTTTTCCTTCAACTTGTTAATGTGGTGTATTACATTGATTGATTTTCTTATGTTGAACCAGCCTTGCATACCAGGAATAAATCCCACTTGGTCGTGATGTATAAGTCTTTTGATATGCTGCTGGATTCGATTTGCAAGTATTTTGTTGAGAATTTTTGCATCTATGTTCATGAGAGAGATTGGTCTGTAATTTTCTTTTCTTGTGGAATCTTTATCTGGTTTGGTATTAGGGTGATGTTGGCTTCATAAAATGTGCTGGGTAATTTTCCCTCCTCTTCAATTTTTTGGAAGAGTTTAAACAGGTTTGGTGTTAATTCTTTTAGAAATGCTTGGTAGAACTCACCTGTGAAGCCATCTGGTCCTGGACTTTTTGCTGGGAGATTTTTGATGACGGATTCAATCTCCTTAATTGTGATTGGTTTGTTAAGTTCTTGTGTTTCTTGTTGTGTCAGTGTAGGTTGGTTATGAGTTTCTAGAAATTTGTCCATTTCATCCAGGTTGTCTAGTTTGTTGGCATATAGTTTCTCATAATATCCTCTTATGATTCTTTTTATTTCTGTGAGGTCATTTGCAATTTCCCCCCTTTCATTTCTGATTGTATTTATTTGCATCTTCTCTCTTTTTTTCTTTGTTAGTCTAGTGAGGGGTTTGTCAATTTTATTGATCTTCTCAAAGAACCAGCTTTTGGTTTTGTTGATTTTCTATTGCTTTTTTGTTCTCATTTTCATTTATTTCCGCTCTAATCTTTATTATTTCTTTCCTTCTTTTTGCTTTGGGATTGGTTTGCTGTTCTTTCTCTAGTTTCTGAAGTTGTTCAGTTAAATCTTTGAGTTTAGCTCTTTCTTGTTTCTTAATATAGGCATTTAGGGCTATAAATTTCCCTCTCAAGACTGCCTTTGCTGTATCCCATAAGTTTTGATATGTTGTGTTCTCATTTTCATTTGTCTCAATATATTTACTGATTTCACTTGCAATTTCTTCTTTGACCCACTGAATATTTAGGAGTGTGTTGTTCAGTCTCCACACATTTGCAAATTTCCTTTTTTCCCGTCTGTTATTGATTTCTAGTTTCATTCCATTATGATCTGAGAAGGTGCTTTGTATAATTTCAATCTTTTATATTTATTGAGAGCTGTATTGTGACCTAACATGTGGTCTATCCTGGAGAAAGATCCATGGGCACTTGAGAAGAATGTATAATCCACTGAGTTTGGATGCAGTGTTCTGTATATGTCTCTTAGGTCTAACTTGTTTATCATATTGTTCAAGTTCTCTGTTTCCTTGTTGATCTTCTGTCTAGTTGTTCTATCTAATGATGTTAGAGGGGTGTTGAAGTCTCCAATGATTATTGTAGAAATGTCTGTTTCTCCCTTCAGTTTTGCCAGAGTTTGTCTCATATATTTTGGGGTACCCTTGTTAGGTGCGTAGATATTTATGACTGTTATATCTTCCTGGAGATTCTCCCATTTTATTAACATATAATGGCCATCCACTTTTCTTATCACTTTTTTGCATTTGAAGTCTGTTTTATCTGATATTAGTATAGCTACCCCTGTTCTTTTCTGTTTACTATTTGCATGGAGTATCTGTTTCCAGCCTTTTACTTTCAGCCAGCTTGTATCCTTGTGTCTGATATGAGATTCTTGTAAGCAGCATATGGATGGCTCATGTTTTTTTATCCATTCTGTCAGCCTTTATCTTTTGATTGGGGAATTTAATCCATTCACATTCAATGATATTACTGAAAATGCACTATTTATTTCCTCCATTGTATTCTTTAGTTTTCACATGTCATCTTATTTTTGTCCTTCTTTTTACTCTTTTGGTTATCCTTTCTGCTTTTCTTTCTTCTATACTCTCCTCCAAGCCTCTCTCTCCTGTCTTTTTCTTTCAGGTTCTAAGGCTTCCTTTAATATTTCCTGCAAAGGTGGATCCTTTTTTGCAAACTCTCTTAGTTTCTGTTTGTTTGTGAATACTTTATATTCACCTTCATATTTGAAGGACAGTTTTGCTGGGTAAAGAATTCTCGGCTGGCAGTTTTTCTCTTTCAGTTTCCTAGTTGTATCATACCACTGTCTTCTCGCCTCCATGGTTTCTGAAGAGAAATCTGCACAAAGTCTTACTGGACGTCCTTTGTACGTGATCGTTTGCTTCTCTCTTGCTGCTCTGAGCATTTTCTCTTTATCTTTTACATTTGACATTCTGAATAATATGTGTCTTGGCGTAGGTCTACTTGGATTTATTCTTATTGGGGTACGGTGTGCTTCTTGGACATGAAAGTTCATTTCTTTCATGAGAGTTGGGAAATTTTCAGCTATTATTTCCTCAAATACTCTTTCTGCCCCTTTTCCTTTCTCTTCTCCTTCTGGAACTCCAATGACACGTATGTTCTTGTGCTTTGTTTTGTCGTTCAACTCTCTGAGCCCCTGCTCAATTTTTTCCATTCTTTTCTCTCTCTGTTCTTTTCTCTCTTCAATTTTAGCTGCTCTGTCTTCAGTATCACTTATTCTTTCTTCTATCATTTCGAGTCTGCTGTTGTATGCTTCAAATGTATTTTTTACTTCACCTATTGTGTCTTTCATTCCCATGAACTCCGTTACTTTTCTGTTCATGATTTCAAATTCTTCTTTACGTTCGCGCAATGACTTCTTGATGTCATTGATCTCTTTAACTATTTTCTCTTTCATCTCATTAATTTGATTTTGGAAATGTGTGCTCATCTCACTGATTAGTTCTCTCAAATTCTGCATCTCTTCTGGGACTTTGCTGTAGTCCTTTTCTTGGGCCATGTCTTCTATTTTCTTAGTATGGCCCATAATTTTTTGTTGGTGCTTAGGCATCTGGTTAGTTTGTATTTTACTTAGATGCTCTATCTCTTTCTCTTTTATGGGGTTTTAGTGGCAGGAGGCTGTGAGTTACCACCGCTCTTTGATTTTTGGCTCAACCTTGATTGTTAGGATTATTCTGCTGGTTGCTCAAAACTGGGCACTGGACCCAGTAATTGGTTTTAGAGTCGTTTCCTAGGTCCTTGGCCAGGGAGGGTATAGAGGCCAAGAAAATACTCTCTAACTTATTAATTTTCTTATGTGTACTTCCTTGGTCTGCCAGGAGATGGCGCTTGTTGGCTGCTCTCAAGTCAATGCCTGGTCAGAGCGTATTTGTTGTGACACAGACCAGATCAATGTGATAGAGCTTCCTGTCTGGGGGCTAAGAGCCCTGTGATTCAAACTTTCTGAGACAGTTCTCCATACTTCTCTCGTAGCGCCCCCCTTTTCCCAGCTAGGAAATATTTCCACTCCTTTCTGAATCCTCAACAATCAGTCCCTGTTAGTAGAGGAGGAGATTGGGAGGTTTGTATATCTTTGGCCCCTTGGAGGCTCCAAGGCAAACAATGGCGCAGCCCCACCTGGCCTGGAAGGGATCTTGGGACAGGGCAGACCAAACCTGGGAGTCAAAAGCTGGATCAGCCCCAGGCTCTCTCTCCCCTATCCTGTGGAGTCCTCAACAATTAGTCCAGGCTAGAAGAGAGGGAGGTTGCAAGGGTCAGATTTCTCCAGTCCTTCCTAGGCTCCCAGGGTAAACCGCGGTGTGGAAGGGTCCGTGGGGCTCTGCAGCCCAAATTTACAGGTCAGAACCTGATTCAGCCTAAGGCTCTGTCCTTCTCTCTCCCCTTTCCAGGAGTGGTAGATCCCTGGAGCCCCCTTTGTCTGTAGTCGCAGGCCCAGAGGCCCAAGATTTCTGAAGAGTGTGGGGGAGGGTGCCAGCGGCAGCAGAAGCTGCTACTTTCAACTCACGGTTCTGTTGTCACGATTTCCCTTTCTGTCCCTCCCTCCTCTGGGTGGTGTGCAGCCTTCATCTGCTGTCCTAAACCCTAGAAGATCTTTTTCGGGGCTGTTTCAGCTTGCCCTCTAGCTATTTTTCTGGAGAAGAGATTCCCTTATCTTACTAGTCCACCATCTTCCCAAAAGTCTCTAAAACTTTCAAACTCCTAGAAGAAAAACATAGAGAAGCATCTTTAGGTCCTTGTATTAGGCAATGGTTTCTTAGATTTATACTCAAAGCCCAAGCAACAAAAGAAAAAAATAGATAAATGGGATCTCAAAAAATTAAAAACTTTTGTGCCTCAAAGGACTTTATCCATAAAAGTATAACATCAACCTATACAATGGGAGAAAATATTTGGAAACCATGTATCTGATAAAGGTTTAATATCAAGAATATATAAAGAATCCTTCAACTTAACAAGAAAAAGACAAACAACCCAATTAAAAAATGGGCATTTGTATATCTTCTCCAAAGAAGATATACAAATGGCCAGAAAGAACATGAAAATATGTTCAACATCACTGGACATTGGAGAAATGCAAATCCAAACCACAATGAGATACCATTTCACACCCATAAGAATGCCTGCTATTTAAGAAATGGAAAATAATAAGTGTTGGAGAGGATTTGGAGAAATGGAAACACTCATTTGTTGCTGTTGGCAATGTAAAATGGAGCAGCCGCTGTGGAAGACAGTTTGCTGGTTCCTCAGAAAGCTAAGTATGGAACTACCATATGACCCAGCAATCCTACTACTGGGTATATACCCAAAAGAATGAAAGCAAGGACTCAAACAAATATTTTCACACTGATGTTCATAGCAGCATTATTCACAATTGCCAAAAGATGGAAGTAACCCAAGTGTCCATCAACTAACAAATGGATACACAAAATGTGGTATAAACATACAATCAATTATTGTTCAGTCATAAAAAGGAATGAAGTCCTGATACATATGACAATGGATGAACCTTGAAGACATCAAATTGAGTGAAATAAGCCTGGCACAAGGACAAATATTTTGTGATCTCACTGATTTGAAACAATTAAAATAAGCAAACTCATAAGATTTAGAATCTGGTAACCACAGTAGATTTGAACAACTGGCAGAAACATCTTAAAGCTTCAGAAAACTGTTACCAGGTTACCAGGGGATGGTGTGGGGATAGGGAATGGGAAGTTAAGGCTTAAAATGTACAGGGCTCCAATTTGGAATGATGGAAATCTCTTGGTAATGGATGGTGATCATGGTAGCACAACATTATGAACACAATTAACAGCACTGAAATATATATCTGAACGTGATTAAAAGGGAAAGTTAGATTGTATATATGGTAGCAGAATAAATTTATTTTAAAAATCCATGGAACTACATGAACAATGAACCCTAAATTAAACCATGGACTTTAGTTAATAGTACAGTTATAAAAAGGTGCTATCATAAATTGTAAAAATGTTCCACACCAAAATGCAAGGTGTTGGTGGTAGGGTGGTGTATGGGAATCCTGTATTTTATCCATGATTGTTCAGCATAACTCACAACTTTTCTAATGAAGAAAAAAAAAGATAGTATAGGATAATGACCCAGGGTAGGGAAAGATTTTTTTAAACAAGTAACAAAAAAGCATAAATGATACAGGAAAAGGCAGCAATAAAAAGGAATGAACTGTCAACTACATTAATGTTGAGAACTTTATTCAATGAAAGATATTATAAATAGAGAGAAAAGACAAGCTATAGAGAGGGACTCAAGATATTTGCAGCTAACTCTCAAAAAACTTGTCGAAACCACTATGCTACCACTACACGCTCTATGGAATGGCAAAATTTTAAGAATCTGTTGGTGTGTATGTGGAGCAGCAGGAACTCTCATATGATACCAGGGGGAGGGTAAACTGGTAACACCACTTTGGAAAGATCTTTGATATCATCTAGTAAAGCTGAAGACAGCCATATCATATGACCCAGAAATTTCACTCCTACTTTATACCCTAAAGAAACTTCTGTACACATGCACTAGCAGTGTATACATGGCAACACTGTACATAATAGTAAAATACTAGAAAAACTCGAAATGTTACATTTACAGTAAGATGGAAAAATTAATTTTGTATTATTATTCAGTGGGATATTATATAGATGCTGAGAAGGACACAACACAGTGATCTGTGCAGGGTTGCCTGTCGTCCCTATGGTGACAGGCCTGAGAAGTGAAAAAGAGTTCTCAGGAACCAACCATAGCAGTGGTAGGCAGGATTTTGAGTTTCAACATGCAGCAGGCACTGTGCTAGGCTTTATACTTATAGCTCTACCTCCTACAAGCATTCTGCAAAGTAGGAATTATTGTTTCTGTTTTGCAGGTAAGGAAACAAAGGGACAGAAAGGTGGAGGTGGCAGAAATGGAGATTGGAAACCAGGCATCAAATCCCGCTTTCTTGGATTTAGGGCCCATGCCTTGATGGAGGTGGTGGAGTGTATTAGTCAGCCAAAGGGGTGCTGATGCAAAATACCAGAAATCTGTTGGCTTTTATAAAGGGTATTTATTTGGGGTAGAAGCTTACAGTTACTAGGCCATAAAGTGTAAGTTACTTCCCTCAGCAAAGTTTGTTGCCACGTGTTGGAGCAAGATGGCTCCCAACACCTCTTCAGGCCTCCTGGGTTCCTCTCTTCCTGGGGCTTGTTTCTGGGCTCAGCTGCTCTGCTCTCTCCATAAGTGAGGTAAGGCAGGCTGAAGTCTGGCCAGCTGGCATAGCCGCGCCCAGTGGGGGATATGCGCAGCCCACCACTCGGGTGTAGGGTGGCTGGAACGGGCGTACTGCCCTCAGCCATGGAATGGGCGCACCGCCCTCAGCCTCGCCCAGGCAACCAACATCTGCTTGCTGATAACCAGAAGAAGCCTGCCCTCACTCACCCTCCCCCCTCCCCACACAGCTAGGGAAAGCCGCACCGCCAAGGCCACACCTTAGAAGGCGTGGAAACTGCTCCCAGCCTATCATGGCCAGCCCCGCCTTCCTTCCCCGCCCATAACCCTATATAAGCATCTGTACTTCCCTTAATAAATCAGACCTGCGTGCTTACCTCGTCTCCGCGGTGGTTCTTTCCCGCCGTGCGCCCTCCACGCCTGCGAGCCCCCGTAGGAGCCTAGGCCTCTCCTACCCCGACCAGACAGGACGCACCCCCGGCCGCACACAAGGCCAGCTGTAGACTTTCAGGCCACCAGCTCTGTCTCTTCCCCAGGGCTCAATTCTCTCCAGGCTGGGCTGCTCTGCTCCTCTGTGTGCTTACTTCCCAGACTCCAGCTCAAAACTCCCAACCCTGTCCTTTGCCATGTCTTTTTTCTGTGAGTCCCCACTCATCAAGGGACAGGGACTCCACACCCTACTGATGTGGCTCAATCAAAGTCCTAATCATAATTTAATCAATTAAAAGTGATACCTCTGACAGACCAGTTTACAAACAATCCAATAACTATTTTTGGAATTCATAAAAAATGTCAAACTGCAACACAGAGTACCATGTGTTGGGGCTCGATTCCCCCACAGTAGATTTGAACAACCAGCAAAAACTGGCAGAAACATCTTAAAGCTTCAGAAAACTGTTAAAGGACAGGCAGTACTGAATCAAGATAAAGATACTTAAAACTGGGAAGCGGCTGTGGCTCAATCAGTAGGGCCCCCGTTTACCATATGGGAGGCCCCGGGTTCGGTTCCCGGGGCCTCCTGGTGAAGGCAGGCCCGCCCGTGCGGTGTGGTTAGCTGACCCAGCGAGCACAAGCAGCAAGGGGGGGATAAATGAATAAATAAATAAAATCTTTAAAAAAAAAAAAAAAAAGATACTTAAAACCAATAGGATCTCATAGCGCCTTGGCTGGCCCTTCCCTCATCCCCTCAGTAGTTCAGCATGGAGGCAGACCACACTCCCAGTGCGGATCCCTGGTTCTGGTTCTGGAGGGAGCAGAGTAACTCTTGTAAACATACTCACAGCATGCATGACTGGCCCAAACTATCTGGTGGTAGTCTGAGGGACTTGCCTTCCAGAATTGCCCTGTATATACAACGCAGCTCATGCATGCTACGCTCCTACAGAACACTGTGGGATAGCAGTCAAGTCGTGCTGCCTGGGGCAAGGGATTGCTGGCTGTAGGACATATAGTGCAGTGCTCACGACAATGAGAAAACTGTTTCCTAGGGAAGAGGGGACATTTGGAACCATGTAAACTGGGAAATTCCTAGGGCCACATATACATACCCAAGACAAGACATGTGTGAAAAAAAGGATCAGGGAGGCCCCTATGCTTTGACTGGGAGCTATTGTCTAAACTGTTTATATGGATAAGCCCTGAAAGGGAGCACTTGAACAGTTCAATCTGCAAAAACTACGAAAGGCATTTTCTTATTTCCTTATCTTTTTCTTCATCTTTTTATTGTTGTTGTTGTTGTTAGCTCCTGGCAGTCAAGGTGTTTTAGTTTGCCACAGTGCTGCCGATGTAAAGTACCAGAAATGTGTTGGCTTTTATAATGGGGATTTATTTGGGTAAAAACTTACAGTTCAGAGACCATGAAATATCCAAATCAAGACATCAGCAGAGATGTTTTCTCACCAAAGGCAGCTGCCATGTGGTAAAGCAAGATGGTGGGTCATCTCTACCTAGGTATCTGCCTTCCCTTCCAGGCTCACCGTCTCTGGGAGCCCGGTTCCAGGAGCTCAGCTGTGAGCAACCAGGCATATGGCTCATCTCCCCCTGGGCCTCAGCTCTTTGAGTCTCTCAGGGACGAAACTGGAGTCCTTTCTCTCACATTGCAGAGTCAAATATGGCAGTCCCCATTTATAACAGATCCAGCAAGAGGGCAGCGACTCTACCTGAGTCACACCTCACTGACATAGTACAAGCAAAAAGTTCTCAAACCAACAGGAATGGATTAGTTAAAAAATATAATCTTTTTCTTTTGGGGATTCACCAAATTCAAACTGTCACACAGGGAAATCTCTGCCATAACACTAACTGGGTACAAGCTTAAGGAATAACACCTCAGAGTCTAAATTCCAGCAGTAGCACATTAAAATATCAAAATGTCCAGGATGTAACAAAAGGTACAAAACACAAAGAAACAGGAAGCCATAACCCAGACAATGGAAAAGATTAAAGCATTAGAAACCATCAATGAGCAGGACCAGACCTGGGACATACCAGACAAAGACTTCTAAAAAAATGTTCCTAACTATACTCAAAGAGCTAAAGGAAAACATAGATAAAGAACTAAAGGCCATCAGGAAATAGATGAATACAAAGTGAATATGAATAGAGAGATAGGAATTATGAAAAGGAACCAAACAGAGTTGAAGATCACAGTAACAGAAATTTAAAATCCCTTCGAGGGGTTCAATAGCAGATTGGAGATGGCAGAAGAAATTATCAGAGAACTTGAAGATAAGACAACTGAAATCATCCAGTTTGAGGAGCAGAAAGAAGAAAGTATGAGGAAGAGTGAACAGAGAATAAGGAAACTATGGGACACCATCTGGCATACCAATATATGCATCGTGGGAGTCCCAGAAGGAGAAAGAAAAGGGCAGAGAGAAAATTCAAAGAAATTCAAAGAAAGAATGGCTGAAAACATCCCAAGTTTAACAGAGGACATGAATATACACATCCAAGACACTCAACGAACTCCAAACAGTATAAACCCAAATAGATCATTGCTGCAGCATATAATATAACTGCCGAATGCCAACGATAAAGAGAGAATTCTGAAGGCCGTAAGAGAGAAGCAACATGTCACATACAAGGGTGCCTCAATAAGATGAAGCGCCAATTTCTCATCAGAAACTTGGAGGCAAGAAGGCAGTAGGAGGACATATTTAAAGTGCTGAAAGCAAAAAAAAAAAAAAAAAATTGCCAACCAATTTTTATCTAGCAACACTGGCTTTCAAAAAGGGAGCGATTAAGGCATTCCCAGAGAAACAAAAGCTGAGGGAGTTGTCACCACTAGACAAGTCCTACAAGAGATGCTAAAGGGAGCTCTGCAGGTTGAAAGGAAAGGACAAGAGACAACAGATCGAAGAGGGAGCAGATATGGCTCAAACGATTGAGTACCTGCTTCTCACATAGGAGGTCCTGGATTTGATCCCCAGTGCCTCCTGAAAAAACAAACAAATGAAAAAAACAACTCAGGGGAGCCGACGTGGCTCAATGGTTGAGCACCAGCTTCCCACATAGAAGGTCCTGGGCTCAATCCCCGGCTCCAATACATAAAAAAAAAAAAGTCTCTGGTGAGGGTGAGGGTAAAAACATAGGTAAATATAAGTGCCAGTACATTTTGGCTTATAACTCAACTTTTTACTTCCTACAGGATATAAAAGGCATGATAAATTAGTGATTTTGGACTAATAATGTATAAAAATGTAATCTGTGACAAGAACACATAAAGATTGGGGGGTTGAAGGGGTATAAGAACATAGTTTGTGTATAATATTGAAGTTAAGTGGGTATCCAAGCAAACAAAATTGTTACTGATTTCAAACGTTAAGTGCAAGCCCTTTCCATGAATTAGAAAAATGTGTGTCACTAATAGGGTGGTTTATGGGGAAAAATACATCTAATGCAAACCATGGACTATAGCTAATAGTGATATTTTAATATTCTTCCATCAATTGTAACAAAGGTACCACACCAATGCTAAGTGTAAATAATAGTGGGGATAAAGAGTACGGGGTTTTTCTTTTTTTTTAATCTTTAAAGATTTATTTATTTATTTTTATTTCTCCTCCTCCCCCCGGCTTGTTTGCGCTCACTGTCTGCTCTCTGAGTCTCTTTGTTGTGTGCACGTCTTCTTTTTTTTTGTTTAGAAGGCACTAGGAACTGAACCCAGGACCTCCCATGTGGAAGGGAGGCACCCAATCACTTGAACCACCTCCACTCCCACTTGTTGTGTCTCTCATTGTGTTTCTTCATTGTGTCTCTTTGTTGCATCATCTTACTGTGTCATCTTGTTGCGCCAGCTCACCATCTTGCTTGTCTTCTTTAGGATGCACCAGGAGCTGAACCCAGGACCTCTCATGTGGTAGGCAGGCACCCAACTGCTTGAGCCACATCTGCTTCCCTAGGGGTTTTCTTTTTGGAGCAATGAAAATGTTTAAAATTGATTGTGATCATGAAAGCACAACTCTATGATTATACTGACAGCCATTGATTGTATACTTTGGATGGATTGTATGGTATATGAATAAAACTGCTTTAAAAATAATAATAATTAACTAGGTTAACCCATATTATTCACTGACCTTGAAAGAATAAAATTAAATATATATTCTTTAAAAAAATAAATTTAAGCCCACAGTAACTACAAAAGAAAATATTGGAAAATATGTGAGCTCATAGAGATAGAAATTAGATACAGGTTATCAGAGGCAGGGGGCAGGGAGAATAGGTGGTCAATGCATAATGGGTGTAGGGTTTTTGTTTGGGCATATGGGAAAGTTTTAGTAGTGGAAGTTGGTAACGGTGCCACAGTATCATAAATGTGAGTAATCCCATTGAATGGTGTGCTTGGGAGTGGTTTAGATCGGATACTTTATCTTATAGATATGTTCCCACAGTTTTTTTTAAAAAGCAGCTGAAGAGACAATGACAATCAAATGCAAAACATGATCCTGGATGGGATCTAACAAGGGAGGAGAAAAGGCTCAGAGGAAGATTAATGGGACATATGAAAAATTTGGAACATAGACTGTAAGCTTTATATCAATGTTAAATTTCCTGAACTTGATAACTGCACTTAAATGGTTACATAAACAAATATCCTTATTCTTAGGAAGTGTCCATGTGTTCAAGGAGCATGATATATACATCCTACACTCAAGTGTTCAGAAGATAGATAGATGATGGAAATATAGAAAGGAAGGAGGGAGGGAGGGAGGGAGGAAAGAAAGAAAGGAAAACAACAAAGATGGCAGAATGCAAAAAAATTGGCAGATCTGGGTATCTGGGGAGAAGGGATATGTTGGAGTTCTCTGTGTGGGGATTGTATTATTTCTGTAACTGTCTTGTAAGCCTGAAAGTATTTCCAAATAAGAAGTTTTAAAATCCCACCTTCTTTCCATCAAAGTAGAAACTGTTGATTGCCTTGTGACAACCATTTACCATCTCTCCTTTCTTCAGAACTCCGATTTTGTTAAGATATACCCCCTCCTACACCTTTTTGCCCTCTGTGCTGCCACCCTAGGGAGGCAGTGCAAAAGATAAAAGAAGCCTGGGCCCCTGACGACTCTAGAGCAGAGCTGCCATGCCATACCGGCTGAATGTTTTTTGCTTCCTTTTTTTCCCTCTTCATTTTGTTTGTTTTGAAACTAAGAATTGTTTGCTAAGTGTTTCTAGAACTGTTGGTGTTCTTGAATCAAGAAAGAAAAGCAGTTAAAAGGGGAACTTTCCATTTCCTCTCAAATATACATTGCTAGTATTACAGAGACCCAAATCAGATCACCAGAACATATGCTACCTGTTCTACAACAGGGCTGGTTTACACAGCATACAGCGGGCAGCCCAAGCAGGAGGCCGGTAAGTGTGGGAGGGCTGCAGCAGGCAGTCTAGAAGCAGTGTTCCAGGAAGAGCACAGGGGAGAGGGAGGCCCACACTTTGTCCGCCCCGTCACTCATTGGTCCTATGAAGCTCTTTATCCCCTGCCAGACAGAAGCCCAGGCAATCTGCCCTCCCACATTTCCAGGGACAGCATTTCCTCCTAGTCCAAGGCAGCTAATACGAAAGTAGAAATCCAGGGCCCCCACAGCCTCCAAACACAAGCAGCAACCAGCATTTCACACCTTAACATCCCCATCAGCCCGGAAGGTGCCTGATCGAAATCTGTATAGAGTCTTGCAGCTGGCAGTGAACTCCTGTGCCCTCTGCACTACTTTGCTACAGACCTTCTGGTCACCTGATTCCTGTGACTTCAGCATCCCTGCTTCTCCTCATTCACTAATTCCTCCTTTGAGCTGTTCTAGTGTATTCCTGATGGCAGATTATGGAGAAGGATGTCACATTACCCAGAGCTGCACTACAGACATAAAGCTTTTCCTTTTTGGGTTCTGGGATCCTTAATTCCTTCTCTTTTGTCTCCTTGGAGTTTTCTGTAACCTTCAAAGTGGGGCTCTGGGACTTCCGGGAAGATGGCAGATTAGAGAGACACAGGGCTCACTTCTCTCCCAGTAAAATAGCTAGCAGACAGGCAAAAATGGCCTGGAAAAAAAATGCTTTAGGGTTTAGGACACCAGGGGAAGGCTGAACATCACCGAGAAGAGAGAGGAGCACAGGAAAAGAATCTTGATGGAAAGACTGTGAGTAGAAGCTGCAGCTGCAGCTGCCGGCACCCTTTCCCCCACCCTCAGAGCAGACAGATTTGAAGCCTCTGGCCAGCAGCTATGGACAGAGGGGGCCACAGGGATCCACCTCCCTAGGAAATGGGAGAGAGAGATGAAGCCTAAGGCTGATTCAGGTTTTGAACAACAAGTTTGGTCTGCTGCATCCCACGAGCCCTTCAAGGCTGGGTGAGGCCGCACCAGCCTTGGGAGCTGACACGGGACTAAAGAGATCTGACCCTCTCAATCACCTTCACTGCTGACTGGGTCTCGTTGTTGAGGATGCAGAGGGGAGTAGAATTATTGCCTACCAGGGAAAAGGGAAGGGGCTGCCAACAAAGGTTGCAGAATAGCCCCTGAGAAAATTTGATTTATGATGCTCTGAACAGCCTTGAGGCAGGATCTTCTGTCACATTGTTGCAGTCCTTGTAGGGAACCCACTCCAGTCAGCTTTTGAACTGAGAGGGCTGTCCAAGTCGCCATCTGCTGGCAAACCAAGGAAGTCCATGTGAGGAAATTTAAATCTCTTATTTAAGAGAAGCCTTTTCTGGCTCTTACAACTTTCCTCCCCAAGGTCTTTGGAAGTGGGTTGGCAAACCATTACAAGGTCTAAGGCCCAGATATGAGCAACTACAAGGACAATCCTAAAGACCCAGAACAGGTTGAAGCAAGAATCAAAGAACAGCAGTAACACACATCCTCCTGCTACTAAATCCCTACCCAAGAGAGAGAAATTAAGCATCAGAGTAAATGCACCATCATAATCAGATTCCTAGACATCAGCAAAAAATTACAATCCATACTAAGAAAATGGAAGCAATGAACCAATCAAAGGAATATATCAAAGCCCCAGATGAGACACAGGATTTGAGACAACTAATAAACTGGGTTCATATAAATCTCCTAAATCAAATCAATGAGCTGAAAGACAATATGGCTAAAGAAATAAAGGCCATCAAGAAGACACTGGGTGAGACTAAGAAGAATTTGAAAACCTGAATAGAAAAATAACAGAGCATATAGGAATGAAAGCCACAACAGGTGAGATCAAAAACACATGGGGAGGGGTCGGATGTGGCTCAAATGGTTGGGCGTCCGTCTGCCATATGGAGGGACCTGGGTTCGATCCCCGGGACCTCCCAGTAAAATTAAAAAAATATATATAGAAGGCGCATGGGCTGCCAGGCTCTGTGTGCTGGTGAGCTGCCAGGCCCTGGGAGCCATGCAGCAAGATGATGACGCAACAAGAGAGAGACGCAGGGGAGAGATAAGACAAGATGCTCTGAAAGCTCTGGAAGCCAGGAGCTGAGGTGGCGCAGGTGGCAGAATACCTGTCTCCTACATTGGAAGTCTCCAGGATCGAATCCTGGTGAAGACTGGAGGAGGATGAGAAGAGATGGCAGGAAACAGACATTCTCAGAATGTCAGAATTGCCCAGCAAATGGACACAAAACAGCAAAATGGGTAAGGGGGGGGTTTAAAATGGATAAAGTAAATAAATTAATTAAAAAAAAAAAAAAAAAAACATGGGGACTCATCGCTTGGAGACGGTGCGCGTCACTGTAGGGCCTTCCCACCTGGCTCGCTCTTCCTGGGCCAGCCCTCATTCCATCTCCCCACCATGGCCATGTTCATCCCCTGCGAGGATGGGTCCCCAATCTGGCAGGCTTCACCCTCTTGATGTTTATTCATTCCCCTTAAAGAAGCTATTGGTTCTTCAGTTAAGATCCATTTTTATTAAGTATAAATCTAAGCCATTCTGTGAAAAATTACTTTCCTGGGTGAGAAGTGCTAATTTTGCCAGAGTTATTGTTCTTTCAAGCAGTCATTCGTATCAGTGCAATGATTTCCAGCTTCGAAGCACTCCCTTCCGGTACCTCCTTACATCTTCCATGCATAAAAGTGTTCAAAATAAAATAAAGAGCCTTAACTGGGAAGAAATGGAAAAAAAGCCAATGCATTCCTCAAACAGAAGATTCTGAGTTTTCTATCCATATTCCTGGAGGAGGTATCACACAACTACTCTATGATGAAAGCTGTTCTAAAGAAACCCAAATGGCGGTTCTGATTAAATTTGTTTCAGAAGGAGACAATATCCCAGATGCATTAGATCTTGTTGAGTATCTTAATCAGTGGCTTCAGATAATCAAACCATGTAGTGAAGACCCCACAGCATCTGCCTTGCCATGGAAAATACCAAGTTCTTGGAGATTGCTCTTTGTCAGTAGCCTTCCCCCTGCACTGTTTTGATCTGTTTTTCAGTTTTACACCATATGTTCAAAGCTACCTATTACCAGTACAACTGTTAAAAAGGCTATATAAAATTTTGTATTACCTGAGAATGTGTTAGGAAATAAGTATTTGCTTTTCACAGTAAAAAGGATTACAAAAAGGCAGGTTTTGGTATACTTTTCATCATATACAACAAATGTAAATTTTGTACAATAAAGATTTCTTAATTAAAAAAAAAACACATGGGAGGGAGGCATACAACAGCAGGCTTGAAATGATAGAAGAAAGAATAAATAATGCAGAAGACAAAAGCTGAAATTGAAGAAAGAGAAGAACAGAGAGAGAAAAGAATGGGAAAAATTGAGCAGGGGCTCAGGGAGCTGAATGATAACACAAAGTGCAACAACATATGTGTCATGGGAGTTCCAGAAGGACACAAGAAGGGAAAAGGGGCAGGGAGAGTATTTGAGGATAAAAATGGCTCAATTCCCCACTCTCATGAAAGAAATGAATTTACATGTCCAAGAAGCACAGTGTACCCCAATCGGAATAAATCCAAATAGACCTACTCCAAGACACACACTACTCAGAATGTCAAACGCCAGAGATAAAAATTTTCAGAGCAACAAGGGAGAAGCAAAGCATCACATACAAGGGGCACCCAGTAAGACTTAGTGTGGATTTCTCATCAGAAACCATGGCTGCAAGAAGACAGTGGTATGATATAACTAGGATACTGAAAGAGAAGAATTGTCAGCCAAGAATTCTTTGTCCAGCAAAATTGTCCTTCAAATATGAAGGTGAGTATAAAATATTCACCAACAGAAACTAAGAAAATTTATAAAAAAAGAACCTGCCTTTGCGGGAAGCATTAAAGGGAGCCTTTCAGCCTAAAAGAAAAAAGACAGGAGAGAGAGGCTTGGAGGACAGTGTAGAAGGCAAGACTACCAGAAAGGATAATGAAAAGAATAAAAAGACAAACAAAATTAAAATATGGCATATGAGAGCCAAAGAAGAAAATGGTGGAAGCAATAATGCATTTAGAGCAATATCATTGAATGTGAATAGATTAAATTCCCCAATCAAAAGATATAGGCTGACAAAATGGATTAAAAAACAAAACAAAACATGAGCCATCCACATGATGTCTAAGAGACTCACCTTAGATCTTGGGACACAAATTGGCTGAACATGAAAGGTTGGAAAAAGATAGTCCACGTGAATAGTAACCAAAAATATCTATGCACCTAACCAAGATGCCCCAAACTACATGAGGCAAACTCTGGCAAATCTGAAGGGAGAAACAGACATCTCTACAATAATCGTTGGAGACTTCAACACCTCACTCACATCATTAGATAGAAAACTAGACAGAAGATCAATAAGGAAATAGCGAACTTGAACAATGTGATAAATGAGCTAGACCTAACAAACATATACAGAACTTTGCATCCCAAATCAGAAGTTATACATTCTTCTCAAGTGCTCATGGGTCTTTCTCCAGGAAGATGTTGGGTCACAAGGCAGGTCTCAATAAACATAAAAAGACTTAAATTATACAAAACACTTTCTGAGATCATAATGGAATGAAATTGGAAATCAATAATAGATGGGAAAATTTGCAAATGTGTGGAGGCTGAGTAATATGCTCCTAAACAATCAGTGGGTCGAAGAAGAAATTGAAAGAGAAATTAGCAGATATCATGAAACGAATGAAAATGAGAACACAACTTATCAAAACTTATGAGATACAGAAAAGGCAGTGCTGAGAAGGAAATGTACAGCCATAAACGCCTATATTAAAGAAGAAGAGGGAAGCGGATGTGGTTCAAGCGACTGGGCTCCCATCTACCATATAGGAGGGCCAGGGTTCGATTTCTGGGGCCTCCTGGTGAAAAGCAAGCTGGCCTATGCAGGCAAGTTGGCCTGAGCAGGGAGCTGGCTTGCATGGAGTGCTGGCCCGCGTGGAGTGCTGGTCCCTGTGGAGTGCTGGCCTGCGTGGAGAGCTGGCACAGCAAGATGACACAATGAAAAGAAACACAGAAGAGAGACAATAAGAGACGAAGCAGACCAGGGAGCTGAGAAGAGATTGAGCACTTCTCTCCACTCTGGAAGTTCCCAGGATCAGTTCCTGGTACCGCCTAAATAGAAGACAAACAGACACAGAAGAACACTCAGAGAGCAGACAGTGAGTGCAAAAACAACAAGGGGGTGGGTGAGAAATAAATAAATCTTAAAAAAAAAAAAAAGACAGTGAGCTGACGTGACAGGCTGGTGTGGCGAGTTGACGCAACAAGATGACACAGTGAGATGATGCAGCAAGATGACGCAACGAAGAGACCACAATGAGGAAACATACTGAGAGATGCAACAAGCAGGAAGTGGAGGTGGCTCGAGCGATTGGGTACCTCCCTCCCACATGGGAGGTCCTGGGTTCAGTTCCCTGTGCCTCCTAAAAAGAAGACAAGTATACAGAGAGCAGACAGTGAGCACAAACAACGAGGGGTGGGGGGGTGGGGGTATAAATAAATAAATCTTAAAAAAAAAAAAAAGAAGGAAGAGCTAAAGTCAAAGACCTAACTGAAAAACTGGAGGAGCTACAAAAAGACCAGCAAACCAATCCCAAAGCAAGCAGAAGGAAAGAAATAATAAAGATTTAAGCAGAAATAAATGAAATTGAGAACAAAAAAACAATAGAGAAAAATCAACAAAACCTAAAGCTGGTTCATTGAGAAGATCAATAAAATTGACAAATCCTTAGCTAGACTAACAAAGAAAAAAAGAGGGAAGATGCAAATAAATAAAATCAGAAATGAAAGGGGGGTGGGAGTAGTTATGACTGATCCCACAGAAATAAAAAGGATCACAAGACGATATTATGAGAAACTGTATGTCAACAAACTAGACAACTTAGATGAAATGGACAAATTCCTAGAAATGAACAGACAACCTACATTGACTCTACAAGAAATTCAAGAATTCAACAGGCCAATCACATTTAAAGAGATTGAAACAGTCATCAAAAATCTCCCAAAAAAGAAAAGTACAGAACCAGGTGGCTTCACAGGTGAATTTTATCAAGCATTTCAAGAAGAATTAACACCAGTCCTGTTTAAACTCTTCCAAAAAAATTGAAGAGGAGGGAAAATTACCCAACACGTTTTATGAAGCCAGCATCACCTTAATACCAAAGCCAGATAAAGATAGTAAAAGAGGGAAGCAGATGTAGCTCAAGCAGTTCGGTGCCTGCCTACCACTTGGGAGGTCCCAGGTTTGGTTCCTGGTGCCTCCTAAAAAGAAGATGAGCAAACACAGACAGCACACAACGAAAATGACAGAGAGCAGATAGCCAGCACAAACAACGAGGAGGTGGGGGGCGGGGGAGAAATAAAATAATTTTTTTTTTAAAAGACACTATAAGAAAAGAAAATTATAGATCAATCTCTCTAATGAACATAGATGCAAAAATTCTCAACAAAATACTTGCAAATCGAATCCAAAAGCATATTAAAAGAATTACTCACCAGGACCAAGTGGGATTTATTCCTGGTATGCAAAGGTTGTTCAACATAAGAAAATCAATTAACATAGTACACCACATTAACAAATTGAAGGAAAAAAACACACATCATCTTGATTGATGCAGAAAAGGCATTTGACAAAATCCAGCATCCTTTCTTGATAAAAAACACTCCAAAAGATAGGAATAGAAGGAAAAATCCTCAATACGATAAAGGGCATATATGAAAAACCCACAGCCAACATTGTACTTAATGGGGAAAGGTTGAAAGCTTTCCCTCTAAGATCGGGAACAAGACAAGGATGCCCACTGTCACCAATATTCAATACCGTGCTAGCTAGAGCAATTAAACAGGGGGAAAAGAGGAAGTAAAACACTCACTATTTGCAGAAGACATGATCCTATATTTAGAAAATTCTGAAATGTCTATCACAAAGCTACTTGAACTAATAAACAAGTTTATCAAAGTAGCAGGATACAAGATCAACTTGCAAAAATCAGGAATGTTTCCATACACTAGTATTGAACAATCTGAGGAGGAAATCAGGAAAAAAAAATTCCATTTACAATAGCAGCAAAAAGACTCAAATACTTAGGAATCAATTTAACCAAAGATGTACAGGACCTATATTCAGAAAACTATAAAATCATTCTAAAAGAAATCAAAGAAGACCTAAACCAGGGGTTCTTAACAAGGGGTCAATGAGCTTAAATTGAAATCCAAAATAACATTCTTGTGGGGATGTGTTGGTGCAGGTATGATATATTTATTAAATAATACACAGTATACTATGGACTTAGTAAAGTGTCCATAGTTTTTATCCGACTGGCAAAGGGGTCCGTGGGACAAAAAAGATTAAGAACCCCTGACCTAAACAAATGAAAAGACATTCCGTGTTCACAGATTGGAAGACTAAATATCGTGAAGATGTCAATCCCACCCAAACTTATTTATAGATTTAATGCAATACCAATCAAAATTCCAACAGCCTAGTTTACAGAAATAGAAAAGGCAATTACCAAATTTATTTGAAAAGGAAAGTGCACCTGAATAGCTAGAAGCATCCTAAAAAAGAAGAGTGATGTGGGAGGACTTCCACTGTCTGATCTTGAAACATATTACAAAGCTTCAGTGTCAAAACAGCATGGTATTAGCATATATAGGTAGACACAATTATCAGTGGAATAGAATTAAGAGTCCAGAAATAAGCCCTCACCTCTATAGCCAACTGGCTTTTGACAAACCTACCAAGTTTATGTTATCAGGATAAAACGGTCTCTTGAAGAAATGGTTCTGAGAGAACCGGATATCCATAACCAAAAGAATGAAAGAGGAGTCCTATCTTACTGCCTATACAAGAACCAACTCAAAATGGATCAAAGACTAAATATAAAAGCCAGGACCCTAAAACTACTTGAAGAAAATGTAGGGAAACATCTTTAAGATCTTGTGGTAGGTGGTGGTTTCTTGGGTCTTACACCCAAAGCACGAGCAACAAAAGAAAAAATAGATAAATGGGAGTTCCTCAAAATTAAACACTTTTGCACCTCAAAGGACTTTGTCAAAAGGGTGAAAAGGAAGCCAACTCAATGGGAGAAAATATTTGGAAATCACATATCTGATAAGGGCTTAATATCCATGATATATAAAGAGATGCTACAACCCAACAATAAAATGACAAACAACCTGATTTAAAAAATGGGCAAAGGACCTGAATAGACATTTGTCCATTGAAGAGATAGAAATGGCAAAAAAACAAAACAAAACAAACAAACATGAAAAAATGTTCAACATCACTAGTGATAAGGGAAATACAAATCAAAGCTATAATGAGATATTATTTCACACCTATCAGAATGGCTACTACTAAAAAGACAGAGAACTACAAGTGTTGGTGAGGATGTGGTAATATAGGAATGCTTGCTCATTGTTGGTGGGAATGCAGAATGGTACAGCCACCATGGAGGATTGTTTGGCAGTTCCTAAGGAAGTTAAATTAGATTTGCCTCATGACCCAGCAATACCACTACTAGGTATATACCCAGAAAAACTGAGAGCAGTGCCACAAACAGACATCTGCACACTGATTGTCATAGAGCCGTTATTGACAATTGCCAAAGATGGAAACAACCCAGGTGTCCATCAACTGATGAACGGATAAACAAATTTTGGTGTATACACACCATGGAATATTATGCAGCTATAAAAGGAAATGAAGTTTTAAAACATATGACAACATGGATGAACCCAGAGGACATTATGTGGAGTG
This sequence comes from Tolypeutes matacus, assembly GCA_026826555.1. Taxonomy (NCBI): domain Eukaryota; kingdom Metazoa; phylum Chordata; class Mammalia; order Cingulata; family Chlamyphoridae; genus Tolypeutes; species Tolypeutes matacus. Next base: position 6,998,999 of record JAKSZT010054396.1, read on the forward strand.
AAGCAAGTCAGACACAAAAGGACAAATACTGTATGATTGTGCTATTATGAACTAAATATATATTGTGTAAATTCATGGAGTTAATAACTAGAATATAGGTCACCAGAAAATAGAATGAGGATAGAGAATGGAAAGCTGGAGGTAAATCTGTGCAAAACGGGTAAAAAGGTTGTATGTTAATCTTTGGAAATGAATAGAAGAGGTGAAAGCACATCATGGTGTTTGTAGCTAACAGAGCTATTATATGGGTATGACAGTGGTTGAAAGGAAAAGTCTAAGGTCATGTATATTACTAGAAGGAAAACTGAAAAATACAACATGGGACTGTATAACATAGTAAAACCTCATGTGAAATATGAATATGGGTAATATTGCATATATGACTGTATTTCTTTGAAACTGAACAAATATATGTTAATGTTATACATTATAATGTTATAATATCAGGCAAATGTTATACTATCAGGCAAAACTACAACCAAAGCAAACTATGGACAGTAGTATATAGTAATATATTAATAATTTTCCAGTAAAGGTTTAAAAAAAGAGAAATATACTAAGGGAACAAAACTAGACACAAGGTACTACATATTGCTTGACTCCAACTATACAAAATATAAATATGAATAAACTAGAGAGTCAGAAACAGAATAGAAGCTGTGTACAGCAGGGTAAGCATAGGGAGATTGAGAGGTAATGAGTTTTTGTCTGTTTTTTTGTTTAGTATTATTATTGGAATAATGAAAATGCTCTAATAATAATTGAATTGATGAATGCACAACTATGTGTATATACCAAATACCATAGATTGTACACTTTGGATGGATTGTATGCTTTAATATGTATCAATAAGATTGATTTGTTAAAAATGGGGGAGGGGGCAGTACTCTAACTCTAGCCTTTGGGTGGGGCCTGTGGTGGGTTGCCTCCCCTGAAACCAACCAAGGCTGGACACACTGTAGCCTTTAGAAAACAGTTTGGATATAATCCCAAAGGCCTGGAGCTGTGGGAAAAGTGGATTAGCCCACCTTTCACCAGGACTGTTTGGTCTTCCTTTAGTTTCTCCTCCAATATGAGAACAATCTTGCTCTTTAAAACCCTTCACATAACATAGGTGATTTTGACTGATATTACTGTCAGAGCCAAAGCATTAGGCTAATTTGGGAACTGACAGAACTCTACTAATTCCTTGTATAAATATGGAATCTGTGCTCTGGCCTTTCAGGTCATTTACTTCTGAATTTCCTGGAACCTGATTGCTTTTTTCTCTCCTTTCAAGGTCCTGGGGAAACCAATAGCAAAGGCCATGTCTGGAAGCAATTTGGGCTGGCGGTGGGGTGGGGTGGGGGGAGAGTGTAACTAAGGCATGCCCTTCATTTTTCTCTTTGTTCAGCGCAGGCAGGGAACCATAGCTGCCAGCTCAGGCCTGTTCTGCATAACTGCTCCCAGAACTCTAACTTCTAGAAAAAGAATTGGCCTGTAAGTGTTCCAGACTCTCTAAACAGATAGATGAACAGAATCTGAAATTACTATTTTTCAACAAGGAAATATTTCAAGAGGGAAAGTAGTATCAAGAGAGCTTCATGGAGACTTCCGGGAAGATGGTGGACTAGTAAGACTCGGGAATCCCTTCTCCAGAAAAATAGCTAGAGGACAGGCTAAAACAGCTCCGACAAAGATCTTCTAGGGTTTAGGACAGCAGGTGAAGGCTGTACATCACCCAAAGGAGAGAGGGACAAAAGAGAGAAATCGCAACCACTGAACCGGACTGATTGTTGAGGATTGAGAAGAGAGTGGAAATATTTCCTAGCTGGGAAAAGGGGGGCGCTACGACAGAAGTCTGGAGAACTGTCTCAGAAAGTTTGAATTACAAGGCTCTTAACCCCCAGACAGGAAGCTAAATCACATTGATCTGGTCTGTGTCACAACAAATACGCTCCGACCAGGCATTGAATTGAGAGCTGCCAATGAGTGTTATCTCCTGGCAGACCAAGGAAGTGCACATAAGAAAATTAATAAGTAGGAGAGGGTTTTCTTGGCCTCTATAGCCTCCATGCCCAAGGCCCTAGGAAATAACTCTACAACCAATTACTGGGTCCTGTGCCCAGTTTTGAGCAACCAGCAGAACAATCCTAACAATCAAGGTTGAGCCTAAAATCAAAGAGCGGTGGTAACTCACAGCCTCCTGCCACTAAAACCCCATAAAAGAGAAAGAGATAGAGCATCTAAGTAAAATACAAACTAACCAGATGCCTAAGCAACACCAAAAAATTATGAGCCATACTAAGAAAATAGAAAACATAACCCAAGAAAAGTACTACAGCAAAGTCCCAGAAGAGATGCAGAATTTGAGAGAACTAATCAGTGAGATGAGCACAAATTTCCAAAATCAAATTAATGAGATGAAAGAGAAAATAGTTAAAGAGATCAATGACATCAAGAAGACATTGAACAAACGCAAAGAAGAATTTGAAATCCTGAACAGAAAAGTAACGGAGTTCATGGGAATGAAAGACACAAGAGGGGAAGTCAAAAATACATTTGAGGGAAGCGGCTGTGGCTCAATAAGTAGGGCTCCCGTTTACCATATGGGGGGCCCCGGGTTCGGTTCCTGGGGCCTCCTGGTGGGGGCAGGCCCGCCCGCATGGCGTGGTTGGCTGACCCAGCGAGCACAAGCAGCAAGGGGGGGATAAATGAATAAATAAATAAAATCTTAAAAAAAAAAAAATACATTTGAGGCATACAACAGCAGACTCGAAATGATAGAAGAAAGAATAACTAATACCAAAGACAGAGCAGCTAAAATTGAAGAGAGAAAAGAACAGAGAGAGAAAAGAATGGGAAAATTTGAGCAGGGGCTCAGAGAGTTGAATGACAACACAAAACGCAACAACATATGTGTCATGGGAGTTTCAAAGGGGGAAGAGAAAGGAAAAGGGGCAGAAAGAGTATTCGAGGAAATAATAGCTGAAAATTTACCAACTCTCACGAAAGAAATTAACTTACATGTCCAAGAAGCACACCATATCCCAATGAGAATAAATCCAAATAGACCTACGCCAAGACACATATAATTCAGAATGTCAAATGTCGAAGATAAAGAGAAAATTCTCAGAGCAGCAAGAGAGAAGCAAACGATCACGTAGAAAGGACGTCCAGTAAGACTTTGTGCAGATTTCTCTTCAGAAGCCATGGAGGCAAGAAGACAGTGGTATGATACAATTAAGAAACTGAAAGAAAAAAATGCCAACCAATAATTCTTTATCCAGCAAAACTGTCCTTCAAATATGAAGGTGAATATAAAGTATTCACAAACAAACAGAAACTAAGAAAGTTTGCAAAAAAGAATCCACCTTTGCAGGAAATATTAAAGGAAGCCTTAGAACCTGAAAGAAAAAGACAGGAGAGAGCGGCTTGGAGGAGAGTATAGAAGAAAGAAAAGCAGCAAGGATAACCAAAAGAGTAAAAAGAGAGACAAAAATAAGATGACATATGAAAACCAAAGAATAAAATGGAGGAAATAAATAGTGCATTTTTAGTAATATCATTGAATGTGAATGGATTAAATTCCCCAATCAAAAGATACAGGCTGACAGAATGGATAAAAAAACATGAGCCATCCATATGCTGCTTACAAGAAACTCATCTCAGACACAAGGAAACAAGCCGGCTGAAAGTAAAAGGTTGGAAAAAGATACTCCATGTGAATAGTAAACAGAAAAGAACAGGGGTAGCTATACTAATATCAGATAAAACAGACTTCAAATGCAAAAAAGTGATAAGAAATGTGGATGGCCATTATATGTTAATAAAAGGGGAGAATCTCCAGGAAGATATAACAGTCATAAATATCTACGCACCTAACCAGGGTACCCCAAAATATATGAGACAAACTCTGGCAAAACTGAAGGGAGAAATAGACATTTCTACAATAATCGTCGGAGACTTCAACACCCCTCTCACATCATTAGATAGAACAACTAGGCAGAAGATCAACAAGGAAACAGAGAACTTGAACAATACGATAAACAAGTTAGACCTAACAGACATATACAGAATACTGCATCCAAACTCAGCGGGTTATACATTCTTCTCAAGTGCCCATGGATCTTTCTCCAGGATAGACCACATGTTAGGTCACAATACAGCTCTCAATTAATATAAAAAGATTGAAACTATGCAAAGCACCTTCTCAGATCATAATGGGATGAAACTAGAAATCAATAACAGACAGGAAAAAAGGAAATTTGCAAATGTGTGGAGACTGAACAACACACTCCTAAATATTCAGTGGGTCAAAGAAGAAATTGCAAGTGAAATCAGTAAATATATTGAGACAAATGAAAATGAGAACACAACATATCAAAACGTATGGGATACAGCAAAGGCAGTCTTGAGAGGGAAATTTATAGCCCTAAATGCCTATATTAAGAAACAAGAAAGAGCTAAACTCAAAGATTTAAGTGAACAACTTCAGAAACTAGAGAAAGAACAGCAAACCAATCCCAAAGCAAAAAGAAGGAAAGAAATAATAAAGATTAGAGTGGAAATAAATGAAAATGAGAACAAAAAAGCAATAGAGAAAATCAACAAAACCAAAAGCTGGTTCTTTGAGAAGATCAATAAAATTGACAAACCCCTCGCTAGACTAACAAAGAAAAAAAGAGAGAAGATGCAAATAAATGCAATCAGAAATGAAAGGGGGGAGATTGCAAATGACCTCACAGAAATAAAAAGAATCATAAGAGGATATTATGAGAAACTATATGCCAACAAACTAGACAACCTGGATGAAATGGAAAAATTTCTAGAAACTCATAACCAACCTACACTGACACAACAAGAAATACAAGAATGTAACAAACCAATCACAATTAAGGAGATTGAATCCGTCATCAAAAATCTCCCAGCAAAGAAAAGTCCAGGACCAGATGGCTTAACAGGTGAGTTCTACCAAGTATTTCTAAAAGAATTAACACCAATCCTGTTTAAACTCTTCCAAAAAATTGAAGAGGAGGGAAAATTACCCAACACATTTTATGAAGCCAACATCACCCTAATACCAAAGCCAGATAAAGATTCCACAAGGAAAGAAAATTACAGACCAATCTCTCTCATGAACATAGATGCAAAAATTCTCAACAAAATACTTGCAAATCGAATCCAACAGAATATAAAAAGAGTTATACATCACGACCAAGTGGGATTTATTCCTGGTATGCAAGGCTGGTTCAACATAAGAAAATCAATCAATGTAATACACCACATTAACAAGTTGAAGGAAAAAAACCACATGATCATCTCAATAGATGCAGAAAAGGCATTCGACAAAATCCAACATCCTTTTTTGATAAAAATACTTCAAAAGATAGGAATAAAAGGAAAATTCCTCAATATGATAAAAGGCATATATGAAAAACCCACAGCCAACATCAGACTCAATGGGGAAAGGTTGAAAGCTTTCCCCCTAAGATCAGGAACAAGACAAGGATGCCCACTGTCACCATTGTTATTCAACATTGTACTAGAAGTTCTAGCTAGGGCAATTAGACAAGACAAAAAAATTAAAGGCGTCCAAATAGGAAAAGAGGAAGTAAAACTCTCACTGTTTGCGGATGACATGATCCTGTATTTAGAAAATCCTGAAGTATCCACAACAAAGCTACTTGAACTAATAAATGAGTTCAGCAAAGTGGCAGGATACAAGATCAACACGCAAAAATCAGTAATGTTTTTGTACACTAGTACTGAACAATCTGAGGAGGAAATCAGGAGGAAAATTCCATTTTCAATAGCAACAAAAAGACTCAAATTCCTAGGAGTTAATTTAACCAAGGAAGTACAGGACCTATATGCAGAAAACTACAAAACAATGCTAAAAGAAATTTTAAAAGACCTAAACAAATGGATAGCATTCCATGTTCATGGGTTGGAAGAATAAATATCGCGAAGATATCAATCTTGCCCAAACTGATTTATAGATTCAATGCAATACCAATCAAAATCCCAACAGCTTACTTTACAGAATTAGAGAAGGCAATTACCAAATTCATCTGGAAGGGTAAGTGCACCCGAATAGCCAAAAGTATTCTAAAAAAGAAGAGCAATGTGGGAGGAATTTCACTGCCTGACCTTGAAACATATTACAAAGCTACAGTGGTCAAAACAGCATGGTACTGGCATAAAGATAGACACATCAATCAGTGGAATAGAATTGAGAATCCAGAAATATACCCTCACCTATACAGTCAACTGGTTTTTGACAAACCTACCAAGCCCACGCTAATGGGAAAAAACAGTCTCTTCAACAAATGGTGTTGGGAGAACTGGATATCTATAACCAAAAGAATGAAAAAGGACCCCTATCTCACCCCCTATACAAGATTCAACTCAAAATGGATCAAAGATGTAAATATAAAAGCCAGGACCATAAAACTACTAGAAGAAAATGTAGGGAAACATCTTCAAGACTTTGTAGCAGGTGGTGGTTTCTTGGACCTTACACCCAAAGCACATGCAACAAAAGAAAAAGTAGATGAATGGGACCTCCTCAAAATTAAACACTTTTGCACCTCACAGGATTTTGTCAGAAGGGTGAAAGGCAGCCAACTCAGTGGGAAAAAATATTTGAAAATCACATATTTGATAAGGGTTTAATATCCAGGATATATAAAGAGATGTTACAACTCAACAATAAAAAAAAACAAATGACCCAATTAAAAAATGGGCCAAAGACTTGAAATACATTTCTCCGAAGAAGAAATACAAATGGCAAAAAAACACATGAAGCAGTGCTCAACATCTCCCATGATTAGGAAACTGCAAATCAAAACCACAATGAGATATCATTTCACACCTATCAGAATGGCCACTATTAAAAAGACAGAGAACTACAAGTGTTGGAGAGTATGTGGAGATATAGGAACACTTCTTCACTGTTGGTGGGAATGCAGGATGGTACAACCACTATGGAGGACTGTTTGGCAGTTCCTAAAGAAGTTGAATATAGACTTGTCACATGACCCTGCAATACCACTACTGGGTATACACCCAGAACATCTGAGAGCAGTGACACGAACAGACATCTTGCACACCAATGTTCATAGCCACATTATTCATCATTGCCAAAAGTTGGAAACAACCCAGGTGTCCATCAACAGATGAATGGATAAACAAACTGTGGTCTATTCACACGATGGAATATTATGCAGCAGTAAGAAGAAATGAAGTCATAAAGCATATGGCAACATGGATGAATCTGGAGGACATTATGTTGAGTGAAGCAAGCCAGACACAAAAGGACAAATACTGTATGAATGCATTACTATGAACCAAATATATTGTGCAATATATTGTTCGATTTTTTTAAAAAAATTATATGTATCCATTACATTTAATTGAGAAATGTATATATTTATTCATGTGTCTACTTTTTAGTTTTTAATTGTTTATATTTTCAATTATTAAATGTACAAAATAAAGTTTAAAAATGTTAAAAAAAAATAACAAGATGCCTATGAAAACATACTGGTTAATGTATATATAAAGCACTTTACAGCTGCAAAAATGTATTTGTTGGGGAATTTTAACAGGTATAATAAAAAATTCTCAGTGTTTAAATAACAACAACAAAAAAAAAGAGCTCTTCATGCCTGCCCCTGTGCCTTTCATGAGGCGTGAGAAGGAATTAAGGGCACCTGTGTCTGTAGATGCACCTGAAAGTCACACTGGGCAACACCATGACTGGAGGCTGTGGCTCGTGTTCTTCACCTCCTGCAGCTCCCAGTTGGAATCTGGGTCAGCACAGGGCTCCATGTTTGGCTCCACCACCAACCCTCAATGCAAACCCACACCAAGTGACCAACCAGCAGGAGCCCCAGAGCTGCCACAGCTGACAATGTGACAGCACCATGTGTGTGGACTTTTGTGTGAGAAATAATCTTCCATTTTGTCCAAGCCACTGTTGTTTTTGTGTCTGTGACTAAGTCAGGAGTTCTGGGGGGCCTAGAAGGAAGTAGAGGTCACCTGGAAGATCTGGAATTTAAGCTGTACCTCCTGGTGTTGCAGCTGTCGCAATGAGAAACCCAAAACGGCACTCAGAGGGAGCGGAGGAACCAGGCTTTATTACACATGCGGGTCCAGAGGAAAGTTCGTGTTCCAAATTCTGGGCCCTCAGCCACAGTTTTCTGGAGTTTTTATTGGGGTCTGCAGGCTCCCATTCATTGGCTAGCGAGTTGGCAGGTGGAATTTTCCATTATCTTAGGCAACTAAGCAAGCATGGTTACAGAAGCAGAATTGCAGGTTACGAAATCAAGCAGGCAGGGTTACAGAGCCAGAAGTGCAGGTTCTAGTTCTAAGGCGGGAGATTCTTGCCAGGAAAAGGGGGAGGGGTAGGGCTGCAGTGACTTTTCCTTACCATTTTCCCCCTTTGATGCTCTTATAATTCCCATAGGGCATCACTGTACTCAGGGGACTGTATCCCCTTAGGGCTAGAACCTTGATGATAGTTATGTGTGATATCGTTGTTTCAAGAACCTGATGAGTGCCTTTATCAGGCATGGGCCAAAGATGGCTGCTATGAGCAAGATGAATAAGGGTCCGGCCAGGGGCAGAAGCCAAGAGGTCCACTGTGTGAGGTTCCAGCCCCAGAACACGTTTAAGTGGTTTTTCCTCTTTTGGATTTGATCTCTAAGTTCTTTCACTTTGGTAGTGACTATTCCTGTCTTATTAACATAATAACAGCACCCTCCCCCCCAGGAAGATACACGTCCCCCCTTTCCTCACAAACTGAGGCTTCGGATAACTTATAACATTCTATCGGCATATAGGTACGGTGGGTAAAGGAAGAGGAGGGTTAGTATTTCCCTGCGAGCTGTTGCAACCTATCCGTTGCTGAGAGAGGGGCAGTTTTGTAACAACTGGAGCAGGGCTGCGAACTGGCGTCAGCCCTGAAGGAGAATAGGAAAAACAGCCTAAGGCACAGAAACATCTTACCAGTATGCTATAGCAATTAAGGTTCTATTCACAACAGTCCAGTCTCCAATTGTGTGGCGGGGGCCACAGCCCAGAGTCCAATTCCAAACACCAAGGCGATCAGGCCGCATAAACACAGGCCCCACCAGGAGCAGGGATCCATTCAGCTGGCGTTTGGCGAGGTTGGTGCTCGAGTATCTCAGGTGATTCGCACTCTCAGGGGGTGGTCGGGTACGAATTGGGCTGCCCAGCTATTCTGCTCCTTATCGTGATGGGCCTTCTTGACCCTGGAATGATGAATCCAGGGAGTGATACCTGCAACTTTAAGAGCAGTGGGAGTTACAAGGATTACAGTATGTGGACCTGTCCAGGAAGGCTGGAGGGTTTTTTCCTCCAGTCTTTGACCCAGACCTGGTCCCCTGGCTGATGATGGTGCACCGGGTGTCCCAAGGGGATGAGGTTTTGGGACAGGACAGTTTTATGTATTTCAGCTAGAGTTCCTCCAAGCTGCTGGAGAATGGAATCTAGGTTGGCCTCCCCCGGAAGCCTGAGACTTCCTCTGAACGCCGGGATGATTGGGGGTGGTCGCCCAAACAGAATTTCAAAGGGTGAGTAGCCTGTGGGTCCTGGGGTGCACCGAACTCGGATAAGGGCCAAAGGGAGTAAATCTACCCAGGGGGGACCAGTTTCCTGGCAGAACTTTGCTAGGGTAGCTTTGAGGGTTTGATTCACGCGCTCAACTTTCCCTGAACTTTGAGGCCTGTGCTACTTTGTTTTTTTTTCATGTACAAACAGGTTAAAGTCTTGAGTCACATTTGGAAGCTCCAAGGCAGGGGCTTGGCTGAGTTGTTTCTTGATATTTTGAAAAGCCCCCTGTTGGACTTCTCCCTAGGCAAGAGATTTCCTTTCCGGCCCCGCCAGAGTTTCGTAAAGGGGTCTAGCCATTGCTGCAATCCCAGGGATCCAGATGCGGCTGAACCCTGAGCGGCAGAACCCAGAGCTGTCTTTTCATAGTGGGTGTGGGGATGGAGCAGATCACCCTTTTCTGCTCGGGTCCTTGCGAGATGTTGAACCTTAGGTATTTGACCCACTGTCTACAGATCTGAGCCTTTCTCTACCCAGTCCATGTTAAAAGTTGGAGGAGGGTTTGGGTTCCCTTCCAGCAACTTTCTTCCACGTGAAGTCTCCATTCTTAGCTTTGGGGCACAGTGACGAGGAGAGTGAGACTGGTTCCGAGGCTTAAGCTTGCTGAGTCTTCAGGTTTGAAGGTAATCTGGGCCCCAAGTTTGGTTAGGAGGTCTCTGCCAAGCAGGGGAACCGGGCACTCAGGCAGGTACAGAAACTCATGAGTTACTTCATGGCCGCCGAGCTGGCAGGTCCTTGACTGGCAAAAGGGCTGTAGGTTCAACTGGTCTCCAGTTGCCCCTATGATATTAGCGGTCTTTCTGCTAAAGGGGGCGATGGGGGTTGTGACTACAGAATGTTCAGCACCAGTGTCCACCATGAAAGTCATTGTCTGGCCTATAACTTCTAATTTGACCATGGGCTCGTGGGGGCCAAGTTCCAGTGAGCTGGGTCGCCCCTATTCAGGGTTGAGTCCTGCCAGCCCGATCAGGTGGTCTTGGGGCTCAGGTCTGTATTTTCCTTTAGGGGTGCTTCCTCTTGGTGTCTGAGACTTCTGGAGGCACTCATTTTTCCAGTGCCCGCTTTCTTTGCAGTAAGTGCATTGGTCTCTGGCCAGCAGCGTTCTCCTGATGCTTCCCGCTCCGCGACTTCGTCCCGATTGACGAACACTTTGTTGGCGACCTCTAGCGGTTTAGAGATGTTCATGCCCGCAAATCCTTCCAACTTTTGAAGTTTTTTTTTTTTTTTTTTTATGTCTGCCGCCGCTTGTGCCACGAAAATGGCATTCACCATCCTCTGGTTTTCTGGAGCTTCTGGGTCGAAGGGAGTGTAGATCCTAAAGACCTCGCAAAATCGTTCATAGAAATCCCCTGGAGATTCATCGGGTTTTTGAATAACTGAGGTTGTTTTTGTCATGTTTGTGGGTCGTTTAGCCCCTTCTTGGACCCCTCAGAAGAGTGCTTCCCAATATAGTTGAAGCGCAGCCAGTCCCTGTTCAGTGTTAAAGTTCCAATTAGGCTTAGTTTCCGGTGCTGCCACCCATGCCCAGTCCTCCGGGTCTAGGACACCAGTGTGGGCCTGCTCTTGTCCTGAGGCCGGGGTGGACACTGCATTTCAGGGAGGGGCATCTGCAATGCGGGCTGTGCCGATAGGAGTCTCCTTGCCAATGGGGTTGCAGGACTCCCCTCTGGTGGGGTCGTCGGTTCTGCAAGGGCCAGAGATGGTGTCGCAGCGTGATTTGCCTGTACCTCCAGGCCGGGAGGGGAGACTGAAGGAGGAGGTGTATCTGGGAGACCCGCCAGTGCTCCTGAGCCAGGAGGAAGGGCTGGGACGGTTGGCACATATGGCGGTGGGGGCAGAGGTGGGTCTTCTTCCGAGGACCCCTGATAAATGACTGGTTTCTGGTGCCTCGCTTCTTGTGCAACTAAGACCCTGCTCTGTCCCTTCTTTCCAAAGCACAAGCAAATCCAAGGGGGCAGAGTTCGGGCTATTTCTAACCAGGAGTCAATATAAGGGAACTGATCTGGGTGGCCAGGGGTTCCGGTGACTACTAGCCACACCGCATGGACCTTGGCTACGTCCAGGGTCCCTTCTGAGGGCCAGTCGACGTTAAAAGTGGGCCACTCCAACTCACATAGAGTTCAGAGGGTGCCGGGGTTCATCCGGATACCATAATCTCCGGAGAATCCTTTCCTGAAGTTTTTAAGCATGCAGTTCAAGACAGTGGGTTTTGATTGTAATGAGCCCATACCCTCTGTCAGTGGTGCAAGAGAGACAAAGTGGGATGCCTCTTTCAAGGCCACTCAGATGCCCGCCTGTCCGTGTCCCTTGCGGGAACTTAGGCTCGTCTTAGCTAAGGCGTCCAGATGATTATGCCAGATGACGTAGCCGCGGAAACAGGTTGGGGCCCACGCTGACCCCGTAGCACAGGCTGTGGGCCCACAAACTGGTACCATAAGCGCAAGCCCCTACCATCCACATTCACGCACACAATCACTCAGAGGTTAAACAATCCCTCCCACAGGAATTGCCCTATACTGGAGTCTCGTCATGCGAGACCTTAGGAGGTGATCAGTCTCCTCTTCCGTCTGGAGACCTGATGGGGCTTGGCACCCGGGTGCTTACCTTTCCGAAGTCTTCTGATATTGTTCAGTCCTTCTCTCTCCCTTGAGTCCGACTGGGATGCGGGGACACAGCCTGTGGGGGTCCGCCTCGGAAGGAGGTCCCATCAAGACGACAGGAGGCGCCTGCCTACCTCGTTCACTCAGAGATCGCTGTTGGCCGCGCCCTTGGGTCCCAAGCCGGAGGCACAATGGGCCTGCTCGGTTGGGTTTCCCGGTGAGGGAGCCAAATGTTGCCACTGTCATGATGAGAAACCCAAATGGCACTCAGAGAAGTGGAGGAACCAGGCTTTATTATGAGCGAGGGCCCAGAGGAAAGTTCAGTTTCCAAATTCTGGGCCCCCGGCCCTAGTTTTCTGGAGTTTTTATTGGGGTCTGCAGTCTCCTGTTCATTGGATAGCAAGTTGGCGGGTGGAATTTTCCATTACATTAGGCAACTAAGCAAGCATGGTTACAGAAGCAGAATTGCAGGTTACGAAATCAAGCAGGCAGGGTTACAGAGCCAGAAGTGCGGGTTTCAGTTATAAGGTGGGAGATTCTTGTCAGAAAAGGGGGAGGGGGAGGGCTGCAGTGACTTTTCCTTATCACTGGGAGTGGGAAGGCCTGAGGAGGTTTTTCCTCCACGTTGCTTTAGGGCTGTTGGAGCAGTCCTTCTCTTGGCTCCTCTTGACCTGTCTGCTCCATGGTCTTCCTACATAAATTCACCTTGGAAACATATTTAACTGGCCCTGTGTGACCTTGTGGGTCCACAACCAAGTGGCTAAAGACTTCTGACTTTTGGTTCAAATTCTTAATAGATCAATGGAGAGAAGTGGTCTCTAGCCAATCAGTGGATTTGCTCTTTTGGGTTAGGTGCTGGTTTGTTTTCCTCTGGGTGGTAAAGAAACCTGCCTACTGGCCCTCTCAGCAAAGGCCAAAGGAAAGAGCATTGACTTGTATCCCCCAGGAGGGAGAAGGAGCAGGCAACTCTAGGGAAGTCATGGCTCTGCACAGATCTCATTGACACCTTGGCTTCTATGTTTTCCATGGTAACCCAAATTTCTTCCTCTGTGAATAGCTTTGTAAGGGAGGAAGTTAAGGGACCCAGCTGTAGTATAGTCAGGTGGGCTGGGGAGGAGTGAACTAGGGGAGGGTAGATGACCAGGATGGGGCAGTGTTGATGAGGTGGGCCTAGGGGGAATGAGCATAATGCTCAAGATGAAAACTAGGGAAATAAAGTTTCACTGCCAAGTCCAAAGGTCAGGGGCAGAGTGGAAAACTCGACACAGAGCCAAGGTACCCAGAGCCAGCAGAACTGCAAAAATGGAACCAGGCCAGGGGAGAACACCAGGCTGTGTACTTTGTCTGTCCAGAATGAGTTGGCACCAAGCCTAGCTTCAGTGGCCCTCAACCCAGACTCACACACTGAAGGGTCACGAGAAGGAAGGCAGCACCCGGGCTTAAATGATACCACCAAGTGGGAACAGGAGAAACCAGGATTTCTTAATGCAGCTCCATAGACCCACTACGTTGTACACAAGATTGTGTGCATATGTGCATTTTTCTGAGATTGTTAAAGGGAACAGAGTCCCAAAAAGGTTGTTTTTTTTTTTTTTTTTTAAGGTACTGAATGTTGAATACGGTTATCCCGGGAAGAATGATCACTTTGGGCTCTCCTCCGTCTTGGCCTAAGCCCTGAGTGGCTGAGGGATCTCGGCCACACTTCAGTGGGAAAGAATCCCGCTGCCTCGCTGCAGTGCTGCTGCCCTTTTGCGCCGTTTCTTTCCGTGGTTCAGGAGCGCCGTGCACGGGGCCTGGAAGAGGATGAGCTTAATAAACTATGGCGAAGGGACAGACGAGCGGAAAGAGATTTAAAATAGAGAAGTGTGACTCGTGCCCCTCGGAGGACCTGCGAGCACAGTTCAAATGGGGACACCGACCAGCTCATGTTAACCTAAGGTTTGCCCGCGTCTTCGATTATCTGTCCGTTTCATTTTACTGAAAAACAAATGTATCCCCGCCCTTCTATTTTGGGGCAGAGTTGGAGTCAGGGAAGGTATGCAGTTGCCAGACACTACCGCCTTTGACCATTCTCCTTCAGGGCCGCGCAAGTGCTAGGATTTGGACTGAGGAAGAAGGGCCTCTCCTTTCCTACGTCCGTCGCCCCGCCTCTTGCCCCGCCCCCAGAGGCCGTGGCGAGCCCGCGCGACGTCGCGCGTGTGTGGCGTAGTGCGCGCGCCGAGCCCGGAAGAGGCGCGGGCCCGGAAAGGAGAGGGAGGTTTTGCTGCGGCAACTGGGTCCCAATGGCTCTGTGGCGCGGCTCTGCGTACGCGGGCTTCTTGGCGCTGACGCTTGGCTGCGTCTTCCTGCTGGAACCGGAGCTGCCGAGCTCGGCGCTGCGCTCACTCTGGAGCTCGCTGCGGCTGGGGCCCGCGCCCGCGCCTGCGCCTCTGGGGCCCGGCTCCCCTGAAGACCGGCTAGCGGCCGCCTGGGACGCGCTCATCGTGCGGCCAGCCAAGCGCTGGCGCCGCGTGGCCGTGGGGTGAGTGCCTTCGGGGCCTAAGTTTCTAGGCTTCCTCAGAGAGGTCCGAGAGCTCTGGTCATCCGAGATCTGCCTCGGAGAAGGTCGGGCGGCTTGGGAGCTGGGAGGTACAGCCCTGCGGGAACAGAAGTGCCCAGAGGTCCCCCGGAGGCCCTCCGCGCCCATGTCCGCTCTGCCTCCGTGGCAAGAAGGGTCGGATGTCCGGGATGAGCCCGGTTCATCACAGCTTCAGGGACTCACCAGACTCTCCACTCGGCTGGACCCCGCGCTTTTCTCGCAGCTCCGTAGGACCAACACTACGGTGCTGACACCTTGTTCGAGCCGCCTTCATCATTACAACTTTCAGCCCCTCCTCTGTTGGCGACTGTCCCTTTGCAGTCACAGATGCTTGGTCTTACCCATCTTTTCGGTACTCTTTGCCTTGCTTCTGAACTTATTTAAAGCAAGCGATGTTTGCCTTAAGCTACCAACTTTATTTCTTTACATCTTGCTTTGTTTCCCCATCGTTAATGCTGTATGGTTTGGAGACCACCACTCGACTGAAACTCCTCTTTCAAAATTCACGATGACTTACTTGCAAATTCAACTGCCTTTTTTTTCCTTTTCTTTTTTTAAAGTAGCCTTCTTTATCAATCTCTGCAGCCTTTTAATGGGAGAAGACATAGAACATGCTCTTCTCCTTGAAACTCTTTTCTTCCCCTCACTTCAGTGACTTTGCATGTTTAAGGTTCTTCCAAATCACAGTGTTTCCTCCTTCCTTCTGCACTCCTCTCCGGGGATATAATTATTTCCTTCATACTAGCTCCATACTGTCTCAGCTCATCTTGAATATCTTGCCATCACCTCAGGTGCTGTATCCAAAATCAGGCCTTCTACCAGGGACCCTACTCGTTGGTGGGGGGTGGGATTGATCTGTAAAGTAACGTTATCCTGAAGATTAAATGAAATAATCCATGTAACCTACCGTGTATGGTGTCTGCTTTGTAAAAAGTGCTCAAACGTTAGCTAGTATTTCTTTTTTTAAAAGATTTTATTTATTTATTCATTTATCCCCCCCTTGCTGCTTGTGCTCGCTGGGTCAGCTAACTACGCCGGGAGGGCGGACTTGCCTTCACCAGGAGGCCCCGGGATCCGAACCCGGGGCCTCCCATATGGTAAATGGGAGCCCTACTGATTGAGCCACAGCCGCTTCCCATCTAGTATTTCTTGTATCAGCACATTTGTTGTTTCTTCAGATGTATCTCCCTTTACCTTTTCTTTCAAGTTCAAGACTTTTTTTTTTTTCCTGTTCTTTATCCGCTTCTTAACTCTCCTCCCTTGCTTTATTAGGCTCATTCATTCAACAAATATTCATGAACTATATAGCATGTTCCAGGTCTGTGCTAGGTTCTGAGGATAGGGAAGGTACCTGCCTCATTTGGTGGAAACAATGTATGAAAATTTCATATTTTCATTGTGAAAAGTGCTTTGCTGAACTGATGGTAAGAACAAGATAGCCCTGGTATCCCAAAGAAGGATGACTCATTCTTCCTAGGGTGGGGTGTCAGAAAAAGCTTTCACATGAGAAGGTGATGTATCATGTACTATTGCTACATAACACATCGCTCCAAAACTTAGTAGCTTAAAACTGCAATCATTTATTATCTTTCGTATTTGTGATTTTTGATTGGGCTCAGCTAGACAGTTTTCCCCAGGGTCTCATGTAGTTGCAGTTGAATAGTGGCTGGGACAGGAGTCATCTTGAAAGTCAGTTTTGACTGTCAGTTAGGACTTCACCTGGATATTTTGGCCAGAACACCTACATGTTGCCTCTCCATGTAGCTGTTTAGCTTTCTCGCGGGAGGGTGGCTGGATTAAGAAAGGAAATGTCCCAAAAGGACTGGGCAGAAGCTTTAATGCCTTTTATGATCTTTCCTCAGAAGCACATAATGTCACTTCTACCATCGTCACAGATCCACATAGTTTTAAGGGGAAAGGACGTAGAACACACCTTGATGGGAGGAGTGTCAACATCACATTGTAAAATGAGCAAAAGGGATTGGGAGATCTTTTTGTGGCCATCTTAGAAAATACATTCTCCTACAGTGACTTGCAAAGGACAGGCCCTGGAGAAGAAAAAGGGTTTCTTCAAAGGCCCACCAAAGATGGAAAAAGTCCACCTCCACAGAGGGAACCAAATGTGAAAAACTACTTGGTTGTTTGGGGAACAATAAGTTGGCCCTTTGTTTAGGGCGAGGATCTTATGGCAGAGAGTGTCAAGAGATGATGCTAAGAAGAGAGGGTTGGTCCCAATTGTGAAGGGCCTTTTATATCAGGATAAGTGATGGGGAAGCCCTAAAGGTTTATAAACAACTAGATGGTGCTAAGTTCTTTTCTGAGAATAACTGGTGGGAATGTGAAGGGTGGATTTTGAACAGTGGTTCTAACCTGTTTTACTGTTTCACATCATTTTCATGAGTAACATACTTTCACTGATAGTATTTCTCATTATCCAAACAGATTTTAAGCCTAAAGATGGGGATGTATGAAGGGTAGGGTATAGATCCAGATAGGTGTAGTACATGTACCAGAATCTCAATTTGGGGGTGTGGGTTCTCAGGAAACTATAAACACATACGTATATATTCTCCTTCTCCCCGTGTCCTCTCTCTCTCTCCTCTCTATCACGTGTGTGTGCACACACACAATTTAATGTGATTCATAAGGAGGATAGTCTTGAGACCCTGGCATTGGTGGGGAGGCCATTGTAGGGTTTGGGTGAAGGGAAAAAAGAGCCTGAATCATTTGTTGGCCATGGTGATAACGAGGTGAGATTTGGGAGATACTTGGATGACAGATTGGATGTGGGTAGAGTAAGGAAAGACAGTCAGAAATGACAGAGGTTTTTAGCATAGAATGATGATATTATATTAGCTTCATGTGATAGGCAGATACAGGTGTAGTCATCCAGTTTTTACAGATGAGTAAACTGAGGCTCAGAAACATGAAATGATTTGCCCAAGGTCACACAGCTGTCACGTGCCAGAGGGGCAATTTGAGCCAGGTCCTTCCGATTCCTGGTTCCATATTCATGCTACATGATTACCATTAAGAAAGGCTAAGAAAGAGAAACAAGTTTGTGGAGAAAAGTAACCAGGTTGATTATAGGGGAGGGGAAGATACATTCTTGTGTGATTTCAAATGAAGCTGCTCCATAAGCTGTTAAAAATGAGAGGCCAGAGTTTAGAAGCATATTCAGGAACAGGGTTGTAGATTTGAGAGACATCAGCACTTAGGTTGAAGCCAGAGACTGGATAGTAGTGCCCAGGAGAGAGCAAGAAGAGAAGATAACAATGGCAAGGGTGGAACGTTGGCATGAAGGGTCTTGTAGGAGGGATCAGAGAAGTAAGTAAAGAATGGGAGGCGTTTCAAGAAGATGAGCCCACTACCATATCTTTCTAAAACATTCTTGTGACCTCTCCCCTTCAAAATCTGCCCATATTACCTGTTGTTTATTAGGTAAAAGGTAAACAGCTCATCCTAACATTCGTTCCCCATGTAACTGGCTTCATTCTGACTTTTGAAACTTAACCTTGCTCTTCTCCCCTGTTCAAATCCTCCCTTCCAGCTGGAGCAGCATTCTTAGTGTGTCCAACACAATCCTCCATGCACACCTCTGCTGTGAGATGCTCCCTGTGTGGGCTTCAGGGTCAGATAAATCTTGTGTTTCAATTTAAGCTCCTCCATTCACTAATGTTTTGGACTTTGGAATGTTGAATCCCCAGCCTCACTTTTCTCAGCTGAAAGCAGTGATGAATAATTACCTGTCTTAGAGCTTTTTGAAAATTGGTGTAATCTATCTGAAAATGCTGGCCTACCATATGGGGCTTCATAAATATGTGCTGTCCACATGTACCATCCAGGGTCCAGCCCAAGTACTGCTTCCTCTGCCTTTTTTTTTTTCTTCCTCTTCTCTACAGTTCTGTATCTTCTTGTGATTATGGTTCGCACTTATAAAATCTAAGGTTTATGTTAAGTTAGAAAAGACTTTAGAAAACATTTTACTATTGATGAAACTGAAGGGAGATCACAAGAAACCTTATCCTTGTCATTAAGGAGCTTATAGTCTAGAACAGGGAACCCTGCCTCCTTCCACCACCCCCTTCCCACTCTGCTAGCAAGTCTCTGATAGTAGGATTGGAATCCAGGGCTCCCAGTGCACTCTTTGTTGGCCACTGTGGCATCTTATTTTGGCACTCAGCATCTGTCATTTTGCTTTATTTTCCAGTTGTTTGATCTGTGTCTGTGTTTTCTCTAAAATCAGACTGTAATCTTTTATACATTCTCACTAAACTGTGAAATTCTGCCTACCTTCAAATGAGCATAATTTGGTCTTTGGTCTTCTGGTTCTTTTATACCCACATCCCTTTAATTCCCCAACTGATAATAAAGCACCGTTGGGAAAGTGCTTGTTTATATTTTGGGATGCTGCTGAATTGAGATGAATGCAGAGAAAGATTCTTGCTCAGGTTAAAGTATTACAAAACATAACAAGAAAGCACATATAAAAGTACTTGTTTGGTATCTACTACATAGATATTCAATGAAATTTTTATTATAAAAAGTTATCAAAAACTTTGTAAGGCATTTCCCCCTAATATTCATGACATTATTAGATACATTTTTTTTTTTTTAACTCAAAGTTCTGTTAGGTTTTGTCTTGTGATGCAAAATGTGCTGAACATTGTTCCTTTTGCTTTTTTATTTTTTATTTTTTGGTAGCTTTTGCAAACTTAACTTCTCCCCCCCCCCCCCCCCCCCCCGCCCATCTCGTCTTCAACAGAATGTTTGTTTGATTCGCAAAGAATCAAAATGTATTTACGGTCTCAGTAGAACTAGACATGGAGAAGTAGATATGGTGTTTACAATCTTTGTGGTTGTTATTTCTCACTACAGGTATCCCCAAGTATCTGAACTTTTCCTGTCAAGACCCAGAAACCAAATCAATTTGGTTATACTTTTTAGACAGGGCTGCCTGGAGGGAGATAGTATCCTTTACTATCCAAACGCTCACTCCCTGAAATTCAGGAACCTATCAGAGTTAGGAGCCAGGGAGACCTGTATTCCTGTTGAGATTCTACCCTTCACACCTCTGATGTTACGTTCAGTAGAAACAAAGGGCACCCCATATGAGGCAGAATTGAGACCAGTTTACAAGGTGTGTTTGGTTTATTATTACATAAGGCTGTGAAAGGAATGCATTTTAAACACGTCTTCAAGCACCTGTCACATGCAGATTGATGTATTTTATGTACTGAAAGGCACAGTAGCTATGAGATTATGCCTTTCCCTTTGACCAGAGTAATGAGGCAAAGGCTAGGGAGTCAGTATTCTTAACACAAAGACTTCTGGGATTCTTAAAGGAGATGACAGGGTTTACAAGCTGATTGTAACATTTCATAAAAAGCCTAATGGAAATTGTACCTTTTCCTACATACATAGCAAGGCCACAGAGGCTAATTATAACATGACATTCTCTCTGCTTTTGGTTGGAATTATGTTTACTTCTCATTATTTCGTGCTGATTAGGTCTCATTTGTCAATTTTGTATTTCTTTGATTTAAAAAGAATATGAAAATTTGAGTATCTAACTGCTGTTTGGGAGACAAAAATCTTTCAAAACATGGGCACCATAGAGGGAAAATTAAGAAAAGAATTCTTCTGAGGATGTAATCAGTGTCTGCCATGAGGAGGGATGTGTCTTTTCCTTGCCTTTGTTAACCTTCCTTGAATGATGTAAACAATGTCTAGCCTACATATCAACCTTTCTTTATTAAATTGTTTTTTTTTAATTATAAAAGTAACACATGCTTGTAAAAACCAGAAATATACCCAATAAAAAGTAAATCCTTTTCCTTCCCCTAATTTCATTCTTCTTCTCAAAGTTTGCCACAACTAATGATTCAGTGTGCTGATTTCCAGACTAAGATTCAAAAAAAAGAAAGTATATTTTTTCTTAGAGAAGTTGTGAGTTTATAAAACAATCGTGCATAATGTGCAGAATTCCCATACATCACCCTTCCACCAACACCTGACATTGTTGTGTAACATTTGTTACAGATTATGAAAGAACTTCATCAGACTATTACCACCAACTATGGTCCATAGAGTACATTTGGTATATTTTTTTCCATATACCCCTTATTATTATCACCATGTATTAGTATTGTACATTTGTTATAGTTCATAAGAGAACTCTTCCCATATTTGTACTCTTAACAATAGTCCATCTTCCACCACATGGTTCACTGTGTTATACAGTTCTATGCCTTGTACAGTCCATCCAAAGTGTACACTCAGTGGCTCTCACATTCATCACAGAGTTGTGCATTATTGCCTCAGTAAATTTTTGAATGCTTTCCTTTGTCCGAAAGAAAAAAATCCCATATCCCCATATTATTGATCCTTAGTATTGATATATCTTCTTTGACATTGATGCAAGAATATTACAATATTGCTATTAATTACACTAATTGTATTTTTCCCATGCGTCACTATATTCTTACCACCTTGTAATAGTGGACCCACATTTGTTCTAGTTCATAGAAGACCATTCTGAATAGAAGAACAATCCTTATGCACCTCCAGAATCACTGTTAGTCAGTCCCTAGATTATTCTCTAGCTTTCTTTCAATTGACTTTTACATCCCTAGACTACCTCTTTCAGCCACAATCCCATTTATAAACCAGCTGTGTTAGTTATACTCACATATACTATGATAACACTGTAACATGTTATCATAAACTATCTATTTCCACACTTTTACAGTCAAGCTAATTAAAAATTCTACATACATTAAGCATCAATATCCCTTGTTAGCACTCATCCTATCTCCTAGTAAGCTATACTCTAGATTTTAACTGCATGTGTTTATTTTTCATATTTCGTTCCTCTTAGTAAGACCATTCAATATTTGTCCTTTTGTGCCTGGCTTATTTCAGTCAGCATAATGTCCTCAGGGTTCATCCACATTATCAAATGTCTCCCAATTTAATTTCTTCTTACAATAGAGTATTCCATCATATGTATATACAACATTTTGTTTATCCATTCCTTGCGTAATGGACACTTACCAAGTGTTTGGATATATTCCTAGTAGAGGGATTGCCAAATCATCCACAGTTCTATATTTAGCTTCCTGAGGAACCCCCAAGCTGTCTTCCACAGAGGCTGCACCATTCTACATTCCCACCAACAATGAAGGAGCATTCCTACTTCTCCACACCCTTCCCAGCACTTGTTTCCTGTTTTTTATATAATGGATATTCTGTGAGGTGTGAGATGATATCTCATAGTTTTGATTTGCATTTCCCTAATAGCTTGTGATATTGAACATTTTTTCATGTGCTTTTTGGCAATTTGTATTTCTTCTTTGGACAGATGTCTATTTAAGTCTTTTGCTCATTTTTTAATTGGATTGCTTACTCTTGTCTTGTTGAGTTGTATAACCTCTTTATATGGCATGGAAATCAAACCTTTATTGGATATGTGGTTTCCAAATATTTTCTCCCATTGGGTGGGCTGCCTTTTTACCTTCTTGACAAAGTCCTTTGAAGCACAAAAGTGTTTTACGTTTTAGGTGGTCCCATTTATCCAGGATTCTTTCGTTGTTCGTGCTTTCAGTGTAAGGTTTAAGAAACCACCACCCACCACCAGGTCTTGAAGATGTTTCTCTACATTTTCTTGTAGGAGTTTTATAGTTGTAGCTCTTATATTTAGGTCTTTGCTCCATCTTGAGTTAATTTTTGTATAAATTGTGAGATAGGGGTCCTCTTTCTTTCTTTTGGATATGGATATCCAGTTCTCCCAGCACCATTTGTTGAATAGACTGCTCTGCCCTAACTAGGAGCGCTTAATAGCTTTGTCAAAAATCACTTGACCAGGGTAGGATTATGTATAGGAGCCTTGTAAGATGATATGTATGTTTGTTTCGTAAGTTCACAACTTTTACTATACACTTATTGTTTATGTATGTGCGTGTATGTATGATATACTTAAATAAAATCTTATTTTAAAAAAAATCATTTGACCATAGATGTGAGAGTCTGTTTCTGAACCATCAAATTGGTTCCATTGGACTATGTGTCTGTTGTTATGCCAGTACCATGCTGTTTTTACTACTGTAGCTAAGTAAATAGGATTTTAAGTCGGATGTGAGAGTTTTCTACTTTGTTCATCATTTTTAAGATGTTTCTGGCTATTTGGGGCCCCTTCTCCTTCCAAATAAATTTGGTAATTGGGTTTTCCATTTCTTTAAAAAAGGCTATTGGAATTTTTTTCAGAATTGCATTGAATCTGTATATCAGTTTGTGTAGAATTGACATCTTAATGATAGTCTTCCAATCCATGAACAGGGAAAGTTCTTCCATTTATTTATGTCTTCTTTGATTTCTTTTAGCAATGCATTGTAGTTTTCTGAATACAAGTGCTTTATGTCCTTGGTTAAGTTTATTCCTAAATACTTGATTGTTTTAGTTGCTGTTGTAAATGGAATATTTTTCCTGACTTCCTCCTCAGATTGCTCATTACTAGTGTATAGAAACACTATTGATTGTTGCATATTAATTTGTATCCTACCACTCTGCTCAACGCATTTATTGGCTCTAGTAGCTTTGTTATAGATTTTTCAGGATTCCTAGGTATAGCATCATAACATCTTTTCTTGCCTGATTGCTCTAGCTAGAACCTCTAGCACAATATTGAATAAGAGTGGTGATGTGGGCATTCTTGTCTTGTTTCCAATCTCAAAAAGAATGGGAAAGCTTTCTTTTACCATTGAGTGTAATGTTAGCTATGGGTTTTTCATATGCCCTTTATCATGTTGAGAAAGTTTCCTTCAATTCCCATCTTTTGGAGTACTTTTATCAAGAAAGCATGCTGAAGCTGGCCCACACGGCACAGTGAGCTGGCGCGGCAAGATGGCGCAACAAAGGGAGACAAGCAGACAGAAAAACGCACAGCAAATGAGCACAGCTAGCATAAGCAGCAAGGGGGGGATAAGTAAATACATAAAATAAATCTTTAAAAAAAAGAAAAGGGTGCTGTATTTTGTCAAATGCCATCTCTGCATCAATCGATAGGATTATATGATTTTTCTTCTTTAATTTATTAATGTATATTACACTGATTTTTATTTTTATTTTTATTTTTTTAATGTTGAACCACCCTTGCATGCCTGGTTTAAAACTCACTTGATCGTGATGAATAATTCTTTTAATGTATTTTTGGATTTGATTGGCAAGTATTTTGTTGAGGATTTTTGCATCCGTATTCATTAGGGAAATGGGTCTGTAAATTTCTTTTCTCGTAATATCTTTCTCTGGCTTTGGTTTTAGGGTAATACTGGCTTCATAAAATGAGTTTGGTAGCATTCCTTCCTGTTCAATTTTTTGGAAATGTTTGAGTAAGATTGGTATTATATCTTCTTTGAATGCTTGGGAGAACTTACTTGTGAAGCCTGGGCTTTTCATTTTGGGGAGCTGTTTGATAAGTGTTTCAATCTCTTTACTTGTGATTGGTTTGTTGAGGTCTTCTCTTTCTTCTAGGGTCAGTGTAGGTTGTTCATATGTTCCTAGGAATTTTTCCATTTCATCTGTATTGTCTCGTTTGTTGGCATACAGTTGTTCATAGTATCCTCTTATGATCTCCTTTATTTCTGTGAGGTCAGTAATAATGTCCCCATTGTCATTTCTGATTTTATGTATTTGCATCTTCTCTCTTTTCTTTGTCATTCTAGCTAAGGGTTTGTCAATTTTGCTGATCTTCTCAGAGAACCAACTTTTGGTTTTGTTAATTCTCTCTATTTTGTTGTTCTCAATTTCATGTATTTATGCTCTGATCTTCGTTATTTCATTCCTTCTACTTGCATGGGATTAGTTTGCTATTCTTTTTCGATTCCTCCAACTATGTAGTTGGGTCATTGATTTTAGCTCTTTCTTATTTAATATAGGAGTTTCAGGCTATAAATTTCCTTCCTAGTACTGCCACGCTGCATACCATAGGTTCTGGTATGTTGTGTTCTTGTTTTCATTCATCTTGAGATATTTAATGATTTCTCTTGCAATTCTTCTTTGACACACGATTGTTTAAGAGTGTGTTGTTTAATCTCCCTATATTTGTGAATTTTCCCTTTTTCTGCCTGTTGTTGATTTCTAGCTTTATTCCATTATAATCAGAGAAAGTGTTTTGTATGATTTTTTTTTTTTTTTTTAAGATTTATGTATTCATTTATCCCCCCACCCCCACCCCCAGTTGTTTTTTGTACTCGCTGTACACTCTCTGTGTCCGTTCGCTGTGTTCTTCTGTGTCTGCTTGTCTTCTCTTTAGGTGGCACCAGGAGCCAATCCCGGGACCCTCCGGAGTGGGAGAGAGGTGCCCAATCTCTTGAGCCACCTCAGCCCCCGGTCTCCTGTCTCTTATTGTCTCTCCTCTGTGTCTCCTTTTTGTTGCATCATCTCGCTGCGCCAGCTCTCCATGCGGGCCAGAACTCCTGCACGGGCCAGCTTTCTGCTCGGGCCAGTTCGCCACGTGGGCCAGCTTGCCTTCACCAGGAGGCTCCAGGAATCAAACCCTGGACCTCCCATATGGTAGACGGGAGCCCAGTCACTTGAGCTACATCCGCTTCCCAGTATAATTTTGATCTCTTTAAATTTATTGAGATCTTCTTTGTGACCCAACATATGGTCTATCCTAGAGAAAGATCCATGAACACTTGAGAAGAATGTTTATCCTGCCCTTTTGGGGTGCAATGTTCTGTATATGTCTATTAGACTTAGTTCACTTATCATATTATTCAAGCTCTCTGTTTATTTATTTATTTATTTATTTTAAAAAAAGATTTTATTTAGTTATTCATTTATCCTCCCCCTTGCTGCTTGTGCTCGCCGGGTCAGCTAACCACCCCGTGCGGGCGGGCTTGCCTTCACCAGGAGGCCCCGGGAACCGAACCCGGGGCCTCCCATATGGTAAACGGGAGCCCCACCGATTGAGCCACAGCCGCTTCCCAAGCTCTCTGTTTATTGATCCTCTGCCCAGATGTTCTCTCCAGTGATGAAAGTGGTGTATTGAAATCTCCAACTATTATTGTAGAGACATCTATTTCTCCCTTTAGTTTTGTGGGTATTTGTCTCATGTAATTTGGGGCATCCTGGTTAAGTGCATATACATTTATGATTGTTATATGTTCCTGGTGAATTACCCCTTTTGTTAATATATAATGTCCTTCCTTGTCTCTAATAACAGCTTTGCTTTTAAAGTCCATTTCATCTGATATAAATATAGCTACTCCAGCTTTTTTTTTTCTTTCTTTTTTTTTGTTTTGGTTACTGCATGTGTGGAATATCTTTTCCCAGCTTTCCAATTTCAGTCTATGGGTATCCTTGGGCCTAAGGTGAATCTCTTACAGACAGCATATAGAAGGCTCATATTTTCTTGTCCATTCAGCCAGTCTTTGTCTTTTGATTGGGCAGTTTAATCCATTAACATTCAATGTCATTCCTGTAAAGGCAGTTCTTACTTCACTGATTTTGATCTTTGGGTTTTATCTGTCAAATCTATTTTCACCACTCTGTTTACACTTTTAGTTACTTTTACTGATACAATCTTTATTTCTAGAATCTCTTCCAAGCCTGTCTCTCCCATCTTTTCTTTTCAGGCTGTAGCACTCCCTTTAGTATTGCCTGCAAAGTGGCAGTCTCTTGGTTACATATTCTTTCAGTTTCTGTTTATCTGTGAATATTCTAAACTTGCTCTCATTTTTGAAAGACAACCTTGTCAGATACAAGATTCTTGGCTGGCAGTTTTTCTCTTTCAGTATTTTAAATATATCATAACACTGTCATCTTGCCTTCATGGTTTCTGATGAGAAATCAGCACTTAATTGTACTAGGCATCCTTTGTATGTGATGAATTGCTTTTCTTTTGCTGCTCTCAGAATACCCTCCTTATCTTTGGAATTTGACGTTCTGATTAGTATGTGTCTTGAAGTAGGTCTATTCGGATTTATTCTGATGGGAGTACATTGTGCTTCTTGGACACAGATATCTTTGTCCTTCAGTAGGTTTGGGAAATTTTCTATCATTATTTCCTCAAATATTCCTTCTGCCCCTTTCCCTTCTTTTCTTCTGGGACACCCATGACACGTATGTTTGCATGTCTCTTACCATCATTAGTTTGCTGAGTCCTTGTTCAATTTTTTCCATTCTTTATCTGTTCTTTTGTATGTTTGCTTTTGGAGGCCCTGTCTTCAAGTTCACTGATCCCTTTCTTCTGCCTCTTCAAATCTGTTATATGTGTATTTTTAATTTCATTTATTGTGCCTTTCATTCCCATAAGATCTGTTCTTTTTCTGTGTATGCCTTCAAATTCTTTTTTGTGCTCACCAAGTATCTTCTTGATGTCTTTAATCTCCTTAGTCATCTCATTGAATTTATTAAGGAGATTTGTTTGAACATCTTTGATTAGTTGTCTCAACTCCTTTATGTCATCTGGAGGCTTAGTTTGTTCCTTTGACTGGGCCATATCTTCTTGTTTCTCAGTGTGGATTGTAATTTTTTGGTGTCTGGGCATCTGATTTACTAGTTGTATTTATTCTGGATGCAATTTCTCTTTTTAGTCTAGGGTTTTCTATTTCATTGGCTTTGTGCTACAGCCCCTCTTTGATATTTGGTTCAACCTAATTTGGAACTTTTAGTGGCTTGTGTTGAACCAATCTGAATTTTTTTCACCTCTTTTTCATCTATTTCTTGCCCTTTTTCCCTTCCTTGGTTGCAGAGTAGGAGCTGAGGATGCAGTTGGTATTGTAAGCCATGGAGACTGAAGTTGCCTGTGTTGCCCCAGAAGCCAGTTAACCTCCCCGCCCTTTATCCCCTGCCAGGGGTAGGGACAGAGCTGCAGCCATGTGCAGTAATCCAAGTTGTGCAGGTTAAGACTATCTGTAGTTGCCTGGAGAGACTGATGAAGCCCCATGCTCCTTCCTCCCCTGCCTGCGGTGGGGATGGAGCCACAGGTATGGGCAGCAAGCTAAGCCATGCAGGTCAATACTGACTGCAGTTGCCCAGATAGACTGACGAAACACCGGCCCCCTCCTCCCCTGCCAGGGGTGGGGATGGAGTCACTGGTGTGTGCTGTAATGTCTGTGTGGGCTGAAAGTGACTGCAGTTGCCCGGAGAGGCTGAGGGAGCATTATCCCTCCTCTTGCCTAGTCAGGGGCGGGGATGGAGCCAGAGATGTGTCCAGCAATCCAGTCTGTGTGGGCCAAAAGCACCTTCAGTTGCTCAGACAGGCTGGGAAAACAGTACCCGTCCCCTTCTGTCCTATTGGGGTGGTGGTGGGGGAGGCAGCATGGAGCCACAGGTGCCCAATAATCAGTCTGTGTGGACCAAAAGCAGCTACAGTTGCCTGGAGAAGCTAGTGCAGTTCCCCTCAGCTTCCTGGGGCTGGAGCCCAGGCTAGGGCAGGAATCTCACCTGGGTAGAAAGAAGCTGGTCCCTACTGTCACTGTGCTTTTCATTCAGCCCTGCTTCCCCTCATGTCTGGGATGGAATTAAAATGGAGGCTACCCACCTCTTTCCCACTTGGACAGGTTCAGACTCCAGCTTTTCTTAGGATTGTACTTAAGCTGGCTGAATTTACCAATCAGTAGCTGAAGTCGGTGCCCAACCATCTGTTCCTTCCCCGTTTTTGGGATATGGAGCTTCCAACCCCAGCCAAGGAATAGCTCCCCAAGATGTCTTGCGCTGCCAGCCGGGGGTGGGCACCGGCCTCCACATGGAGTGCTCTACTCACAATCTTTGGGGTAGATGGGCAGTCTCCTCCTTCCATTCTCCCAAGGATGTTGCAGGATGCTCTTCTGGTCACCTGGGCCCCCCAAACAGGTGATTTAGATAGCTCTTGGCTGATCACTAACTGCACTATAGGACAAGCTGACTCTTGGAGCTCCTTTCTCTGCCGCCATCTTGCCCCTCCTACTCAGACCAAGACATTTTTGAAGGGGACTAAAAGGCAAACATGTAGCTGTATGTTTACATCAATCCATTTGGCCTTCTTTACTGATTAGTTTACCCTCTTGTTTCAGAGCTGCTAGGAATTAGCCGGGAAGCCCAGCCATGCTTATCACCAGCAGCTGACTCAGCCTGCTGTGAGCACTGCAGTTTTCTGAGGCTGGGAGCTGCTTGTGTGCTCCTCCAGGCCCACTGGCAAGAATGACAACCCCAACAGAGGCAGGAAGACCTTATCCAACTAACTTAATTTTTTAGCCTTTCTTTTTTAAGGGATGACTTTTGGCAAAGAAGCACTGAAAATGTAAGCCAGAACTTCTCTGTGCACACATAGGAGAGGCCATACCAGGCACACTTAGTACTTTATAACTTCCTTAGTGTCAACTTGATGATGCACCATTGACTTCTCATGGCCTCTTCTAAGTTCATCTATCAACACAATAAACACCTGCCAAGTGGTGAGTTGTTACAAGGCCACAAGTTTGCCTCAGTCTTCAACACTAAGGTACCACTCAACTCTAAAATGCAGGGTTTCAGGGTTTTAGGCATTTAGTTTATCTTACCACAATCCTAATTTGTCTTTGGAGGGAAGGTATGTGATTTTTTTTTATTTTTTTTATTTTTTAAAGCAGTTTTAGTCACATACCATATAATCCATTCAAAGTGTATAATCAATGGCTCTCAGTAATCACAGAGTTGTGCATTCATCACCACAATCAATATTAGAATAATTAGAATATTTTCATGACTCCAAAAAGAAAAACCCCCTACCTTTATACTCGCCCTATTAATGATCCTTAGCATTGGTATAGTACCTTTGTAACAGTGGATGAAAAAATATTACAATATTGCTGTTAACTATAGGCAAAAATTTGCCTTAGCTGTATTTTTCCCATATATCACCCTATTATTAACACTTTGTAATAGTGACATACATTGTTATAATTCATGAGAGAACTGTGATATTTGATTTTTGATCAAAATTTATATTTTGCTTACTCTGCACCAAGCACTGTTCTAAGCATATATTGGCTTATTTAATCTTTTTTTTTTTAAAAGATTTTATTTATTTATTCATTTATCCCCCCCTTGCTGTTTGTGCTCGCTGGGTCAGCTAACCACGCAGTGCGGGCGGGCTTGCCTTCACCAGGAGGCCCCGGGAACCGAACCCGGGGCCTCCCATATGGTAAACGGGAGCCCTACTAATTGAGCCACAGCCGCTTCCCCTTATTTAATCTTTACATAGCTCTGTGAGTTAAGTACTTATCACTGATTTATAATGAGGAGGCTAAGGCACAGAAATTAAAGTGACTTAACCCAGACAGTTTGGCTCCACAAGCATTTTCTCAGAAATGTTACATTTGTGTTACTGTTGATAGGCTTGTTTTGAGATGCTGAGTCCCTGTTTCTCTCTTTGCACCTAGTGTAAAAAGTTTGCTAAATTATTGGAAAGGTCCCTGTGCTCTAATCCTAAAACATACATCCAGATAAAGTAATCTTCCTTCTCCCATATGACATTTACTTCAGTGTAGGTTTCATACCAATTTCATCTGCTCTTCTATTTAAGTACAGTTCTCTGAAACATTTTCCCATAGTTGAATGCAAAGTAGCTGCCCCAGTGCTTCTGCTTCTTGCTTTCACACTGCCTCTTCCCTTCTCCTTCCCAGGGTCAATGCATGTGTGGATGTGGTGCTCTCAGGGGTGAAGCTCTTGCAGGCACTTGGTCTGAGTCCTGGGATTGGGAAAGATCACACCGTCCTGCATTCAAGGAATGATCTGGAAGAAGCCTTCATTCACTTCATGGGGAAGGGAGCAGCTGCTGAGCGCTTCTTCAGTGATAAGGGAACTTTTCATGATATTGCCCAGATTGCATCAGAGTTTCCAGGAGCCCAGGTCTGTTCCGTTCATCGATAGTAAATTAAGAAAGGGAAGGAAAACATGCCTTTGTCATACTGTTCTTAGAAGCAACCAAGCAACTTTTTCCCTCCAGTTTGCTATAAGAGAGTGATCATTGGGAATCCAATTCTGTAGTGTTTTCCCTTTTTGTAAAACTATATATCTGACCTTCATTATCTCTGCTGTTTCTAGTCTATTCAGTTCAGCCAACATTTTATGATGCATATTTACCAAAAAAATTGATTCTGGCTCATCCATTAAATTATCCTTTTTTCAGGTTAGCCAAACTTAAGGTCGGAAGCATGTCTGCTCCTAATTGTTGGGTCATATTGCTTGTGGCTGGTAATTTGTAGTAATTGTAATTTGGCTGAGTCAAAAAACTAATTTCCTGGGAAAAAAACTAGTTCTACCCTTTGCATAGGAAAAGGATTCAGAGCAGGGTTTCTCAACAGGGCAACTGTTGACATTTTGGTCTGGATAGTCTTTGTTGTAGGAGACTGTTCTGTGCATTGCACAATGTTTAGCAGCATTCCTGACTTCTGCCCACTAGATGCCAGTAGGAAACCTCCTCCCCTAGTCGTGACAACCAAAAATGTCTGAAGATATTGTTAAATGTTTCCAGGGACCAGGGAGAGTGATCTAATTCAAACCTGGTTGAGAACCTCTGGTCTAGAAACACTAAAACATAGATTACTGGGAACTACTTCTAGAATTTCTGACTCAGCAGATGTGGGATGAAACCCAAGTATTTACCTTTTTAACAAGTTTCCTGACAATGGTGATGTTGATACTCGAGGACCTTGTTTTGAGAACCACAGGTCTGTGGGATCAAATCTGTCAGAGACAGAGAGGACCTTAGGGGCTCCAAGCCCACCAGATTATAAACAAAGCATTGAGGCCTTCGTGGTCCAGGCACTTCCTCGAGGTCCCACGCAGAGTACAAGGTAGCACTGGGCTGGTGATCCTAATCGTGGCGCTTGCCACCCTACACCAGCATACCTGCTGCTGCCTGTGCCCTCATGTCTTTTCACATTTGTTTTTTTTTTTTTTTTTTAAGATTTTATTTATTTATTCATTTATCCCCCCCTTGCTGCCCGTGCTTGCCGGGTCAGCCAACCACGCCGTGCAGGCGGGCTTGCCTTCCCCAGGAGGCCCCGGGAACCGAACCCGGGGCCTCCCACATGGTAAACAGGAGCCCTACTGATTGAGCCACAGCCGCTTCCCTTCACATTTGTTTTGGTTGCTTGTGTAGCTTTTTTTCCTTCAATTCTTCCTACTTTCCTACAACGTTCCTTTGGCAAATTACCCCAGTCTAGGCCTGTGTTATTGCCATTTTTAATTGGTACCTATCACAGTCAAACCTTTGTGACTGTTTTTATTTTGATGACTTCTAAGATTTTAAAGTTATTTTTTTCCTTTTAGACTGCTCATTTAAACATTAGAAATGGACACATATATTACCCAGCTGAGTTTCTAAAACAGAAAAGTAAGCTGTTAAAACTTCAGTTACCATTAATTGACAGTTGAGCTCAGTAGTAAGACTGATCTCTTTTGAGAGACTCAAATGTTGTTTACTGCTTAAAAGTCTCAGTGATCATGATATTTAAACCATCGATTTGACTTCTGTTCTATTCTGCCTTGATTATGCCTTTTGTTTTGTAATTAAAAAAAAAAATTCTACAGAAACTTTATCTAGCTTTCTGACCTTGCAAGTTATTTCTTAACATTGTAAACTCTAAAATGCAGATGTTACCTTCCACTAGGGTGACACTTCATTTTAGTTCCTTTTCAAACTCCATTAAACTATAAGGCAGATCAACTGATAAACAACAATTAATGACTATTATATAAGAACTCTGAAATTCACTTTGGAGATATCTTAATATTTTCCTCCACAATTTTTAGTAAATTTTTTTAGCTATCATAGTTAAATAAAATATTGATTAATGCTAACATGTTGAAAGTCCAATTTCAACCTACATATTGTGGTTATAAGAAGCTGTTACTTTCCACTTATATTCAGATGTTGATCCACACAAACCTAGGGGTGAAAGTGATGTTTACTTTCCCAGATTGTCTGGTTGTTAGTTTGTGCTTCTGCATGGGCCTGTGGACTAGGAGGAAGGGGCCAAATTCTGCCCAGGCAAGACTATTGGTGAGGCTTCTCAACTTTCATAGCAGA
Organism: Tolypeutes matacus; assembly: GCA_026826555.1. NCBI lineage: Eukaryota > Metazoa > Chordata > Mammalia > Cingulata > Chlamyphoridae > Tolypeutes > Tolypeutes matacus. Next base: position 7,031,853 of record JAKSZT010054396.1, read on the forward strand.
AAAATCAGTCTTATCTCCTGCCTGTCAGGTTTCCAGTCTTATGGATCCAGGCTTAGTCAGCTCTTGGAATACCAACCTTGAATGATCTCTCCAGCTCCCAGCATGTTTTTGCTTGGTCCTCGCTTGAGAGCTGCGGTGTTTAGGGGAAGTAGTTAGAGACTATCCACACTGTAATCTGTGTGTTTGAATTAAGTTAAGTCTCTGAAAAGTCTCATATATTCAACATATGAGCTAAGCCTATCAAAAAAACATTGAGTGCCAGACTGACATTTTGAAGTTAGCTAGTGTTTGCTATAAATATGTTGAGAGCATTGTCCTATATCAGGGCCCATTTCTTCTAGAGTTTACTTCCAGGAAAGCCATTGTATTTCCCAAAGAATCAGTGTGTTTCTCCCTTTCTCAAAATTCAACATTTACTGAGCACTGATTGTAAGAAGACAGTCCCTGCACTAAAGGAACTAGTTGTATGTCCAGATAATAATAACTGGCAAGGTTTGTATTAGAGTGTAGGGGTAGCAAGGGTATGCAGTCCTGTCTGGGGAGGAGAGCTGTGGAGAAAGAGATGGCAGTGGAGAAAGGGGGAAACAGAGAAGGCATCATATAAGAGGTGACACAGGAGTTGATTCTTAAAAAGTGAACATGAGTTTACTAAGTCTTTGAAAGGGGGACAGGGTCCTAGTCAAAGGAAATAGCATGTGCTAAAGGCATAGAAAAAGGGAGAAGAAAGACTAAGAGAGCTGCAAGTAGGGTATAGAAGGGATGGGCAGGAGATGAAAATGGAAAGGTAAACAGGGGTCAGATAATGAAAGACCTTGTATGCCTCACTTAAGAGTTGGTTTTAGTTCATTAAGTATATATTGAATGATTTCCAGGAGGGGAGTGACATACTCGTATACTCATTTGAGAAACATTACAATGTAGAAGATAAGCTCTAGCCATACTTTTCATGTTACCTTTATTAGAGCTGCCTGGAAGCTCAGAGCCCAATTTGATCTACTGTTAAGACAATTATACTAACATTCATAGTTAGCATATTTATTTCCTTCACCTTTCCTTATTCATTGTCTGATTCTGTGTGTTATTAGCCTTATCTGGGTATTCTTTGTTGTAAAGTCACCTCAAAATCTTTTTGGAAAAAAAATGGACTATAAATTCAATAAATTAAAAAAAATTATTAAGCTTGGGTAGTTGACAACATTGTGCTAAAATACTATCTAATAACTTTGAACTATCTTACAGCACTATGTAGGAGGAAATGCGGCTTTAATTGGACAGAAGTTTGCGGCCAACTCAGATTTAAAGGTAGGCCAAATTCCCAAATTAAAACTGATGCCTTTCACTAGTGTTTCAGTAATGTTATGGGTAAGAATGCAGATTTATTCCTTGATTCAACGTGTAGACCACCTGCTATGTGCCAGGCACTGTGCCTCTTGTTAGGAGGTGGAATAATCATAGTAGGAGAATAGCAGTAGTCATACTTTCAGAGTGCTTACTACACGCCTGAGGTTGTTTTTAGTGATTTGCATAGATTATCAAATTTATTAGGCTGGTAGGCACCGTTGATGGTCTCATTGTCCTTGTTTTTCACACAGGGAAACATGAAGCATAGAGAGGTTAAATAAATTGCCCAAGGTTCACAACTAATAATTAATAGAACTAGGGTTCTAACCTAGGCTGACTGACCCTAGAGCCCATGTTCTTAAGTACTAGAGTACTAGATCAAGTAATGGGCAAGAGCATTTGGGCTCTAGATCCTGAGGAGTATACAGGTGATGAGGGAAAACATAGGTGGTTGTAGTGGTGTATCGGATAAGTAGAATTAAAAATTATAGCTATGTTCAAAATAACATCTGAATAAGAAGGTTTTTTTTTGCTATGAGTAGAATAAGTTAGAGATGGGAAGACCAACAAGGAGGCTATTGCTTTTGTCCTATTGTAAAATGAATAAAGAAGTTTGGATTAGGGTAGCCAGAAGAGGGGACACACGTATGTCTTATATAAAACCTTATACATTGGAATCTCTGACTTGGTGCTGGATCATATGTGGGGAACAAAGGAGAGATTTAACAAAGATGATTCCAGGGTGAATAAACCTGAGAAGGCAGGATGGATGTGGCTGCTGGCAGTAGAGAAGGGGACCATGAGCAGTCTTCTAGTATTTGGGGAACAGTCTGAAAATAGAAATACAGGTTGGAGGGATGGAATAAAAAGTCCAGAAATGGGCTGAGTAATATAGATGGGTGATTAGCAATTTGAGGGGGAAAAAATCGTATAGAACCTTACTATACCCCAGGATATGAATATGCTTAGATTTAGAGAGCATTTTTTTTTTTCAACTTTATTTTGTACATTTAATGATTGAAAATAATAAACAATTAAAAACTAAAAAGTAAACACAGATGAATAAATATATACATTTCTCAATTAAATGCAATGGATACATATAAATTTTTTTTGAATCAAACAATATGTTACACAATATATTTGGTTCATAGTAACGCCTTCATACAGTATTTGTCCTTTTGTGTCTGGCTTGCTTCACTCAACATAATGTCCTCCAGGTTCATCCATGTTGCCATATGCTTTACGACTTCATTTCTTCTTACAGCTGCATAATATTCCATCGTGTGAATAGACCACAGTTCGTTTATCCATTCCTCTGTTGATGGACACGTGGGTTGTTTCCAACTTTTGGCAATGGTGAATAATGTTGCTATGAACATCAGTGTGCAGGTGTCTGTTCGTTTCACTGCTCTCAGTTGTTCTGGGTATATACCCAGTAGTGGTATTGCCGGGTCATGTGGCAAGTCTATATTCAACTTCTTTAGGAACTGCCAAACAGTTCTCCATAGTGGTTGTACCATTCTGCGTTCCCACCAACAGTGAAGAAGTGTTCCTATCTCTCCACATCCTCTCCAACACTTGTAGTTCTCTGTCTTTTTAATAGTGGCCATTCTGATAGGTGTGAAATGATATCTCATTGTAGTTTTTTTTTTTTTTTTTAAGATTTATTTACTTTATCCATTTTTAAAACCTCCCCTTCCCCATTTTTGCTATTTTGTGTCCATTCGCTGGGCAATTCTCTGTATCTGTTTCCTGCCATCTCTTCTCATTCTCCTCCTCCTCCAGTCTTCACCAGGACTCGATCCTGGAGACCTCCAATGTAGGAGAGAGGTGTTCTGCCACCTGCGCCACCTCAGTTCCTGGCTTTCAGAGCATCTCGTCTTGTTTCTCCCCTGCGTCTCTCTCCTGTTACATCATCATCTTGCTGCATGGCTCCCGGGGAGCCTGGCGGCTCACCGGCACACAGAGCCTGGCAGCTCATGCGCCTTCTATATATATATTTTTTATTTTACCGGGAGGTCCTGGGGATCGAACCTAGGTCCCTCCATATGGCAGACGGACGCCCAACCATTTGAGCCACATCCACGCCCCCAAGTCTCATTGCAGTTTTGATTTGCATTTTCCTAATCATGAGTGATGTTGAGCATTTCTTCATGTGTTTTTTTGCCATTTGTGTTTCTTCTTTGGAGAAATGTCTATTCAAGTCTCATAAGCTTTTAAAGGAGATTCTGGGAAGTTCAAGCCCCTTGAAGGTGGGACCAGGCCCTTCCCATCAGAATCCCAGGCATTTGCATAGATCCCTAAGAAGGCCGCCCTCCTGATCCTGAGAAATAAATTTGGCCTCTGGGAGGGCAACACCGTAGAGGTCCTGGGTGAGTACCACGTTGACCTGTTCATAGTGACCGCTGGGTCCAGCATTTGCTTGGCCCATGGTAAAACAAGTCTGGTCTTGGTAGGATATTGAGGAAAGAAAATGGAAATCTGTTCCTCAATCCTCACACCAATCTTATGAATTGAGTTTTACTGTCTTTACAGATGAGAAAAGCCCACAGAGATTAAGTATTGTGCCCAAGATCACTTCACTAGTAAATGGCAGAGCCAGGATGCAAATGCCAGGCTCTGCCATGACTTTTTTTTTTTTATTATTTTTTATTTTTTATTGTGGGTAAAAATCAAATTTTTCACAATACATACCAATATAGGTAAAATGATATATAAATATATATGCATATATGTGCATTTGCTTACAAAAATATTATTTATATATATATATATTTTAAGAGGTGCTTAGATTACCTAAATATTACACGGAACCTACAGGGATTCCCATGTTCCCCACCTCCCACACCTCCCACCACATCCCACACAAACACAAGTGTGGCCCATCACCCTCAATGGACTTATACATCCTGGGGCCTTGCCATCAACCATAGACCACAGTTCACATCGTAAACCACACTCTCTCCCACACAGTTCTGAATGGTGTGTGCTGATTTAAAATGGCCTACATCCGTTGCCACAACGGCACTCAAGACAACCTCCAAGTCCCGAAAAAGCCCCTGTATTTCAACTGCACATCCCCTCCCTGCCCCAAAAGTGTCCAGTGGCCACTGGCTCCACCTCACTGTTATAATTTCTTCCATTGCTAGAATCACCATATGTGTACAACAGAATACCATTAAGTCCACTCTAGTCCATATCCTGAGGGGACTGGGATGGTGATGTCCACTCTACCTCCAAGTGAGAAAGGGCTTATATCCCATGGATATGGTGGGTGGGATGATCCTGCCTGCAGATGCAGGCCCTCTCCATTCCCTGGGATGGCCGTTGCCCATCATTGTCTCCTCGCCAGGTGACTTGGATGAGTCCATTGAGCTGTAGGGTAGGAGTTGCAGCTCCACCGAGATTCCACGCACACCTGGCACATAGGTAGGCCAGAGGCTCCAGTCTCTGGAAGTATACCTAAAAACTCCAACATCACATATAGGTTTGAATAGAAGGGACTGATGAACCATGTGCAGGGAGGACTTATTTGAGTCCAATTCTGTTACTCTCAGGAGCACAGATTCCAAAATAGAGCCCACTGATAAGGTGTCAGTCTCTGGGGCTTTCCCCCCTTATATAGGACCTGGGTGTCTCCAGAGCTCTCAGGAGCCCCTCTGTGTGGGGTGATATGCACTTTGATGTTCTATGAGCTCCTACTGAGGTGTGCGTAAGCGTTACCTCTGGGTTGACCTCCCGACTCTCTTTGAAGTCTCTTAGCCACTTGAACTCATTTGTCTTTACCTTTTCCCCCTTTTATTCAAGGTCTTTTTCCAGTTGTGTTGCCAGTTGGCACTTGGTATTAATCCCTCATTGCCAGGGAGGCTCATCCCCGGGAGTCATGTCCCACGTTGTGGGGAAGGTAATGCATTCATATGCTGAGTTTGGCTTAGAGAGAGGCCACATTTGAGCAACAAGGAGGCTCTCAGGTGGCAACCCTTAGGCTTCCCATAACAGTAAGCTAACTTTCAGTTACAGGAGCAAAGACTCATAAGGGTAGTCATCAATAAAAAGAACTCATCAGTGGGCCATCCTCTTTTGACAGACACTGTCCCTGCACTCAGAGGACTGTTGCTACTCCCTTGGAGAATGTGGCAGAGCTCTCCAGGCTAGGAATTCAGATTCTCTCATTTAATGAGTGATTGTCCACCTACTGTGACCATGCCCCATCCTTTGATCTTTTGAACAATTTTGTATATCTTTCATGTATATTCAGATGAACTTACTCCCATGAACCCCCCTCCCAGACACCCCCCACCAATAATCCCCTGCAGTACCCATTGTAACCCTTCTGTGATCTAAATCTTCCATGAACTTTTTCAACACCGTATACTGTTCCCTCAAAGAGATTCGGTTTAACTTGCTGAAATGCACTTTGACATGGACAGAGTGATCAACTGAGAAATACCAGAGTTTAAGAAGTAGGTATTTTCCAAGGTGATGATAAAAATAATAGCGAACGCTCACTTTATTCTTAGTATTTACCAGACACTCATCTAAGTGCTTTACATATATAAATATATATAAACTCATTTAATCCTCATGAGTCCCTGTAAGGGAGGTCCTATTATTGTCCCCATTTTATGATAGGAAAAAATGGGGTGTGGAGAAGTTAAAACTGCTCAAGGACACATCCCTAGTAAGGGGTAGAACTGGGATTTGAACCCAAGGAGTCTAGCTCCAGAGTCCATACTCTTAACAACTATACTATATTGTGTCTTAGAAATAGATACTGGTGAATATAGTAAAAGCAGCTTTAGTGGAATGGTGGATTAGAAGCCAAATTGTAAGAGGGGAGTAGTAGAGAAAAAATGGAATCAGCGCCTTTAGAAAATACATTTGTGGATCTTAACCAAAAATTAGGAATGGCTATTTCTGCATCTACTGAGATGATAATATGGTTTTTGTTTTCTCAGTTTGGTGTATGGTAGATTACATTGATTTTTCAAATGTTAAACCAGGGATGCAAGACTGGTTTAACATTCAAATGCCCCTGCTGCTTACATGCACTGTCTGCTCTCTGTGTCTATTCGCTGTGTGTTCTTCTGTGTCTGCTTTTCTTCTCTTCTTGTCTTCTTTTTAGGAGCCACTGGGAACCGATCCTGGGACCTTCCGATGTGGGAGAGAGGCACTCAATCGCTTGAGCCACCTCAGCTCCCTGGTTTGTTGTGTCTCTCAGTGTCTTTTTCCTCTGTCTCTTTTTGTTTTTATTTTTTTAATTATAGCTTTATTCATATCTGATTGGTTTACATGAATAGTTCCACCACCACCACCACCCCCCCCCCGCTTGCTGTCTGTGCCCATTTGCTGGGTGGTCTTCTGTGTCTGTTTCTTGCCTTCACTTTTCATTTTTTTCCTCCAGGCTTCACCGAGATTTGATCCTAGGCACCTCCAATGTGGGAGAGAGGTACCCTGTCCCTTGTGCCACCTCAGTTCCTGGTTTCTGGTGTGTCTCACCTTGACTCTCCCCAGCGTCTCTCTTTTGTTGCATCATCATCATGTTGCATGGTTCGCCCTGCGGGGCCTGGCTTGCCGCCTGGGCCTGGCTCACCTGCTCGCCTTTTTTAACCAGGAGGTCCCGGGGATCGAACCCGGGTCCTCCCATATGGTAGGCAGATGCCTAATCACTTGAACCACATCCACTTCCCGTGTGCCTATTTTTTGTTGCGCCAGCTCTCCGCATGGGTCAGCTTGCTGCACAGGCCAGCTCACCTTCACCAGGAGGCCCCGGGAATCGTACCTGGACCTCCCATATAGTAGACAGAAACCCAGTCGCTTGTGCCACATCTGCTTCCTGTTAAATGTTTTTAGAATTCACTAAAAGAAGCCTGGAGTGGTAAGGATTTTAAAAACAACTTTGGTTTTCTTTAATTGATACAAGGAATTTCAGATTTTCTTTTTCTTGAGTAAGCTTTGTCTATAGTATCTGTAGGGCTGTTTTCTCTCTCATTCCTTATATTGATAATTGTTGTCTTTTCTTATTTTTTCCTGATCAGTCTGGCTAGAACATTCTCAATTTTATTAATATTTTCAATAAATATTGAGCTTTTGGTTTCATTGATTTTTTTCTATTCTTTTTGTTTTCTATTTCATTGATCTCTGCTTATTTTGGGTTTGACTTGCTCTTCTTTTTCCAGTTTCTTCATGTAGAAACTGAAGTCATTGATTTGAGACTTGTTTTCTGACATGGGGTTTAGTACTATATATTTCCCCTTAAAGTACTGCTTTAACTTTATCCCACAGATTTCCTCCCCCTGCCCCAGATGGCTCCCCCATCTGTTTGCTTGTTGTTTTTGCTCACTGTCTACTCATTGTTCTTGCTCATGTCTGCTCATTGTCTGCTCATTGTTTGTCTTCTTTAGGAGGCACCGGGAACCAAGCCCAGGACCTCCCATGTGGAAGTCAGGCACTCAGCTGCTTGAGCCACATCTGCTCCCCCCACAGATTTTTTTTTAAATAAAATTTTATTGAAGTATGCCATGCATACATGAACATATATAAACAATAAGTGTATAGTAAAATTTGTGAATTTATAAAACAAACATGTATCATCATACAAGGCTCCCATACATTTCCCCACCACCACTACCACCACCTTGCATTATTGTGAAACGTTTGTTACAAACTGTAAAAGAACATCATCAGGGGGCGGATGTGGCTCAAATGGTTGGGCGTCCGTCTGCCATATGGAGGGACCTGGGTTCGATTCCTGGGACCTCCCGGTAAAAAAAAAAAAAAAAAAAAGAACATCATCAAAATATTATTACTAACTATAGCCCAAATCTTACATTGGTGTATTTTCTCCCAACCCACACAATTATTAACACCCTATATTAGTATTATATATTTGTTATTGTTTAGAAGAAAACGTTCATATATTTGTCCTGTTAACCAGAGTCCATCATCCCCCACTGGATTCCCTGTGTTATATATTCCCATGCTTTGTACAGTCCATTCAGAGTGTATAATCAGTGGCTTTTGTTTTCATCACAGAGTTGTGCTGTTATCACCTCAGTCAATTTTAGAATGTTTTTATTACTCCAAAAGGAAAAATCCCATGGCCCTTATATCTCCCATTGTTGTCCCTTAGTTTTGAAATATCTTCTTGCCATTGCTGAAAAATATTACATTACTGTTAACTGTTGTCCATAAGTTACATTAATTGTAATTTTCCCATGTATCTCCATATTCTTAGCACTTTGTAAAAGAGCACTCATATTTATACTATTAACCACAATCTTCATCCACCACTGAAATCACTGTTATAATATTCCCTAGATTATTCTCTAGTTTCTTTTCAGTTGGCATGTATGTACACAGACTACCCCTTTCAGCCACAATCACATTTATAAATCAGCAGTGTTAGTTTTACTATTATGTATTCCCATCAACTCTATTCATTTCCACACTTTTACAATTAACCATATTAATGTTGCTGCAAACATTAAGCATCAGCTCCCATTCTCAACCCAAATTTTCTTTCTTAGTAACCTATACTAAGTTTACCTCTGTGAGTTTACTCATCATATTTAGTTCATATTAGTGAGACCATAGAATATTTGTCCTTTTGTGTCTGGCTTATTTAATTCAACAAAATATCCTCTAGGTTCATCCATGTTGTCATATGCATCCTGAATTCATTTCTTCTTATAGCTGAACAGTATTCCATCATATGTATATACCACATTTTGTTTATCCATTTGTCAGTTGATGGACATTTGGGCTGGTTCCATATTTTAGCAATTGTGAATAATGCTGCTGTGAACATTGGTGTGCAAATGTCAGTTCACATCCTTGCTTCCAGTTTTTCTGAATATATTCCTAGTAACGGGATTTCTGGATCATATAGCAGTTCTATATTCAGCTTCTTGAGCTACTGTCAAACTGTCTTCCACAGAGGCTGCACCATTCTACATTCCCACCAGCAGTGGAGAAGTGCTCCTCTTTCTCCACATCCTTTCCAGCACTTGAGGTTTTCTGTTTTTTCTAATAATGGCCATTCTGTAAGGCATGAAATGATATCTCATAGTTTTGATCTGTATTTCCTTAATAGCTAGTGATGTTGACCATTTTTTCTTGTGCTTTTTTGACATTTGTAGTTCCTCTTTGGAGAAATGTCTATTCAAGTCTTTTGCCCGTTTTTAAATTGGGTTGTTTGTCTTTTTATCATTGAATCGTATGATCTCTTTATATAACATGGATATCAGTATCCCACAGATTTTTATACAGTGTGTTTTTATTTTTACTCAGTTCAAAATACTGTCTAATTTCCCTTTCAATTCTTTTTTAGCCTGTGGGCTATTTAGACATGTATTGTTTAATTTCCAAATATTTGGGGATTTTTTAGATATACTTCTGTTATTGATTTCTATTTTAATTCCGTTGTGGTCAGAGAACATACTTTGTATGACTTGACCCCTCTTAAATTTATTGAGACTTGTTTTATGGCCCAGAATGTGGTCTATCCTGATAAAGTTCCACATGCACTTGAGAAGATTGTATATTCTGCTCTTGTTGGATGGAGTGCTTTATAAATGTTAATTCGGTCAAGCTGGTTGATAGTTTCGTTCAAGTCTTCTTTATTCTTACTGATTTTCTGTCTACTTTATTCTATCAGCTATTGAGAAAGGAATATTGACAGCTGCACCTTATAATTGTGGACTTGTCTATAGCCCTTGGAGTTCTCTTACTTTTTGCTTCATGAATATTGAGGCTCTATTATTAGGTGCATAAATGTTTAGAACTGTTAGATCTTTTCATGTACTGACCCTTTAATCATTACCAGGGATAAAGAAAATCATTTAATGATATTCTTTGCCCTGAAATTTAATTTTACTGAAATAGCCATTCCAGCTTTCTTTTAACTAGTGCTAGCCTGGTCTTTTTCCCTCCTTTTGCTTTTAACCTCTTTGTGTTTTTATATTTAAAGTACCTTTCTTGAAAGCAACATATAATTGGGGGCTTACATTTTTTATCCAATCTGACAATCTCTGCCTTTTAATTGGGATATTTATACCGTGTAGATTTAATGTGATTATTGATATGGTTAGGTTTAAATCTAACATCTTGCTATTTGTTTTCTATTTGTCCTTGCTCTTCTTCCCTTTTTCCTCTTTTCTGCATTCTTTTGGATTGAGTATTTTTCTATAATTTCATTGATTTTCTCTGACTTATTAGCTAGAAATTCTTTGACTTGTCAATTTAGTGATTGTTTGAGGGTTTATAGTATACACCTTTAACTTATCACAGTCTACTTCCAAGTAATATTGTACCATCACATAAAGCATAAACACTTTACAATAATGTACTTCTATTCCTCTCCTTTGGTCTTTGTGCTATTGTTGCCATGTATTTTACTTCTATATATGTTATAAATCTCATACACTGTTAATATTTTCCTTTAAATAGTTAAATACTTTTTAACTATTTAAATAATAAGAAAAAAAATCATATGTACTCCAGAGTTACCATTTTTAGTGTTCTTCATTACTTTGTTTAGATCCATGTAACTATCTGGTGTCATTTTCCTTCTGCTTGAAGGGCTTCTATAACATTTCATGTAGTGGAGGTCTGGTGGTGAAGAATTCTTTCAGCATTTGTATTTCTGGAAAGTCTTTTAAGGCAATATGCTGAGGTATTTGTAGGGCTTACCTTGGTTTTTCCTGTTTCTTATGCCTTACTGTCCTTTGTTACCCATTGTCCAAACATTTTGAGAACCATTGTTTAATAGATCTTGTCTGGGGTTTTTTTTGCTGTTGTTTCAAGCAGGAGGGTAAATCTGGTCCCTGTTACCACATTTTGGAAGCTGAGATTCTAGCCAAGAAGTAGAGAAAGGAAATAAAGTAGTAGAGGCAAGACTTTTCAGAATTGGTAAATAATGGATATGTATCAAGGATAGATAGGTATATTTTTACCCAGAAGCTGGGGTGTCTTAGGAAGATACATGAAAATGCCTCTGTACAAAGCAAAGTACAAACAAGCAGTTAATTAGCAAGTAAAAATGCCTTTTGAAGCCTCTGGGTAGGGAATATTAAATCTGAAACACTGCTGATCATCTCTGGGGACTTTCCTTTAAATACTGATCCACACCCTCATTGTTCATTGATTTGGGTCTGTTTGCCTGGCCTCGAGTGGGATCCAGAGTGGACATGACAGAAACAGCAGCTTGTAGGAGTTGAGGAACAGCAGCAAATGGGAGGGAGTAGCCAGGAGGAGACCCAGGTTGGAGATGAAGAAAAAGTTTTGGAAACTTTCTGAATTGAGATGATTTTTAATTCCTGTGTTTGGAAGGCTGTGATGTTCACATGGCAGTTACGTTTAGAGGAGGAAACCTGATCACATAAATTAGGTCACCTGGAGGTTGAGGGAATTGTGTCCCTGAAGTACTTTCTCTATATTGTGTAAAATTCAAAGTTATTTTCATCTGACAACTTTGGGCTGAACAACGTCCTGCATCTGTTTGCCTCTGAAGGGTGTGAATGGTTAAAGAAGAGAGAAAGTGGGGATAGGGTTACAGCTGCTGTCTAACATCTGTGGCTCTGGGTCTTTCGTCAGCCTCTCATTTCTAGGTGTATTGTGGCCTTACCCTCCAGAGACCTATGCGCTGATGATGGCCCCACTACTACATACCTTAGACCAAGTGCTTTTAAAATTAGATTTGGGTTCCAATATTTTGTTGAAATAAGTAGAATTGACTTGAATGTACCTTACCAGTTACTGTTCAGATTCCAGGGGAAAAGGAACATGTCTCCTGATGGACTTCATTTTGCTTGTCTCTAGGTTCTTCTTTGTGGCCCCATTGGTCCAAAGCTGCATGAACTTCTTGACGACAATGTATTTGTTCCACCAGAGTCATTGCAGGAAGTGGATGAGTTCCACCTCATTTTGGAATATCAGGCAGGTAAGGGAAATGAGTAAGTAATGGCTATAAGATTTCGGTCAAGGACTGTTCCTTGACATCAGTTGGGGTGTGACTATGTTAGAAATTGTCTTTGTAAATTAGCAGGATCCTGGTCTTGCCATACCAAAAGTTTTCCTGGCTCTTTAGCTCTGCGGAGCCAATACTGACCATTGTCTCAAGGGAGAGTGATAAAGTATTTTACAGTATTAAAGAAAATTCCCAGATCTACAAACAAAATTGATCTGAACCCAAGATAAATCAGGCTGTCAGAAATCAGTCACTTTGAATAAAGATGGAAAATGCATTAAACCTACATAAAGTTTTTCCTTACTACTAAGAAAAGAGAAGGGTGGGTAATATCTGTTCAGCTCCGTGCTGGATTCTGCCCTAGGCCTTTGTGGCTTACTGTTTCAAGCTCTGACAAACTTCCTTTGAAGCATTTTATTTTCCCTTAGGTGAGTGGAAGTGTTTTGTGTTAACATCACATATTATTTTCCATTATATACTGTTCCAATGTTTATAAATTCAAATCCATCTCCAATAGATCTTACCTGTTACAGAGAATAGAGACCTGATTTTTCAGAGAATTTTAAATACTTGGAAATATTTTGATTTCCTGTAATTGATTCTATATATTTCCTGCTGTGTCTTTCCCTCTGCTCGGAACCCAGACTCTTAAGTTTCTGACTCAACATGTTACTAATTCAAGTTAAAGATTCACACAATCTAAACAGACTAATTGGTACCTTAAAGTAGTACTTACTTAATAAGTTTCAATGACCTGCTTCCAAATCATACAAGAGAACCTCACCTACTAGAGTAATTAACTTTAATATAAGATATGAAATACAGTACTACTTTAAAATTAAGCTTTTCTTTAAGTACAAAAAGGAGTTGTTTCTTATTTCTGGTTCTTTCTTGGGTGCTTACTAGTTTCAGTCAGGAATTTAGAAAGGGTGAGGTCTGAAGATGAGGGACAGAATGTTGGAGCAGGCAGTTCACATTTAATGATAAACCCATTTAATTTCTCTGTTTTAGTTTCCCCAGGTAGGAAATCAGACTGATAGTTCTTTCTGCCTGAAAATTGTGGAAAAGAGTAAGAGGTTAGTGTGTTTAAGCACTTTGAGCTGCTTAAAGAAAAGTATAAACTTGACTATTGCCTAGAAGGGTTTGGAATAATAAAGATAGAAGTACTTTTGAGGTGCTGCTGCTACCAGTTCCAGACTCATCTCACTTTGGTTAGTGCCCACAGTATGAGCTGGCAACCTTTCAGATTGCTGATATCTGCCATTTTCTGTGGTAACAACAGAGTGGAGGGACCAGTTTCTTCAAGACTTTAAGAGTTTTGTCTCGTGGTTAAGGAGAGGGCATGGCTCATCTTGAAACGAGAGCATCTCCTTCCTTGGGTTTATAAACTTCTCACTTCAATTATTTTTCTCTATGCCTTATTTTCTTAGTACAAAGCAGTGGACTCCCGTTAAACTTCACATGATGTTACATTTTCATAAGCCCCTGGAGGGAACTAGCCTTGTGGGAATGGCACTTGAGTCAGTGCTCTTCACAGAAATAGACCCCAGCTTCTCTAACCTAGATGGGTAGATTCCCAGAGACGATTAGTCAAGCTTTTTTCTCTCTTTTTCTCCCATCAGACCTCTCTAGAGAAGCTTGTTTTCAGGCTTTAGGCTAGGAATCCAGTGAGTCATTGCAAAAAGGTTTTGCTGACTTACTGACTGAAGAGCAGAATGATAAATTGGGAGAAGGGAGAAGGAATTGCTTGCAGAAATTAATAAAAAAAGCTTTGTGAGAAAAGAGGGATGTTTAGAGGCTCACCTTTCAGAGTTAGGCTCACTCTGTCTTTTTAACTTTAAAAGGGCCACTCCACCTTTCAAAAAGTACAGTGGAAGTGGAAAACCTGGGTCAGAACAGAGAAAAGCCAGGTCCCTTTGTAACTTGGACATGGAGCCACCTTGGCAGCAGCTGTGAGATGACCCCAAGCAGTTTTATTACTTCTTCATTAATCATACCTCCGATAGCCACTCAAAAACTAAAATTTGCCCAGGTATTTTGTATTAGAATAAAAAAAAAGTAAGTGGGAAATGTTTAACAAAAAAAAGCTCCTCAAATTTCATTGATATTTAAACTATGTACAATTTAGAAACTGTTAGGATGTTCCAATTTTTTGAATGTCAAAAATATTTGAAATAAGCTTGATGTTTTTTGCCACACTTACTTTTCTACTTTGAAAGGCACAGTAAAACAAGATGACAGGGAGCTGATATACTTGTGTGAATAATACATGATACAGTTCTGAATAAAAAGAAAACAAAACAAAAGGGGGGGGGCACTCCATAGTCCTGTATCTTACAGAAACAGCCAATGAGCAGTAGTCTACATTCCTCATTGTCCTTGCCTTTCCGAAGTCTGGGTATTTTTGCCTCTGTCATTTCTTCCCTGTTGAAATCAGCTTATTTTGAATGCTGTGTGGCTCTTTTTCTCTTAGATTATGTTAGGCAGTGTTTCTTAGCAGCTCCACTATTTAAAGGTTGGTTTCAGGTCTTGCTCTATGGTGAATATTAATGTCATATATTTTTCCTATTGTATAGATTTTTGTTAATTTGAAAACTGCTGGGTTTGAAGTTCAGAACCATATTTTTCATTGCCTTGGGCATTTAGGTCATCAGTCTGTTTTTTTATTAACTTGTTCTTTTGCTAATTCATTCACACAGTATGTGCAGGGACAATGTGAGGCAGTAGGAATATAATGATAGAAGAAGACATGGTCCTGTCCTCAGCTCACAGTTTAATGCAGGAGACAGGCACTTGAACAAATTATTGGAAAATCTTGTGCCAAGTCCTATAATAGGGTACATTGTTGGTCCTGGGAAGGAAGTAATCAAGCCTCCTTGGAGGTGGCAGAGCTAGGGAAAGCATCACAGAGGAAGCCAGGAGTTAAGAAGGGAATGTGTTTTTTTTTGTTTTTGTTTTTTTTTTAAGATTTTATTTATTTATTCATTTATCCCCCCCTTGCTGCTTGTGCTCGCTGGGTCAGCTAACCACGCCGTGCAGGCGGGCTTGCCTTCACCAGGAGGACCCGGGAACTGAACCCGGGGCCTCCCATATGGTAAACGGGAGTCCTACTGATTGAGCCACAGCCGCTTCCCGATAAGATCTATATATTTTTGTTTGTTTGGTTTTTTTTTTTTGTTACCGGGAGGTCCTGGGGATCGAACCTGGGTCCCTCCATATGGGAGACGGACGCCCAACCAGTTGAGCCACATCCGACCCCAAATGTGGTGTTTTAACAAATGTAACAATTATGTTGGGGTTTAGTAAATAAGAAACATCTTTTTTTTTTTTTTTTTTTTTGGATTCGTAGAATTTTTATCCATGTGACCACATATAAAATGTTTTTCAGAGGAATAAATTCAGTAAAGCTGGATACAATCCCAAGGAAAGGTGGATTCTCACAGCCTTTGCACCTGCTCTAGAGAAAGCCCTACGCATACATACTCCACAAGGACAGGCAGGAAGGCTGGGCCTCTGGAGAAGCCCATCATAGAAAGGAGAAAGCAGGTTGCTGGCCCAGCAGTATGAGGAAACCCACTGCTCTGGTTTGCCTGCCTTGGGAGAAGGCTTTCTGATGGAAAATCCAGTATATATCAGAGAAACCAATGAAAAATTAGGACCCAGTGTATGGAATTTAATTTTGTAAATGGGAAGAATCTTTTATATGGAAAAGAAGCTATAGAAAGCCCTGATCATAAATCCTTGCACCTGGTTCCCTTAGTTCCCTCTTCCGTGTGCCCCTCCATATGATGGAGACTGGTTCCCCCTGGTAATCAGGGCGGAGAGCTCTATGAATTGCCCTAAGCATTAGCAGATGGCCAGCAGCCCAGCTTTGTTGTCAAGTCTTTATGGAGAAGAATGTGAGCTCTGCATGGTTAAACCTCTGATCATCCAGGCCGCACAAGTGAGCTCAGAGAGGACTACTCTGCCTGCCACACTGCCTTTCCTGCTTTAGGACTCACGGCCATAGCCTATTCCTCTCTAATACTTGGCAGCTGTGAGGTCAAATTAGTCATTTTCCACCTTACTGCATATCAGGAACTCCAAGGGTGGGGCCTAGCCATCTGAACATTAAAAATTAGGTCCCCCAGATGATTCTGATACATGGCCATTGTCAGAGCCCCTAGAGTAGAGGCACAGATTCCAAATTCCTTCCCCCACCAGAAGACCCAACCATGACTTCCCTCTACATGAATCAGAATAGCAGATTCTGGGTAGGCACTCTATTCAGGGGACTGTGACAGGGGTTATGGAAATCAGAGACATACATCATTCCCTTTATAGCACTGTCCATCTGTTTTGGGAGCCGTGACAAATTTGTGAAAAGTTAAGTAATAATAGAAGATTTGAATATTAGTTTAAGATGGTAGAAGAGATATCTCAAAGCAAAATAATTAATCACCAAACCATGCAAAGGAAAATCTCTGTGGATGCTGACAGTGGTGAAAATGTACCTCAGGCTGGAGCAGTCAGCAACCATTTTAGGGAGGAGATAGCAATTATTCCTGTCTGGGCATTACTCCTACTACATGCTGGCGTTTTAAGTCATGCTGCGCTCTGTAACTGTGGAAGGACACAGGCCTCCTGCATTAGTGGCAGTAAGGACAGTTGCACTTTTGTGGGAATGGAGGGGAGCTGATTCCCAGCCCCTTGAAAAAGGCATATGGCACTCATACTGTGTTTCTGTTTTCTGGTTTGGTTTTGGTTTCTTTCTTTACTGACCACTGTCATCCTGAATGCAGCATCATGTTTAACTTAGACAGTCATAGCCAGGGTCCACTTAGCCAGAAGTCAGCCTGCTTAGAGCTCAGTCTGCAGCGAGGCATGTGCAAGTCCCTACATAACTAGGAAATTTAAAGCCTCTTCCTTTTCTTCCCATTCTGTTGACTGGGCTTTTCTAGGGGAGGAATGGGGCCATTTAAAAGCTCCCCATGCCAACCGATTCATCTTCTCTCACGACCTCTCCAACGGGGCCATGAATATGCTGGAGGTGTTTGTGTCTAGCCTGGAGGAGTTTCAGCCAGACCTGGTGGTCCTCTCTGGATTGCACATGATGGAGGGACAAAGCAAGGAGCTCCAGAGGAAGAGAATCATGGAGGTAATGGCACTGAGAACCTATATTTATTAGAGAACTTCAGATCTCAACTGTTGTCTTTCTTCAGGTTCCTGCTTCTCTTGGCCTCTGTAGCTTGTGCTGCCTTGCCTCGGGGTCTGGCTTCCCAAGGACGTACCTTGGCATCTGGCTAAGAAGCCTGCCTCCTAATCCAGTGAGGCACCTCACTGTATTCTTTCAGGCATGGGCAGGAGCTGGAGTAGGACAGGTCAGAACATCTTGCCTGAGCCTCTGTATCCTGTGCTAAACTGAATGTGGCTGCAAACCACAGTGTTTTGTGGTTTGTCTCCTTTGTGTTATCTGTATCATCTCACATCACATCACCTGTGCTGAGTTTCCTGCATATTTGTAGGGCAGTTGAAGCCCTGACTGCTCAATTTAGGTCCCTAGGAATAGGCTGGCAAAATGAACATACAGGGGAAGTTCTTTGTTCTCTTCTGATTCTATAAAATCCTGATGCCTCCCTCAAAAGTCTAGTCTTCCCTTTTGTGTAAAGTATCCCATGTCCACAGAGGCTGATGATCACCCACATTGTTTGGAACCCTGTGAGGATGCAAAGTGGCAGTAACAGGAGGCATTTCCTTCAGGACCTGATTGTTTTCCTCGTGCCTGACTTCTTTCTATTTCTAATGGCAATGCTGTCCTCTTCTCTTTGCAGGTTGTAACCTCCATTTCTGACATCCCCACTGGTATTCCAGTTCACCTAGAACTGGCCAGTATGACCAATAGGGAGCTCATGAGCAGCATTGTACATCAGGTAACCACATGGGCAGCACCCGGGATGGGGCCCCTCCTTTAGCCCTGACCCCCATAGGGCCTTGCAGAGATACTCTTTTGTCTTTTGGGGCCAGGTGTTTGTGCTCAGGAGGCAGCTCCCTGAGATGTGGGTGTCATGTCACTCAGACTTAGGTCCATGGGGATCCAAATGAGGAGCCAAGACTGTTCTGGAACAGGATCTCATGCTAAGTTAAAGGTCGTGGTGCTTCTTCTGGGCTAGGAAAGTTGGACGTTGATAGTTACTGCAGTAGAATTCAAAGGAAAAAACTGAAAGCTCGGCTGCTTTCAGTTGAACTTCAAAAAGCTAAAAGAAAGGAAACTTTGGGGGAGCTTCACTCCCTCACCACCAGGCCTCTGGGTGTTCGACTCCTACCTTTGGACACCAGCAATGATTACAGTAAATCTGAGTGATAGTTAAGAACACAAGCTTTGGAGGCTTGGGTTGCAGTATCAGTTCTGCCACTTGCTAGCTCTCTCGACTTGGGCAAATTCACCTTTCATTTTATTGTTAATTAACTTTTAAAATTGGTAATATATTCTTATCGTTCAAAAACCAAAAATTATATAAAAAGATACACAGTGAAGTCTCCCTCCATCTAGTTCTTCCCCTTCTGCCACCTGGTCCCAGTTAGAAATCTCCTTGTCTGTTTCATCTATATCCCTCCATGGGTACTTTATACCTATGTATGCAGATGTGAGAATCTGTCCTTATTTTTTTCATCCCTTTTTACCCACAAAGAGAGCATACACTGAATACACTATTTCTGCACTTGGCTTTTTTTCACTAAATGTATTTGGAGATCTTTTCTGTATCAGTAAATGGAAAGCTTCCTCAGTTGTTTTACAGCCATGTATGTATTTGTACGAATGTTCCTTAATTTATTTAACCTGAGCCTTTACTTCCCTTACTATTACATACAATGCTGCAATTAATAGCTTTGTACTTAATTTTATTTTGCCTTTGAGCAAGTATCAAGTATATGGATAAGATGAATTCTCAGAAGTGGAATTGCTGGAATGGAGCATCAAAAACATTTGTAGCGGAGCAGGTGTACCTCAGTGGTTGAGCACCTGCTGTGCACATACAAGGTCCCAAGTTCAATCCCTGGTACCTCCTGGGGGGGGAAATTGTAAATTTGATATTGCCAAATTATCCTCCATGAGAAGTTTACCAGATTACTTCCCACTAGCAAATGTTTACAAACATTTATTTCCTCATAGTCTTGCCATCAGTATGTGATTAAGCGCTTGGCATTTTTACAGTTTAACATGTAAAAGAAGGCATTACAGTATAGTTTTTAATGTGCATTGTTCAAATTAAGGTTGAACATCTTTTCATTTTTTAAAAAGAGAGCCATTTTTATTTCCTTTTCTGTGTAACTCTCTACTTCTTTCTGATACTCAGTTCATTATCTGTAAAATGGAGGCAATCCCTCCTTCCATCAGTGGGTTTCAGTGAAACTGAGCCTTTAGCTCAGTGCCTGGCACGGAACATGCAATAAATAGGAATAGCTATTACATTAACAAAGCACATAGACTGTTAATTTTAAAATACATTTACTGCAGCTCATCTCTCCTGAAAAATCATTCACCTTATGTGTGGTTCTCTGGTTCTAAGGAAGGAAGTGCTAAGTAAGAAGCATAGACATCGTAGTTCCCCATAAGATAGAACTCTAACTCAGTGGGCTTCTGTTGCTGTACCGTTTTCTCATGAATTGTTACTATGAATTGCAGACAGTCTTCCTAACCCACACCTGCTTAAAAAGCTTAGCTCTCATATGACACTGTTCTCCATGCTTCTTGGTGTTTTATACATGGAAACATTGTGACCTTGACTGCATGTTGCTAGAGCTTTCTCTGTTTTACTAGTAGAATGCCTGCTGACATTCAGGAACTGAGAGTCTTATCCCGTCAAAGTTAAGAGTATCTGCCTGTGTGCAAAGGCCAGGCACCATGGAAAGAAATACAAAACATGTGCATCTCGGCCCTCAAGATGTTCACTGTCTTGCACTGTGTCTTGTAATGGCATATTACAAAAGACTGGATCTAACCAAAGTGATTTACAGATTCATTGAAATCCCAATCAAAATTCCAGCGGCTTTCATCACAGAAAAGGAAAAACTAATCATGAAATTCATATGGAAGGGGCAAGGGACCCCAAATAGTCAAAAATAGCTTGGGGGGGGGGGAACAAAGCTGGCAGACTCATACTTCCCAATTTCAAACTTACTACAAAGCTACAGTAATCAAAACTGTGATTCTGGCACAAAGACAGACATACAGACCAATGCAGTAGAATTGAGAACACAGAAATAAACTCACATATCTATGGCTAGTTGATTTTTCACAAGGGTGCCAAGTCCACTCTATGGGTAAAAAATAGTCTCTTTAGCAAATAGTGATGGGAAAACTGGATATCCACATGCGAAAGAATGAAAGTAGAACCCTGCCTCACACCATATACAAAAATTAATTCAAAACGGCTCATCAACCTAAATATAAGTACTAAAACTATATATATATTAAAAAAAATAACACTTGAAAGAACAGAGGGACAAAGCTTCAGGACCTCATATTAGGCAAATGATTCTTAGACTTACATTAAAAGCATGAACAACAAAAGAAAAAAGAGATAAATTGAACTTCATCAACATTAAAAACTTTGGTGCATCAAAGGATATTATCAAGAAAGTGAGAAGACAACCAACAGAATGGAAACAAAGATTTGGAAACCATGTATCTGATAAGGGTTTAATATCCACAATATATAAAGAACCCAACCACTCAACTACAGAAAGACAGCCCATTCAAAAAACTAGGCAAAGGATTTGAATAGACATTTCCCCAAGCAAGATCTACAGATGGCCAGTAAGCACATAAAAAGATGCTCTACATCATTAGCCATTAGATACAAATAAAAAATGCAAAGTAAAACCACAATGAGTTACCACCTCATATTGACTAGAATGGCTATTATTTAAAAAAAAAAAAAAAAAAAATCAGTGCTGGTGAGGATGTTGAGAAATAGGACCCCTCGCACATTGTTGATGGGAATGTAAAACAGTGCAGCCTCTGTGGAAAACAATTTAGCCATTCTTCAGAAAGTTAAGTATAGAATTACCATATGAGCCAGCACTCCCATTTCTAGGTATATACCTAAAATAATTGAAAGCAGGAATTTGGGCAGATACTTGTACACCAATGTTCATTCAATATTTTGGCTATTCACGATAACTAAAAAGTTGGAAGCAACCCAAGTGTCCGTCAACAGAAGAATAGATAAACAAGATGTGGTATATACATACAATGGACTATCATTCTACCATAAAACATGAAGTTCTGATACATGCGACAACATGGATGAACCTTGCATACATCATGTTAAGTGAAGTCAGACACAGAAGGGACAGATATTATATGATTCCAATTATTTGAAATTACTGGAATATGTAATTTCATAGAGATAGAATGTAGACTACAGGTTATCAGAGGTGAGAGTGAGGGGGAATTAATGCATAATGAGTTCAGGGTTTCTCTTTGGGGTGATGGGAAAGTTCTGGAAATGGGTGGGGTAAGGGTAGCACAACATTGTGAATGTGATTAATCCCACTGAATTGTATGCTTGGGAGTGGTTGGTATGGGACATCTTATGTTGTATATAGGTTCCCACAAAGATACCATGACAGTTAAATGCAGTACATGATCCTGGACTGGATCTAATAACGGAAGAGAAAATTCCAAAAAGGACATTATTGGGACAGTTGAAAAACTTGGAATATAGACTGTAAGCTTTATATCAATGTTAAATTTCTTGAATTTGATAACTATACTTAAGGTGGTTACATAGGGGTTCTAGTTTTCTGGCTGCCAAAACAAATAACATGCAATGGGTTGGCTTAAACAATGGGAATTTATTGGCTCATGGTTCTGAAGCTGGGAGAAGTCCAGAATTAAGGTGCTGGTCAGGCATTGCTTCCTCTCAGAAGAATGTGGGTGGTATTCTGGGCTGGCTGCTGGCAATCCTTGGTCCTAGGCTTTTCTATTATATAGCAATGCACATGGCGGCCTCTCCTGGCTTCTCCCTTCTCTTCTGGGTTCCGTTGACTTTCAGCTTCTGGCTGTTCCCTCTTGCTTTCTCCCTGTGTGTGACCTTCCCTATAAGGTCTCCAGTAATAGGATTAAGACCCATCCTGATTCACCTGGGCCACACCTTAACTGAAGTAACCACTTCAAAAGATCCTATTTACAATAGGTTCACATCTTCAGGAATGGATTAAGATTCAGAACATGTTTTTGAGGGTACGGAGCTCCAAACCACAACAATAGGTGAATTTCATTGTACTTAGGAAACATACATGAAAGTGTTAATGGTATATAAGGAGCACAATGGATGCATCCTATTCTCAAATGTTTAGAAGCTAGGTAGGTAGGTAGGTAGAAAGGGAGAAAGAGAACAAAGAAAAGAAAGAGGCAAATGTTAAAAGGTTGGTAAATCTGGGTAGGGGGGTATATTGCAGTTCTCTATATAGATTTTGTATTATTTTTGCAACTGTCCTGTAAGTTTGAAATTATTCCAAAATAAAAAGTTTAAAAAAAAAAGACTGGGTCTAAAACCATTACTGCAGCTTTTCTAGTTTATCCAAAGTGAGATATAGGTGTAGAGAGATAGAGATATATTAGGCAACACTGTGACCTAGAATCTGTCACTTCCCCACCCTAGTCTTAGGGGTGGAGAGTTTTATGGTAAGAAAGAGACCTTCCTGCCTGCTTCCCTGTCATTTAGTCATTGATGGTGTTCTAAGATACCTCAGGTGCTAGATTATGACTATCAGAAAGAGACCTATTATTTTGTTTCTGTTAGCAGGTCTTTCCTGTGGTGACTTCTCTTGGACTGAATGAACAGGAACTATTATTTCTCAGCCAGTCAGCATCTGGTCCTCATTCTTCTCTGTCTTCCTGGAACGGTGTTCCTGATGTGGGCATGGTCAGTGACATCCTCTTTTGGATCTTGAAAGAACATGGGAGGAGTAAAAGCAGAGTGTCAGACCTCACCAGGATCCATTTCCACACTCTGGTCTACCACATCTTGGTGACTATGGACGGACACTGGGCCAACCAGCTTGCAGCTGTGGCTGCCGGGGCTCGCGTGGCTGGGACACAAGCCTGTGCAACAGAAAACATAGATGCCAGCCGCGTGTCTCTGAGGGCTCCCCGTGAGTTCATGACTTCCCACTCGGGGGCAGGCTCCAGGATCGTATTCAGCCCAAACGAGCCAGTAGTGGAATGGCACAGGGAAGGGATATCCTTCCACTTTACACCAGTCTTGGTGTGTAAAGATCCTATTCGAACGGTGGGCCTTGGAGATGCCATTTCAGCTGAAGGACTCTTCTATTCAGAAGTACACCCTCACTAATTAGGAGGGTGGTTGTGGATAATTTTTCTGAGGAAGGAGAACTAGCGAACTTTAGAATTACAGGAAAAAAAGTGGTTTGGAAAATAAGGTTGAGGGTGTCGAAAGAGACTCTAGATCTGATCGGAAGGCAGCCAAAGAAACAGCAGCCGATTAAACTGTATCAGATACATTCCAGCCTGTTGGCGATTACACAGAAATATTTCAGGTTTTAGTCAAAATTTAGCTATCTACTAATGAGACTGGATTTTTTGTTTGTTGTTATGTTGTGTGTTACAGGGGTAAAAACTTGATTCCCAAATCCTCAATTTATGCAGAAGTGTCAAGTATTTTAAGCCAAACTTTAATACTTGAGAGCATGTCAGCAGGAGAAAGCATTTCCTTCCTTGCCAGCTTCAGAAGTGCATGCTCGCTCACCCATCTATAGTAAAGCCTACTGTGCGCTTCCCTTAGCCCAGCACTCTTGGGCAGGATTGTGGTTTCCATTCAGTGTTATAGTGAACAAATTTAATGAGCATACCTTCTCAGTCTCCTGCTCTCAAACACAGGACAGAGCCCCAAATAAGGACAAAGCGATCCCTCCTGTGCTTCAGAGTCACAGCAGGGCCTGGGGAGCCTTGTGGAGCCTTTGAAGGAGTCATCTGTTCTGCAGGTTGGCAGCCTGGGTGTCCTGCAGTATGGCATTGGGAGCTGCAGGATGTGCCTTCCTGCCCTGGCGCCTTAGACTAGGCTGAGGGGTCAAGGCTACTGTGGCCTGAACTCAGCCTCATCCCGCAGACTAGCTTCCTGCAGTAGATGACCATTCTTATCCTTGAAGGGATGCGCTTTTAAAACTGGAATGTGCTTCTAACCGTGTATAACAGATCATGTATGTATTACGTTTTCACTGACACATCACTTCCATTAAAGAGTTTGACCTCATAAGAGCCCCAGGATCAAAAATAAATTTGCCATGTTACGTATTTATTTTTTTATAAATCAAGGAAACTTCTGTGCACTTTTAAATATATTAAAAACAATTTACATTTCAGGAATCCTAAGTCTATTTGTAACTGATTTTGTTTCCACCACTACTCTCAAACCAGTTAAATGAGAAATCATCCCAGTCTTGACTTGTGAGTATATATACTACTCTACTCTTGAGGTATCTGATGACCTTTTCTTCCCCATCTTTGGGTTAAGCAGTTCCTTACACTGATCCTGACAGTCTTCTGTGGTGCATTTAAAAATAAGAGATGTTAACAATATGAAGTAACCAAGTTTAATTGCAGCATAGGCACTTGATAGAGTATAGTGAGACTTTTCAGTTTGCTCGACAGGGCACTATAGACATGGCAAGTGGTGGCAGGCCCACTTAGTTCAGTTCAGTGGTAATCAAGTCACACCGGTCCCATAGCAGCTTTTGGAATATCAAAGCTACCTCAAGTTCTTCATTATATAACTTCCCCTCCCTGCTTTGGGCTAGAAATAGAGGCTTGATTACCCTTTTCTTTTTCACCCCAAAGAAAATTAAGCCTAGAGAATTACACAGTTTGAAATTGGAAGCAAACACCTTATTAAGAAACTGCCTGTTACCTCATCCTTCTCTGCTTCACAGCTCGATTAAGAATAAGCACCGGGAAGCGGATGTGGCTCAAGCAGCTGGACACCTGCCTATCACATGGGAGGTCCTGGGTTTGGTTCCCAGTGCCTCCTAAAGAAGATAAACAAGACAGTGAGCTGACGCAATGGGCTGGTGCAGTGAGCTGATGCGAGATGACGCAATGAGATGATACAAGCAGGGAGAGGAGGTGGCTCAAGTGATTGGGCGCTTCCCTCCCACAAGAGAGGTCCCAGGTTCGGTTCAGTGCCTTCTGAAAAGACGACGAGCACACAAGAAACAGACACAGCAGACAAGAACTGCAAATGAGGTGGGGGGGGGGTGCGGTGGGAATAAATAAAATCTTTGAAAAAAAAAAGCATCAACCTTCTAGCCTATTGTTACTACGAATGCTTGAGAGAGAAGATATACTTATTTTCCCAAGAAGAACTGGAATAGCATCATTTATGCTCTAAACCTGAGAAAACCTTTATTAAGAGTATTGACATGTTCTCCAATGATTTTTTATTTTATTTTTATTTTTTTATGGCCTGTCTCCAGGTTGTGCTACATAGCCCCTGCCCTGAGTGTACTGTTGAAGAACATGTTCTCCAGTTACTCATTTGTGATGTCAGTAAAGATTAGCTCAGAAGTATAGTCACATAACCTAGAGCAGTGTTTTTCAAGCAATGGATCTTGAACAGTCACTAAATCAATTTGGTGGTTATCACAAAAAGTATCAATGCATCATACGTTGTTAAGGGTGAGTACTTTTTCATAAAATTGTAATTTATGTATGTATGTATACATGAGTGTACATAAGTATGAATGTACCTATATCCCTCAGCAGACTCTGTCCTACCTTTTTTTTTTTTAGAGAAGTTGTAGGTTTACAGAAAAATACAAATACAGAAAAATAAAATAGAGTTCCCATATACCACTCTATATTAAGATCTTTTAATAGTGTGCTACATTTGTTAAAATTGAACATTTTTTGTACTTGTACTATTATATAGTCAATGGTTTATATTAGAGATCACTGTGTTGTACAGTCCTTTGTTATTAAATTTTTATTCTAATAACATTTACAACTTAAAATATGTCTTTAACCACATTCAAATGTATAATCCAGTGCTGTTATGTACATTCACAGTGTTGTGCTACCATCACCACCATTTATTACCAAAACTTTTCCACCAACCCAAATAGAAACTACAATTTAAGCATTAACTCTTCATCCCCTATCCCCACCCTTGCCCCTGATAACCTTTATTCTAGTTTCTGGCTCTTTAAATTTGCTTATTTTAATTATTTCATATCAGTGAGATCATACAATATTTGTCACTGTGTCTGGCTTATTTCACTCAATGTCCTCAAGGTTCATCCATGCGGTCTCATGGACTAGAACTTCATTCTCTTTTTTAATGATGAGTAATATTCCATTGTATGTATATACCACATTTTTTTTGTATCTATTCATTGGTTGATGGAGACTTGGGTTGCTTCCATCTTTTGGCAATTGTGAATAATGCTGCTGTGTACATCGGTGTGAAAATATCTGCTTGAGTCCCTGCTTTCATTCTTTTGGATATATACCCAGTAGTGGGATTGTAGGGTCATATGGTATTTCCAAACTTAGTTTTCTGAGGAACTGCCAAATTGTCTTCCACAACAGCTACACCATTTTACATTGCCACCAACAGTGAATGAGTGTTCCTATTTCTCTACATCCTCTCCAACACTTGTAATTTTCTGGTTTTTATTTTTTTAAATAGTCGCCAGTCTAATGGGTGTGAAATGGTATCCCATTGTAGTTTTGATTTGCATTTCCCTAATAGCTAGTGATGTTGAGCATCTTTTCATGTGCTTTTTGTATTTCGTCTTTAGAAAAATATCTATTCAAGTCTTTTCCCATTTTTAATTGGGTTGTTTTTCTTTTTATATCGAGTGTAGGGTTTCTTTATATATTCTGTATTGAACCCTTATGGGATATGTGGTTTCCAAATATTTGCATTGTGGAGGTTGTCTTTTTACTTTAATGATAAAGTCCTTTGCACAAAAATTAATTTTGATGAGGTCCTTTTTTTTTTTAATTTTGTTTCTAGTGCTTTGGGTGTTAAATCCAAGAAACCGTTGCCTAACCCAAGGTCCTAAGATGCATCCCTATGTTTTCTTCTAGGAGCGTTATATTCTAGTTCTCATATTTAGGTCTTTTATCCATTTTGAGTTGATTTTTATATATGCTGTAAGATAGGGGTCTACCTTCATTTTATTATTTTTTGCATATGGACATCCAGTTTTCCCAAAACTATTTGTTGAATACATCATGTTGAATGAAATAAGCCAGACACAAAAGGACAAATATTGTATTAAATCATTTATATGAAATAATTAGAATAAGCAAATTCATAGAGCCAGAAACCAGAATATAGGTTAGCAGGAGCTGGGGTAGGGTTAGGGAATGGGGAGTTAGTGCTTAAATTGTACAGAGTTTGTTTGGGATAATGGAAGAGTTTTGGTAATGGATGGTGGTAATGATAGCACAGCACTTGTGAACATGATTAACAGCACTGAAATACATATTTGAGTATTTTTAAAAGGGGAAATTTAGGGTTGTATATACATTACTAGAATAAATCTGTAAAAGAAAATCTGTGGGACTATACTACACAAACATTGAACCCTAAGATGAACCATGGACTATAGTTAATAGTACAGTTATAAACCTTTAATTACTTGCAACAAATGTACCACATTAATGTAAGATGTTAATAGGGTGGTATATGGGAACTCTGTATTTCATGCATGAATTTTTTTTGTAACCCTACAGCTCTTCTACTAATAAAAAATAAAAAGCATATTAGATTATTTTAAGATTCTTCTAACTTTGGGTGTAGTTTGATCTCCTTTTCTTAGTTCCTTCCGGTGTGAAGTTTGGTTATTGATTTGTGATCTTTTTTAATGTAGTCATTTACAGCTGTGAATTTCCCACTGAGTGCTGCCATTGCTGATCCCATAAGTTTTAGTGTGTTGTGGTTTCATTTTCATTGATCTCTATTCTAATTTCTCTTGTGAATTTTTTTTATCCTCCTCTCTCCCCTGCCGTTGTTTGCATTTGCTGTCTGCTCTCTGTGTCCATTTACTGTGTGCTGTGTCTGCTTGTCTTCTCTTTAGGAGGCACTAGGAACTGAACCTGGAACCTCTCATGTATGAGAGAGGCACTCAATCACTGAGCCACCTCCACTCCCTGCTTTGTTGTCTCTCATTACGTTTCCTCTTTGTGTCTCCTTGTTGCGTCAGGTCACTGTGCCTGCTCACTGACTTGCTGGTCTTCTCCAGGAGGCACTGGGAACCAAACCCGGGACCTCCCATGTTAGGTGGGAGCTCAATCGCTTGAGCCACATCCCCTTCCCCCTTGTGATTTCTTTTACTGGTTGTTTTTTTAAAAGTGTGTTGATTTACACATATTGGTAAACTTTTTTTTTTTTTTTCTTTTTTACCGGGAGGTCCCTGGGACTGAACCCAGGTCCCTCCATATGGGAGACGGACGCCCAACCATTTGAGCCACATCCATCCCCCGGTAAACATTTTTGGTTTTACTTTTGTTACTGATTTCTAGCTCATTCTTTTGTGATGAGAAGATACTTTGTGTGATTTGTATGTGAGCTTTTGGTCTGTCCTGGAGAATTACCCATGGGCACTTGAGAAGAATGTGTATTCTGTTGCTGGGGAGTGTTCTATATATGTCTGATAGGTTTAATTGGTTTACAGTGTTCAAGTTTCCTATTTCCTTATTGATCTTGTGGCCAGGTGTTCTACCAGTTTTTAAAAGTGGTGTATGAAGTCTCCAACTATCATTGTAGAAATTGTAGAACTCTTTCCCTTCAGTTTGTCAATTTTTGCTTTATTTGGGGACTCTGTTGTTAAGTTCATATATGTTTATAATTTTTATATCTTCTTGCTGGATTGAACCTTTGTCAACATATATTTCCTTCTTTGTCTCTAGAATACCTTTTTGACTTAAAGTTTGTCTGACAGTTATTTTGCTACTGTAATTCTCTTGCAGTTACAATTTGCATCAATATCCTTTTCCATCCTTTTACTTTGTTTCTTTGTCTCTGAAGCAAGTCTCTTGTAGGCAGCACATAGATGGAGCATGATTTTTCATCCAGTCTCTGCCTTTTAACAGGAACGTTTAATCCATTTATATTTAATAACTGATATGGAAGAATTTATTTCTACTACTTAGCTAAATTTTTTTTTTTTCCTTTTGCATGTCTTCTGTTTTTTGTTCCTCAGCTACTCCCTGATTGCCCCCCCCCCCTTTTTTTTTAATTTAGTTGATTTTTTTGTAGTGTACCATTTTGATTCCCTCTCTTCCCTTTTCTCTGTATTCTTTAGTTATTTTCTTAGTGGTTACTTTTGTAAGTACAATTAATCTCTTAAACTAATACCAACATAGTTTGAGTAGAGCATATGCAACATATGCAAATGCTCTACTCTTACACATCTTCGTCCCTCCCCCTTATAAAGTTATTGTCTTGGATTACATCTTCATACATTTTATGCCCATTAACATAGATTCTAGTTATTGTTTTACACATTGGCCTTTTATGTCATATAGGGGATTGGGGAAGCAGTTACAATCCAAAAGTTCAATAATACAGGATTTTACATTTACTTATGTAGTTACCTTTACTAATGTTCTCTATTTCTTCTTTTTTTTTTTTATTATTTTTATTTTTTTTTTTATTTTACTGGGAGGTCCCAGGGATCGAACCCAGGTCCCTCCATATGGGAGACGGACGCCCAACCAGTTGAGCCATATCCGCCCCCTCTATTTCTTCTTATGTCTTCTGCTGTCTTGTGTCCTTTTATTTCAACCTGAAGAGTCTGTTAAGCATTTCTTGTAGGGTCAGTCTTCTGGTAATGAACTCCTTTAGCTTTTGTTTATCTATAAGTGACTTAATATCCCCTTCATTTATTTTATTTATTTTTTACTCAAAATTGGAGACTTGGTGAACTGAAGGTAAATAACATGTGAACTTATGTAATATTAATGTACAGGGTCAGTCTTAATTAGAGTAGGCCTACATAGTGTTATTTGAAATCTCTCCTGCTGGCCCTACCTCAGTGCACAAAATTATTACTTTTTTTTTTTTTAATGATAGCACACCTTTATAATTGTGCTATTAATTAAAAACCATTGTTTAACTTAAGGTTCACTATTTGTGTAGTGTAGTTCCAGGGATTTTTAAAAAATTCTATTACTATATATGCCTTCATTCTTGAAGTATAATTTTGCCAGATATAGAATTCATGGCTGACAGTTTTTCTCTTTAAAGACTAAATATGTCAGCCCATTGCCTTCTGGTCTCCATGGTTTCTGATGAGAAATCTGCTTTTAATCTTATTGAGGATCTCTCTTATGTGACAAGTCACTTGTCTCTTGCAGCTTCAAATGTCTTCGTCTTTTGACAATTTCACTATAATGTGTCTTGGTGTAGATCTTTTGAGTTTATCCTGCTTAGAGTTTGTTGCGTTTCTTGGATGTATAAATCCATGTCTTTTCATTAGACTTCGGAAGTTTGGGCCATTATTCCTTCAAACACTTTTTTTTCCCCTCTTTCTCTCTTGTCCTTCTGGGACACCTATGGTAACATATGTTGGTATGCTTGATGGTTTCCCACAAGTCCCTCAGGCTCTGTTAACAATTGTCTTTTCTTTTTTCTTTCTGCTTCTCACACTGGAGAATTTCATTTGTTTTTGTCTTCAAGTTCACTTATTCTTTCTTCTGCCTGCTCATGTTTACTGTTGAATCCCTCTAGGGAGATCTTCATTTGAAATATTGTACTGGTCTGCTCTAGAATTTGTTTAGTTTCTTTTTATAATTTCTATTTTGTTCAGACATTTTCCTAGTTTCTTTTAGTTCCTTGTCCATGATTTCCTTTAGATGACTGAGCTTATATAAGATGGTTAAAGTCTTTGACTAATAGTTCTAATGCATGAGCTTCCTCAGGGATGGTTTCTAATTCTTTTTTTTCCCCTGAGAATGGGCCATACTTTCCTATTTATTTGAGTGTT
The DNA here is from genome assembly GCA_026826555.1 of Tolypeutes matacus. Lineage (NCBI taxonomy): Eukaryota > Metazoa > Chordata > Mammalia > Cingulata > Chlamyphoridae > Tolypeutes > Tolypeutes matacus. The sequence goes on from JAKSZT010054396.1 coordinate 7,063,168, forward strand.
TTGTTATTTTGTTTTTGTTGAGAACTGGATATTTTTGAGTATTAAGTTGTTGTTACTCTGGAAATGTAATTCTCCCACTCCTCTGGAAATGCTTATTTGTTTTTTAAAGATTTATTTATTTATTCTACTTGTATCCATTTTTAACGCTCTTCCTTCCCCCTCCGTTTTTGCTGTTTTTGTGCCCATTCGCTGGGCAATTCTGTGTGTCGGTTTCCTGCCCTCTCTTCTCATTCTTCTACTGTCTTCACTGGGATTCAGTCCTGGGAACCTCCGATGTAGGAGAGAGGCATTCTGCCACCTATGCCAACTTAGTTCCTGTTTTTTCCAGCTCGTCTCCTCTTGGTTCTCCCTTTGTATCACTCTCCTGTTACATCATCATCTTGCTGCATGGCTCTGTGGGGCCTGACACGCCTGCACGCAGGGCCTGGCAGCCCGCGCACCTTCTATATGTTTCTTTATTTTACCGGAGGTCCCGGGGATCGAACCCAGGTCCCTCCATATGGGAGACGGAAGCCCAACCATTTGAGCCACATCCACGCCCGAATGCTGGATTTTTATTGTTGAGGACCGAAGCCATTAATTTGTGACTTTTTCAAACTATTTTTTTGCTTCCAAATGGGGAAAGAAAAGAAAGAAAACAAAAGGCACTGTTTCTTTAAGACTGCTCTGCCATTCTGCCTGAGAACTTGAAACAGTGGTCACCCTCCCTGCTCCCCTTCTCCCCTCGGAGATCAAAAAGGGCAATCAAAAGCAGTGATCAGCAGCCAACCACACACACCCAGTTTTTGGAGGACTGGGTCCTTACAAGGAATGTGGGCTACAGTCCCCTTAGCTGCCTGCCATGCAGATGGCATGCCACAGGGAAGGTAAAATTCACCATGTTCACAATTGACCAGCCTCTTCATCTAGCTCTTTCCTGAATGCTGCGAGTGTTCCACCAGAGTCCAGATTTCCAAATTAGTTGATTCAGACAATTGCTATTCAATGGTTGTTTTTATGGAGGGACTGATTCCTGGAACTTCCTATTCTGCTATCTTCCTGTAATCCTCTCTGGTCCCCTGCCTTATTTAACTCATCCAAGTGACCTCTTTCAAATCCATAGTTTCAGCTATCACCCAAACCTAGATTTCTCCTGAACCTTATCGTCAACCCAAATACCACACCTGAAATCCAGATATTTAAGTACTTAATGCATATTATTTGGATGTCTCAAAGATCATCATGTCTAAAACTAGACTCCACAACCCACACTTGGCTCATTCCCTCAAAGTTCCTTTACTGTGATTTGCATTACTCTCCTCAGTCATCTAAGCCCAGAAACCAGCACTGTCCTTACAGTCTCTTCTTATCTGCCATATGCAATCACTTCCTAATTTCTGTTGATTTTAGCTACTAAGTCTCTCACATTTCCTTCCTCCTCCCCATTTTTGTCTTAGTTTACTCCCTCATTTTTCATCCAGACCTCTTCAGTAACAGGCAAACAAGACTCCCATTTTTACACAAAGGTGAGCTTTGTCAATTTCTCAGAATACAAATCCCAGTTATGTTACATACCAGCTGCATGGGTACATGTATCACTTGATACCTTGCTGTTTATTTCTGACATATGAGAACCAAAGAGGCTTCTGCTCAGTTAGCTGCTTCTTCAATTACAATGTCAGAACAGACCCAGTCATATTATAAAGAACTCCAAACGTAGTTTGGTTTGGCCAATAGGTCAGTCCTCTGTCTTCACTGTATTTTCAAAATGAGCATGGTTCCTCAGTAAAGTAAATCTGCCCTACCCTCCATCAGGGCTGCTGCAGAGGCAGTGCTGGCACCAAGTGAGAAATTTGAGGGGTTTTTTTTTGTTGTTGTTAAATGAGGATCTTACAATGGATTGTCAAGTGCAGCAAGGAGAGACAAAGGAGAAGATTGAAAGGGATTTTATATTCACAGGTCCTAGAGACAGAGTCACAGCATGCCTCTCAGGGCCATGTGGGGGACAGGGCGTGCAGCTCACCTAAGCCAATGGGGAGCCAAAGAAAAGCATGTGGACTGGGGGACTATACCTTTTATAGCATTATAAGGGTGGGGCTTTGGCAGTAGGTCAGCCAAGTGTATGTCTGGAGAGTGTTTATTTGAATTCATCACCCTCATAAAATCAGCCAGGACTCCAGGCTAGTGGGGCGTCTTGGGGTGCATTGTCTGACAGGGCAGCTTGGGGGAATCACTATTAGGGAAGGACTTCAGTATCCAGTTGTATACAAGAGACTTGGGATGAGTGAGGCATCACTGTCCAAATGAGAGCTCTTTAGTTTCATTTTTCTTATTATAGTGGACCCTGTGATGCCTCATCATCACAGGTCTGGAGAGGTGTAAAATGCTATCTGCCTGTGTGGTGGATATGTTGAAGGTTTGGGGCATGGTTTGGCTTAATCAGCATAAACACATATTGATAAGCGAAACTGCCATATATATTCCAAGGAATATGCCACATCCCCCCCCCCATTTATTTGGTAAAAGCCAGGAAAATAGGAGTTTGGGGGTATTTCCTAGAAACAGAGGGAAGGCCCTCTGGTGTTGGTATAAGGAGATAAGGGGGTGTCTCTGGCCCTTGGGTGGTGTACTTTGTAAGCAGCATTTAACTTATTATTTATGAGCCCAGCTGCCTGGGGTCTATAGGTGAATGGGAATTCCGTGTGATACCTTGCTCTCAAGTGGTGCACTGCTTGAGAAGTGAAATGTGTGCCTCAGTCGGAGTCAGTGACATGAGGGGAGATCCAAGGGAACTAGGATGGATTTAGTAAGGCCAGATATTGTGGTTTGATCAGTGACAGGATGGGTGGGAAAGGCTAACGTGAGCCCAGTACAGGAGTCAGTCAAGGTTAGTGCAAATGGAGTAGCACCTGTCATGGGGAGTAGGAGGCCAATAAAAGTCACCATGTGGAACTTGACCCTAACAATGTTTAGATTTTTATTTATTTATTCATTTATCCCCCCCTTGCTGCTTGCGCTCGCTGGGCCAGCCAACCACGCCGCGTGGGCAGGCTTGCCTTCACCAGGAGGCCCCGGGAACCGAACCCGGGGCCCCCCACGTGGTAAACGGGAGCCCTACTGATTGAGCCACAGCTGCTTCTCTAACAATGTTTAGAACAGTGATCACAGCTTTGTTACAGGCTTAGCAAGCAAAGAGGCTAGGGTTAAGCCCCTTCTCAATGGGCTAGTTCAACTAGGGCTGATGTTTCCCTATGGCCAGAGGTGTTACAGGCCTAGTGGGAAGACTCTGAGGGGTGGCCTCACACGAACAAATTGGGGAAGAGTCTGTCAACAGTATTATTTAAAAGTGCCTCTGGTGTGGTTGGTGTGTGCAGAAACATATATGATTTTGGCATGGGTGCCACTGCTAAATGTTTGCAGCTGTTGGAACCCCAAAGGGGATGGCCCTGAATAGGAAAATCTTGTTCCCACTGGCCTGACCAAGACCACCGACCACTGCCCAAGAATTGGTAAATACACAGTGGTTAGCCAGGTGACAACCCAGGGTGTCCTATGAAGCTCAGTGCACCACTTTCTGCTCTACCAACTGCAGACCCCAAAAAGCCATCTCTGTTAAGGGGAGTGTTGGGCAGGTGGTGGGCCGTGGCCCTCCAGTGATCCTCCAGCTCATTGGGGAGAGTTTATTTGGCACCTGTGCAAAACTGGACAGGCCTCTAGGCTAGTGGGGAGGGGAGTCTTGGGATGCATTATCTATTGGGAAAGGACATTAGTAGCCCCGGCCGGGGGTGTATGTGAAAGAGACCCAGAATAGATGATGCGCTATGGCCCAGCATGGACTATTAGTTTTGTTTCTGTTATTACAAGGTTCCTCCTCTAGTTTCAAAAAGTTTTTATTGCAATTTCTTATTTTTATACCTGAACAACTTTTCCCAAAGGAATAATACATAATCTTTTTTCTAAAAAGGGCATATGGATAATGTATTGATAGCATCTGGTCAATGGTTACATTGATTGTAATTCGTAAGGTAAAAAGCTCTTTTGTTGTTGTTCTAATCCCTGGTGCTGATACCAGACCAGCCCTTGATTGCTACTTCTTATCATACTGACATGATCTGGCTCTACACTCTGACACCCCTCAAGAACAAAATATAGGGACTTGCTCTGAACTCCCTACGGGCAGACACAGCTAGGGTACTCACCAGGCTGGCCTCAATTTAGAGAGTTTTTGTTTCATCATTTTTAAATTTTAGGCTCTTAGAGCTGGGTTATTAATCCAAGATTTGTGTTTGTGTTGGGGGCCGATATAGCCCTAAAGCCTCACCTCAGTTTAGCCAAGGCGTCATCATCACAGGGCTACTGAGCAGAGGTCTATCTCAGCCTTTCCTTGCCCAAAGGAAGGGGTCAGTCAACTTTAAAACAAACAGCTCATGTGCCCTGCTGGCTCTTGGAATTACATATATAGAGCCACAAGGGTTGCTTGCAATACTTAAAGGATCTGCCTCAGCTATCTTCTCCCTACTGCATGGCTGACGGGGTCAGTGGAGGGCTGCACAGGCCACAGGCTCCTCTATAAGCTCCTCTTGATCATCAAAACTCTGTTCTGTGTTTTGATTCTGTGGTGCCCAGAGAACAGTGCTGGCCTCTACTCTGCCTCTATCAGGTGGCCTTTCCTAATCCAGCATATCCTTACCAAAGAAACCCCTACTCTGGAGTCATCCTACTCCTATTTTTCCCTCATTTGTTCTGATGCTTCAGTTGAAACAGTTTCAGCTGGATTTGCTTCCACAGTGGGCTCTGGCTCCAGAGGAAGAGATGGTGGCTTGGTGAGCTGAGATGGTCCTCCTGCACCTAATACAAAACAAATAGCTTGAATTCAGTTTCACAATTCCAGAAAAAATAATTATTTTTACTGTTAAATTTCAAGAGGAGACCCAATATTTTCTGGGACTAGTGGGACTATAGTGCATTTTCACAACCATGAAGAAAGACCATCACAGAAGAAATAAAGCAATATTCAAGTTTGCCCCAATGAGTCAGTGAAAGAAATCTTTAATTCACCATACCAACTTATGAGGATGCAGTGAAAATAAAATCTGGACTGAATTAGAGAATGTACGATGATAATGTATTTCTAAACTTGAAAATTTTAATACCCAGTGTATGGATCATCCAACTAAACTTGATAATAGCTGTTACTTACTACCCAGCTTGCCTTAAGGAAGCAAATGCCAATTTGGCCACCGCGTGGCTTTTTTCTCACCTGGACAACATTACATTGGAGATATTCTGAGTCTGCAAAGTACAAGCCAGATTGAAAAGCTAGGTCTTCATGGAGCTCTGTGTAGCCTCCTACCTGATGGGAGCTTCCTGTATGCAGCTGCTGAAGACATGGCCTGTCCTAGAGTTTGATTAGAACCCAGAGGCTGCTGGAGACTGGCAGGACTGCTGATTGAAGTGGTCCGGTGCTTTGATTTGGAATCTTTAACTGGTTTAGTCCAGACCAGTGCTTCCCCAACCTGGAGAGCAGCTCCCAATTTCTGGGCCATCTCCACCATCTTGTGCCCATATGGGAAGGGAAAAAAAAAAAGTAACTGGCATGACTGGCAGAGACAAACCTACCTGACAGTTCCTAGGCCTTCCCCTAGGAATCTGAGCTGAAATAGTGCCTGCTGGTATTGGCATTGAAGGGAAGAGGTGCTTTTGACAAGGAAGTCATTCTCAACAGGAAAGGATACAGATTGCCATTGATGGGTGGCAAGGGAGTTCATTCAGGATCTCAAAACCCAACAGTTCATGTTTTGTGCATTACTGGACTAAAACTCAGGCCTCTATTTCATGAGAAGTCAGAGAAGCTACAAAGAGAAACAGAGCTCAAGTCAGGTAAGTTGTATTATCAATGACAGATAATTCAGTAAGCTTGAACTTCCTTTTATTATTTTTTCCTAGGGAAGTTTTTTTTCAAGCTCTTACTCACTGAAGAACTCATGTTTCTAGGAACATCAAAGCCAAAACAGCCATGGACCTATAATACTTATATTTGGATTATTTGGGCTTGATTCAAGTCTCCTAACAGCTTGTTCATGAGTCCTGGGGGCTAATAAAAGATATACCTCAGAGTCAAATTCCAGAGAGCTACTGTCCTTGAGTAGGTTGACTTTCTTCTCCATCTCCTGATACTGGGCCAGGGCACCCCTCTTGTCTCCCTGGTTGTACAGCAGCACAGCATAATTGAGGTTTACTAAAGGATTACACCTGTGGCAGACAGACAGTTCTATGGGCTTTGCAACAAATGGTTTGCAACAAATGGCTTTGCAACAAATGGTCATTTAGAGAGCCTTCTCATCACACAAAAACAAACCACAATTGGTTAAGTAAAGATTTCTCCATTATGCAGCAAAGTGGGGACACACGTGCTGTGGGGACCTGTGAAGAAGAATCAAGGAAGTAATGGGTAATGGCCCAACCAGCAGAGCAGGTATTGGGACCAAGTCTGACATCTCACCCTCAACAGAGGCCAACTGGGGCAAGGTTGAGAAGGGGATTTCTATCCTGCTGTCTGTCTAGCAGATCTAGTGAAATAAATCCTGGAAGAGTCAAGATTATTTTCCAAACCAAACTCACCTGATATTCCAGCTATCAGCACCCCAAGCCCACTGTCAGCCCTGACTTTTTCTGGTCTCCTGACTACTAAAGTTGGGACTGGAAACATTTTCTCAGAGACAGCCAGTGTCCTTTCCTGCTGACCCACATCCTTCAACACTCAGGCCTGCTGTTTACAAAGGCCAGAGAGCAGCAGTTGAGTTCACGTAGCTAGCAGCGGTGCTGTAGCGTCATCTTGTGGCTTTAGCAGGTCCAACCCTCCCCAACATTCCCAACAGAGCAGCTTACTTATCCAGGCGGACTGCTTCTGCGTAGGCTCTCTTAGCATTCTCTATATCTTCCAGATTGGTCAGAGCCACTGAAACAAAGAAAGTGAACACTGCTAGAGAGCTCAGCTTAGAAAACAAAAGGAATGTTTCAAACCCGGTTGATGCAGCCCCCAAACAGAACTAACTCCTCCTTTGCCCTCAGCTCACAGCACCACCATTTACTTAGTGATTCACCTTAGATACCTGGGGTCATCTTTAATATTCTGTGTATCAAGTTGTGTGTATCCTATCTTTGTCATTTCTTTTCTTCATTGTCTTCGTTCAGGCCCAAGTTGTTCCAGGCTTTCCACCTCTTCTCTCTGATTGAAAATGTTCCCACCTGCCTCTACTCCACTTTCCACCTTCCACAGTGTTATGAGGTACCTCACAGTTGTGCAAACAAATCTAACCATGTCACTATCCTACTTAAGAATCCTCATTGGTTTCCCTTCACCTAGAACCATAATTTTAAAATTTTCACTTTGCAACAGAACCCTCATTTTTGGAAAAGTCAGTATTCCCCAGAAGCCATGTAAAACAAAAGCAGAGCGGCTCTGGAAATCCTGCCCTACCTCCCACCAACCACACACTCATTTCTACTAGGCACTTGAGAGGAAACCTAAGAATACCATTTGAAAAATATAGCCTCTAGGATAAAGTCAAAAATATTTGCACTGTATTCAGGACCCTCTATAATCTGACTAGAAACTATTTTGGGGGCCTCATCTCTTATCACACTCTGTAACGCTAAGGCCCACTAACTGCAGGGTACACCATGCAAGTTCCTGGCTGCATGCCTCTCTTCACAGTGGATCCTCAGCCTGGAATAGCCTCACCACATTCAGTACTACTGAATTCCAGCCCATCCTTCAAAATCCACGTGAAAGCCATTTCCACTTTGTAAAGTTAGAATTGCTGCTTATGCCTTATGGTATGGCGATTTGTTTACATTTATTTCCAAATAACTGCCACTCAATTTGCTTTTGCAATCTTTCTCTTACAAGTAAGAGAAACAGACAAAAGCAGAGCTGCTCTGGAAGCCCCGAACACTAATAACCAAGACAACACCTGAAGATGGCTGCCAGTGGGGACATGGAAAGTGCTTTTGGGCCTATAAGAAGCCTAATAAATTCAGTATCAGGAGAAATAACCCTCAGAAAGATTATTTAGTCAGTGCTGTTAAATTAAATGCCTGTTTTACATAATGCATTTCTAAGGTATGTGTTTAGTTTTATTTTTGTGATCAATTTTAGCGTTTATATGGCATAAGATGAATTTTCAGGAAAGAAACCACATCCTATAACATTATGCTCAAGGGAGATAAGGGTTTCAACACAAGATAGCTTGACTTGGAGCTACTACCCAGGGACCAATTATATAATAATAACAATTAAAACAATGTCAATAATATGGACCAATTCTGTAACTACAGCAAAAACAATAGTTAAGGGCGCCAGTGTAGCTCAGTGATTGAGGACCTACTTTGCACATACAAGGTCCCAAGTTCAACCCTCAGTACCTCCTTAAAAAAAAAAACAAAAAAAACTTAAGCCAATAAATTTCTATTAAAAAAAACAACAACACAACATTTACTATTCATTGCGAAAACTTCCGGGAAGATGGCAGACTAGTAAGACACAGGAATCTCTTCTCCAGAAAAATAGCTAGAGGACAGGCTGAAACAGCCCCGAAAAAGATCTTCTAGGGTTTAGGACAGCAGGGGAAGGCTCACACTACCCAGAGGAGAGAAGGACAAAAGAGAGCAATCGCAACGACAGAACTGAGTTGGAAGTAGCCGCTTCTGCTGCTGCCGGCACCTTCCCCCACACTCTTTAGAATTTTAGGGCCTATGGGCCTGCGACTACAGATAAAGGGGGCTCCAGGGATCTACCATTCCCGGAATGGGGGAGAGAGTGACACAGCCTTAGGCTGACTCAGGTTCTGACCTGTAAATTTGGGCTGTGGAGCCCTATGGACCCTTCCATACTGCGGGTTGCCCTGGGAGCCTAGGAAGGACTGGAGAAATCAGACCCTCGCAACCTCCCTCTCTTCTAGCCTGGACTAATTGTTGAGGACTCCACAGGAGAGGGGAGAGAAAGCCTGGGGCTGACCCTGCTTTGGACTCCCAGGTTTGGTCTGCCCTGTCCCGAGAGCCCTTCCAGGCCGGGTGGGGCTGCGCCATTGTTTGCCTTGGAGCCTGCAAGGGGCTAAAGATATACAAACCTCCCAATCTCCTCCTCTACTAACAGGGATTGATTGTTGAGGATTCAGAAGGGAGTGGAAATATTTCCTAGCTGGGAAAAGGGGGGCGCTACGAGAGAAGTCTGGAGAACTGTCTAAGAAAGTTTGAATCACAAGGCTCTTGGCCCCAAGACTGGAAGCTCTATCACATTGATCTGGTCTGTGTCACAACAAATACCCTCAGACCAGGCACTGAATTGAGAGCTACCAATGAGCTCCATCTCCTGGCAGACCAAGGAAGTACACATAAGAAAAGTAATAAGTAGGAGAGGCTTTTCCTGGCCTCTATAGCCTCCCTGCCCAAGGCCCTAGGAAACAACTCCACAACCAATTACTGGGTCCTGTGCCCAGTTTTGAGCAACCAGCAGAACAATCCTAACAATCAAGGTTGAGCCAAAAATCAAAGAGCTGTGGTAACTCACAGCCTCCTGCCACTAAAACCCCATAAAAGAGAAAGAGATAGAACATCTAAGTAAAATACAAACTAACCAGATGCCTAAGCAACACCAAAAAATTACGAGCCATACTAAGAAAATAGAAGACATGGCCCAAGAAAAGGACTACAGCAAAGTCCCAGAAGAGATGCAGAATTTGAGAGAATTAATCAGTGAGATGAGTACAAATTTCCAAAATCAAATTAACAAAATGAAAGAGAATATAGTTAAAGAGATAAATGACATCAAGAAGACATTGAGCAAACGCAAAGAAGAATTTGAAATCCTGAACAGAAAAGTAACGGAGTTCATGGGAATGAAAGATACAATAGGTGAAGTCAAAAATACATTTGATGCATACAACAGCAGACTCGAAATGATAGAAGAAAGAATAAGTGATACCAAAGACAGAGCAGCTAAAATTGAAGAGAGAAAAAAGAATGGAAAAAATTGAGCAGGGGCTCAGAGAGTTGAATGACAACACAAAACGCAACACATTCGTGTCATGGGAGTTCCAGAAGGGGAAGAGAAAGGAAAGGGGGCAGAAAGAGTATTTGAGGAAATTATAGCTGAAAATTTCCCAACTCTCACGAAAGAAATGAACTTACATGTCCAAGAAGCACACCGTACCCCAATAAGAATAAATCCAAATACACCTATGCCAAGACACATATTATTCACAATGTCAAATGTAAAAGATAAAGAGAAAATTCTCAGAGCAGCAAGAGAGAAGCAAACGATCACGTACAAAGGATGTCCAGTAAGACTTAGTGCAGATTTCTCTTCAGAAACCATGGAGGCGAGAAGACAGTAGTATGATACAATTAGGAAACTGAAAGAGGAAAACTGCCAGCCAAGAATTCTTCATCCAGAAAAACTGTCCTTCAAATATGAAGGTGAATATAAAGTATTCACAAACAAACAGAAACTAAGAGAGTTTGCAAAAAAGAATCCACCTTCCTTTGCAGGAAATATTAAAGGAAGCCTTAGAACCTGAAAAAAAAGACAGGACAGAGAGGCTTGTAGGAGAGTATAGAAGAAAGAAAAGCAGAAAGGATAACCAAAAGAGTAAAAAGAGAGACAAAAATAAGATGAATAAAATGGAGGAAATAAATAGTGCATTTTCAGTAATATCACTGAATGTAAATGGATTAAATTCCCCAATCAAAAGATACAGGCTGACAGAATGGATAAAAAAACATGAGCCATCCCCATATGCTGCTTACAAGAAACTCACCTTAGACCCAGGGATACAAACCGGCTGAAAGTAAAAGGTTGGAAAAAGATACTCCACGCGAATAGTAAACAGAAAAGAGCAGGGGTAGCTATACTAATATCAGACAAAACAGACTTCAAATGCAAAAAAGTGATAAGAGATGCAGAAGGCCATTATATATCAATAAAAGGGACGATCCTCCAGGAAGATATAACAGTCATAAATATCTACACACCTAACCAGGGTGCCCCAAAATATATGAGACAAACTCTGGCAAAACTGAAGGGAGAAATAGACATTTCTACAATAATTGTCAGAGACTTCAACACCCCTCTCACATCAATAGATAGAATGACTAGACAGAAGATCAACAAGGAAACAAAGAACTTGAACAATATGATAAACAAGTTAGACCTAACAGACATATACAGAACAATGCATCCAAACTAGCGGGTTATACATTCTTCTCAAGTGCCCATGGATCTTTCTCCGGGATAGACCACATGTTAGATCACAACACAGCTCTCAATAAATATAAAAAGATTGAAATTATACAAAGCACCTTCTCAGATCATAATGGAATGAAACTAGAAATCGATAACAGACCGGTGCCCTGAGTGCTGTTGTGGCAACGGATGTAGGCCATTTTAACTCAGCACACACCACTCAGAACTGTGTGGGAGAGAGTGTGGTCTATGATGTGAACTGTGGTCTATGGTTGATGGCAAGGCCCCAGGACGTGTAAGTCCATTGTCCATTGAGGGTGATGGGCCACACTTGTGTGAGATGTTTGTGTGGGATGTGGTGGGAGGTGTGGGAGGTGGGGAACATGGGAATCCCGGTAGGTTCTGTGTAATATTTTAGGTAATCTAAGGACCTCTTAAAATATATATATATATATATATATATAACAGACCGGAAAAAAGTAAACTTGCAAATGTGTGCAGACTGAACAACACACTCCTAAATATTAGGTGGGTCAAAGAAGAAATTGCAAATGAAATCAATAAATATATTGAGACAAATGAAAATGAGAACACAACATATCAAAACTTATGGGATACAGCGAAGGCAATATTGAGAGGGAAATTTATAGCCCTAAATGCCTATATTAAAAACAAGAAAGAGCTAAACTCAAAGATTTAACTGAACAACTTGAGAAACTAGAAAAAGAACAGCAAACCAATCCCAAAGCAAAAGAAGAAAAGAAATAATAAAGATTAGAGCAGAAATAAATGAAAATGAGAACAGAAAAACAACAGAGAAAATCAACAAAACCAAAAGCTGGTTCTTTGAGAAGATCAATAAAATTGACAAACCCCTCGCTAGACTAACAAAGAAAAAAAGAGAGAAGATGCAAATAAATACAATCAGAAGTGAAAGGGGGGAAATTACAAATGACCTCACAGAAATAAAAAGAATCATAAGAGGATATTATGAGAAACTATATGCCAACAACTAGACAACCTAGATAAAATGGACAGATTTCTAGAAACACATAAACAACCTACACTGACACAACAACAAATACAAGAAATTAACAAACCAATCACAATTAAGGAGATTGAATCCGTCATCAAAAATCTCCCAGCAGGGAGGCGGCTGTGGCTCAATCAGTGGGGCTCCCGTTTGCCATGTGGGGGGCCCCGGGTTCGGTTCCCGGGGCCTCCTGGTGGGGGCGGGCCCGCCCGCATGGCGTGGTTGGCTGGCCCAGCGAGCGCAGGCAGCAAGGGGGGGGATAAATGAATGAATAAATAAAATCTTAAAAAAAAAAAAAAAAAAAAAAATCTCCCAGCAAAGAAAAGTCCAGGACCAGATGGCTTTACAGGTGAATTCTACCAAGCATTTCGAAAAGAATTAACACCAATCCTGTTTAAACTCTTCCAAAAAATTGAAGAGGAGGGAAAACTTCCCAACATATTTTATGAAGCCAACATCACCCTAATACCAAAGCCAGATAAAGATTCCACAAGAAAAGAAAATTACAGACCAATCTCTCTCATGAACATAGATGCAAAAATTCTCAACAAAATTCTTGCAAATAGAATCCAACAGTATATCAAAAGACTTATACATCATGACCAAGTGGGATTTATTCCTGGTATGCAAGGCTAGTTCAACATAAGAAAATCAATCAATGTAATACACCACATTAACAAATTGAAGGAACAAAACCACTTGATCATCTCAATAGATGCAGAAAAGGCATTCGACAAAATCCAACATCCTTTTTTGACAAAAATACTTCAAAAGATAGGAATAAAAGGAAAATTCCTCAATATGATAAAAGGCATATATGAAAAACCCACAGCCAACATCATACTCAATGGGGAAAGGCTGATTTTCCCCCTAAGATCAGGAACAAAACAAGGATGCCCACTGTCACCATTGTTATTCAACATTGTACTAGAAGTTCTAGCTAGGGCAATTAGACAAGACAAAAAAATTAAAGGTGTCCAAATAGGAAAAGAGGACGTAAAACTCTCACTGTTTGTGGATGACATGATCCTGTATTTAGAAAATCCTGAAGTATCCACAACAAAGCTACTTGAACTAATAAATGAGTTCAGCAAAGTGGCAGGATACAAGATCAACACGCAAAAATCAGTAATGTTTTTGTACACCAGTACTGAACAATCTGAGGAGGAAATCAGGAGGAAAATTCCATTTTCAATAGCCACAAAAAGACTCAAATACCTAGGAGTTAATTTAACCAAAGAAGTACAGAACCTATATGCAGAAAACTACAAAACAATGCTAAAAGAAATTTAAAAAGACCTAAACAAATGGAAAGACATTCCGTGTTCATGGATTGGAAGAATAAATATTGTGAAGATGTCAATCTTGCCCAAACTGATTTATAGATTCAATGCAATACCAATCAAAATCCCAACAGCTTACTTTACAGAATTAGAGAAGGCAATTACCAAATTCATCTGGAAGGGTAAGTGCACCCGAATAGCCAAAAGTATTCTAAAAAAGAAGAGCAACATGGGAGGAATTTCACTGCCTGACCTTGAAACATATTACAAAGCTACAATGGTCAAAACAGCATGGGGGGGACGGATGTGGTTCAAATGGTTGGGTGTCCGTCTCCCATATGGAGGGACCCGGGTTCGATCCCCAGGACCTCCCGTTAAAAACAAACAAACAAACAAACAAACAAAAAAAAAACAGCATGGTACTGGCATAAAGATAGACACATCGATCAGTGGAATAGAATTGAGAATCCAGAAATATACCCTCACCTATACAGTCAACTGGTTTTTGACAAACCTACCAAGCCCACGCTAATGGGAAAAAAACAGTCTCTTCAACAAATCGTGTTGGGAGAACTGGATATCTATAACCAAAAGAATGAAAGAGGGCCCATATCTCACCCCTATACAAGAATCAACTCAAAATGGATCAAAGATGTAAATATGAAAGCCAGGACCATAAAACTACTAGAAGAAAATGTAGGGAAACATCTTCAAGACCTTGTAGTAGGTGGTGGTTTCTTGGACCTTACACCCAAAGCACGTGCAACAAAAGAAAAAGTAGATAAATGGGACCTCCTCAAAATTCAACACTTTTGCACCTCACAGGACTTTGTCAGAAGGGTGAAAAAGTCCCAGCCAACTCAATGGGAAAAAATATTTGGAAATCACATATCTGATAAGGGTTTAATATCCAGGATATATACAGAGATGTTACAACTCAACAATAAAAAGACAAATGACCCAATTAAAAAATGGGCAAAAGACGTGAATAGACATTTCTCTGAAGAAGAAATATAAATGGCAAAAAAACACATGAAGAAATGCTCAACATCACTCATGATTAGGGAAATGCAAATCAAAACTACAATGAGATATCATTTCACACCTATCAGAATGGCCACTATTAAAAAGACAGAGAACTACAAGTGTTGGAGAGGATGTGGAGAGATAGGAACACTTCTTCACTGTTGGTGGGAATGCAGGATGGTACAACCACTATGGAGGACTGTTTGGTAGTTCCTAAAGAAGTTGCCACGTGACCCGGCAATACCACTACTGGGTATATACCCAGAAGAACTGAGAGCAGTGACACAAACAGACATCTGCACACCGATGTTCATAGCAACATTATTCACCATTGTCAAAAGTTGGAAACAACCCAGGTGTCCATCAACAGATGAACGGATAAACAAACTGTGGTCTATTCACACGATGGAATATTATGCAGCTGGAAGAAGAAATGAAGTCATAAAGCATATGGCAACATGGATGAACCTGGAGGCATTATGTTGAGTGAAGCAAGCCAGACACAAAAGGACAAATACTGTATGAATGCGTTACTATGAACCAACTATATTGTGTAATATATTGTTTGATTAAAAAAAAAAATTTATATGTATCCATTACATTTAATTGAGAAATGTATATATTTATTCATCTGTGTTTACTTTTTAGTTTTTAATTGTTTATATTTTCAATTATTAAATGTACAAAATAAAGTTAAAAAAAAAAATTTCATTGCCTGCTTAATCTCGTAATCCTCACATCAACCCTATGAGATATAGCTAATAAGTGCTGGAGACAGGACCCCACCTAAAGCCCAAGCTCTTTACATTCTATGATACCTGGGATTTAGTTGGGCTCAATATATATAGATATGAATTGTGAAGTCAAGAGGAAAAAATTGGTAAAAGGTGGTAAACTGGGAATGATCTTATTTACCCTGTTGGTCTCTGAGTGAAATTCTCCCAGGTTAGAAGTAATCAGATGCTTTGCCATGACTGTCCTCTTTTTCTTTCATCTTTCTTTAAGCTCTATGACAGTAATCCAGATTCCTATGGGATCTTGTAAGGGAATCGCTTCTCTGGGACATTAAACCACTGGCCTCCTGTGATTCTAATTTCCTTTTCACTCATTAGAGACTGGGGAGAGGGTTCTCCATGTCAACATCTCTTACCAGCCAAGAGCATGTAGAGTTCCCCCATCTTTGGCTGGAAGTTTATGGCCGCACTGAGGAAATGGAAAGCTGATGCATACTGCTGCATGGTCAAGTGGACAAGCCCCAGATTATAGAGAATCTTCCAATCAAAGGGTGCCAAGTAGTTGGCTCGTTTCAGGCAGCTGATAGCCTGTAGGAGAGAGGGGGGCACTCAATCAATGAGAGGGTGGGCAAACTCTGCAGACCCAATAACTACATGTGTAAAATACAAACACAGAACATGAGGACTCACTGCTACATATTTTTTCTTGCCAAAGAAACACATTCCAATGTTATTCCAGAGTGGAGGACTTTCTGGCACAGCACAAGCTACGACTCTGTATTTGGTGAGGGCAACATCAAAGTCCCCATGGGTCTGCATCATGCTGCCTGCTGCCAAGATGGCCTGAAAAAACATGGCACATAGGAAAGTCAGTGATTCGGTCATTACCAAAAGGCTCTTTTGGGGCAGTACAGAAAAAGAAAAGATAAAATGTTACTGACTTTACCCTGTCCATTTGTTTTTCTACTTCTAGCTAGAGTAGTCTTTCTGGGGGATATTTCAGATTATCTGGGCACTTTCAGCAAAACTGCCTTAAATCTATTCTTTACAGCCCCTGCTTGGTATACCAAATCCTCTAGACACCTACCCCACACCTGTCCTTGGCTAGTTAAGCTACAACTCCTTCCACCACAGAACAGAGGGTGAGTCAGCTTTAGGCATCATCAGTCCAGTTCCTTTCATTTCTATAAGGAAAGGCATCACGGTGGAAAGTTTTCCAAAACTAGCTGAGTCAAGCTCATATACGACTTCCTAGATCAGAACTAAGCTTGTATCTTGTGGTAACAGCAAGGTGGTCTCTATCTCCCTCAATGATACTCATCTACTTGATGATATTCTTTCTCATCCCCAAATTCACACCTGGACAAGAGTTGTAATCTTAAATTCTTTAGAAATATGGAAGGCATTTCACTATAATTATTTTTGATAACATTTGTGGAGGTTTTGCTCATTTCCTAAGTAATACATAACCTTTACCAGCAACACAATTTCACTTACTGTTCGGCTTAAGGCCTGTTATAACAAATGTGTTCTTTTAGAAGAAAAGAAACAGAGCACCAAGACTTTACAATATTTTTAAGTAAGAAGGGCGGCCTCCTCCCCCCCCCCCCCCAAGAAACAAAGTAATTTCTCAGGTATTGAAAATGAAGAAGAAGTCTCCGTGCTTGCTGGGGTCAGACCACCTCTAGGAGCAGTGGGAGTGTCTATGTGTGGGGTTTGACAGCCCTCAATACCTTGTAATTGGTAGGGTCATAAGTCAGTGCATTTCCAAGATGTTCAAATGCCTTCTGGTAGATGCCGAGCTTGGAGGAAAAAGCACACCAGAGAATTTATATCAGAAGGAGAGATGGCAATCAAGGAGTCTAGCCAACCCCTGAACAAAAGCACCATGACGTCTGTGAGTTCTCTTAAAAAGAGTTATAAACATCAGATAAAGAAAGGAAAGCTAAAAATCTCCATATTCCTGCTTACTCTATTTTGTTGATTTGTCCCCTGGTAGGCCAAAATATCTATTTGCCAGGAATCATCTATAACTCGGACACACTAGTGTAATTCCACATTAATGCCTTTTGTCAGGAAATGGGCCGGTTAGCCTCATCTCCCTTGGGGCCAACCTCCCAAGCCAAAACCCAGGAGGACCCATGAATACTGGGTTATGGTCCTGCTTCCTCTTAAAGAAAAATGAAACAGACATAAAGACCACCTTAGAGGCAGAGCTGGAGGCAGGATCACCTGAGCAGGGAACTTGGCTGCTTAGGGATCCCTAGGCCCTGGGTCCTCAGGCTGATATAGAGAAGTGATGGAGTTAAAAGAAGAGACTTTCCTTATTTTGATGTCAGACAAAGTATGCTTTGCCTTCTCTTTCCTGTAGGACCCTGGTTGGGGAGAAGGAGCAAAAGAAATGGCTTTGCCCCAAAGCCCTAGGGATTGGTGACATGTATCACAATTTTGCCTCTCCATAACAACATAACAGCCACTCACACCAGACAGTTACTACTCATATATGCTCTTTCTTTGGTTGGATAAGGATTATAATTGCACTGGGCCCAAACAGAACTGCTTCTGACTTGAATGCAGAAGGACATTAAGTTAATTCCTTTAGGAAACAAAGAACATCAAATGCAGAGAGCAAGATTCACGTGCTTCATATGACCTTAGTAAAATGTGTCCAAGTAATTTCAAAATGCAGGGAAACCTCCAAACACACAAATCCAAAGGCATCTCTAACGTCAGTGCATGAATGAGTAAAGGGTCTTCATTACCTGTAAGTAGAGTAATCCTAAAGTTGTAAGAAGTTCTGTATTTTCTGGTGAGAACCTGCAACACAGAGAGCAGTTTTGTTTGGAGGGAAACGTGATGTATATGAGAGGCACTGAGACACATGCACAGTCATCTGCATTCATGTAGCACCTGAGAGACTCTTTTACATCTCCTAGTCTTCATGGAATTTCTTAAGGCAATTTAGGAATTTCCTTCAAAATGAGTCACCTCAACTCTGGCTATAGGGAGGACTGCTCAAGCAAGAAAGAAATGGGACTTAGAATCCAGACTCCATTCTCAGAGCTAAAAGGCCTAAGTCCTTTAGGAAGAAAGAAACTATAGAATGTTTTGTGTGACTATCTTGATGACACGTACAGAATTAAAGAACAACGCTCATAAACCAAGTTAGTTTTGAATACATGCTGTTTTGGCCAGGTTCTCTCTTGTGGGATTATTTTTTTTTCTGTTCCCCCTGTGCTCACATTGTCAACAAGCATAATTTCCTATGTAATTTAGGATCCCAACGCCCTTAATGCTCTGCTCTCCAATTTAAACAAAAAGCTATAGCAAATAGCCAAACTAAACAAAAGAAGAGAGATGTAGCCACCAGCCCTAGGAAAGAATTAGCCACGGGCTTTTGGGAGTAAACACTGGCTGAAGTAAAAAAATTATCTGACTTCCCAATCCCTCACTGATACTTATCTTTGTCACAAAACCCAAACAACACTAAGCTGAGATGATCTGACTATAGGATCTCAGGCAGTTGCCTTGCCAAAAGGCAAGGAACAGTGTTTCCTGCTTCTAAGGAGTGAGGGAGGGGGCTGATTACCTGTGGGAACACTAGAACCCAAGAGCAAAGCACTAGCTAGGGGCGCCTGAGCTGGCCAAACCAAGCTCACTCAGTTCAAATGAGTATTTGCCTTTCATGCTCTGCCATAATAAATTCCCATTTGCTCACCTCTCTCCTAACAAGCAAGAAAGTAGCTTTTATGATTCTGGCGGCATCCATGCCCCCTGAGAAATATGACTCCCCTCCCTAAAGCTGTGGATCATGGACAAAGGTCTGTACATTCTTGGTGAGGGGCTCCAAATGTTCCATGACCCCTGGTTTCTCTTGGGGATTTTAGTGAGTTAAGTCCTTGACCTGTTCACTGGAAGAATGTCGACCTTGGGACTTACTTATGTGCACTAATCTCAAAGAGCCAACTTCTAGAAGGCAGGGATCAGGGATCAGAGCTACCACTGTGCATCACTGGTAGAGAGGCACTTCACATATGCTACACAGCACCTTCCTAACTGCCCCCACAAACTTAATCATGCCTCTTGATGGCAAAAATCTCTATTTTGTAACTTAACCAAGGGATTTTTGTGTATTTTTAGAAACAAAGTGTGGTTGAAGAAAATTCAGAAAGTGGTCACGTGACTGGTATAACCAAAAAATTTACTGCCATGAAGAAAGCAAAGGTGATAAACAAATTAACAGAAACTGAAATTTAGTTCACAGTCAGATTATCAGGAATCACAGGCCTTGAACCACACACCTAACAAATGAGACACTAAAGCATTTTGCTACAGCTGTTCTACAAGAAACTTAAGACCCTATGTAGAAAAGACAAGACAATGTATTCCTAGAGAGGAAACATGGAACACCATCATGGTAAAGTTAGTCAGTTCCATTAATAACAGGAGTTTGGCCTACCCTCATGAAATTAAAAAACAAACAAACATATATATATATATAGGTTTTATTCTAAGAAGGCCAGATGTTCATTGCTGACTCAGGAGACTGACCCCAAAATCCATTCTCTCCTTCCTCCTGGGCACGTCTACCCATTTCCCTTGCAGCTGGGTGTGGCCACCTGACTAACTGCAAGTGACAAATGTGAGGAAGAATGATGTATGCAACTTCCGGGTCATTTAAATCTTACTACCATCTGCTTCTTTACTTAATGTCCCACAGTTCCTCTCCCCACCATAGCCTAGAACTTGCACGTTACAGTAACTCAGCTTCAACCATGCAGGTGAAGACAATGACCTACAGAATGGTGGGTCAATAAGGAAGGAAACTGGATCCCTTGACCTTGTAGAACAGGTCAACTAGCCTAGACCAACCATAGGTGAGAAACTGTTACATGAGAAACAACTCTACCTTATTTAAGCCACTGGGATTAACCTTAACCTCAGCTTAATCTTTACTCTAACTCACACAAGTAGTAGCCTTATATATTCTCTCTTAGGCTTGGGAGTTTGCATGTCTGCTCCCATTGTTTTTTAGTTTCTCATTGCTCTAAAGGACAGAGACATACTTACTCTACTGCTTTCTTGTAGATTTCGATGGCCTTGTCCAAGTCTCCCTCCAGCAAGTAGATCTTCCCCAGCATTATGTAAGTCAGATCATGCTTGTTAAGCTGTAGTGCATTGTTCAACTGGTCTTCTGCCTAACAAGGTTGATGGAGTGAAGAGAACCAAATCATTACCACTGAAAGGTAAAAAGACAATGGCTTTGTATGGCTAATGTAGAGACAAAGCTCCTGCTGTATTAATTAGTAACCTCACATTTCAGTAAATAACCCCAACTACCAGAAGAACCAAAACATACTACAATGGTGCCTGCTGACAGGACAGCCGACAACATGGGGTATATATCTCTAGAGACACTTGGGAGAGTTTATATGAGATGATTAACCTTTCTGAGCATTTTCTACTTCTTGACATTCATACCCATAACTCAGATTTTGTAAGTCAAAAGGGACATCATGGTACAGTGTAGGGTACTGCACCGAATTCATTCCCGGCAGCACCACTGACCAACTGTACAATCTTCCCCACCAAGATGATGATGAATGAATGAATAAATTATTCTTTTATTCACTCATCAAATATTCATTGAGTACCTGCTATTCTAGGTTCTAAGGACACTAGAGTTAACAAAACAAACTCCTTGCTTGGGAGGAACTTAGTAGATAATCAAAAGGTCTTCATTTAGTCATTCACTGAATCAACAAGTATGTGTATAAATGCCAGGTACTGTATTTTACTTAGCTTTACAGTAAAATCTAAGTATACAGTAAAATCTAAGTTAGCTTTAAAGTAAAATCTAAGTATAATTCTCCTCCACAGTACAGGTCCATCCAAAGATGGACCTTAGGCTCAGAAAAACCCTATGAATAAAAATGTACTTTTTGGAATATTCACTAAAGAAAAAAACTTTCCAACATGGTATATAAAACTGTAATCTGTCTAGAAAACCTAAGGAGCCCACTTAAATATATATATATATATATATATATAATGTTTTATATACATACATACACATAGATATGTGTATATATACAATATATATAAAATAAATATTTTAATTATGTATCTCACAGGAGAAAAAGTTATACCTCAACTGCTGGTGTAGCCTTTATTTTTTCACACCCTTGAGGAACAGATTAGGTTGTACTAGGTTACAAATGGACTAAATTAAACATTGTCAAATGGGTATTAACCTATTCAGATTCTCAGTCTTGTCAGCAATAGGGAAAGAAGAATGAAACTTGACAGTCACTAAATGGGAGCTTTATCAAGGGGATTCTCCCCAGCCCTACCATCATTAACTTTCAGAGCTCTCAAAAACTTAGCCTATCCCTCAATGAAGGTACTTTTCTTCTCTCTCTGAGTACCAAGGTCAGCTCAAATTGTTTTGTCTGATACAAGAACTTGGAGCCCACAGCTTAAACACAATGAAATATAAATTCTCATCATGGAAAATACACTTAAAATGTGGAAACTCAGAAATCAGATCCACTTAAAGTTTAAAATTCATTTCCAACGTCCTTAAAACTAAAATAAGGACGTTATTTAGAGCATAAGATAGCTGTCAGAGCATAAGACAGCTCACGTGGTCGTGATTACACCTTTAGGACTTGAGGGTCCATTTTTTGATATCTAAGTTTTATTGAATATTTGTTTCTATTCTGGGAAATTAAACAAGGGGTAGAGAAAAACATGAGAGGAGAAAAGCAATTAGATTCCATTTTCTCAATATTTCCAAGATTTTTCCATTTTCTTGTTAAAAGCAGAAAAAAACAGATGGATACTGGCAAATGAGGAGGGAAACAAACATGGGGGCAAATATATAAGGCACTGTGAATTTTCACATTCAAGCTAACTGCACTTAACCATAAGCTAAGGGGATAGCTTTGTTCTTGGGAAATGTACATGTCAGTATTAAATTTTCAGGGAATGTAATATATACAAACTTCACTCCAGTGTTCAGAAAATGGATTGACAGATGAATAGATAGAGTGATGTGGCAAACGTGGCACAACACTGAAATTAGTGGATCTGAGTATCTGGGGATGGAGAGATACTGGAAAAGGGTATACTGGAGTTTTCTGTATGGGGCTGGCATTATTTTTGTTACTGTCCTGTAAGTTCCAAAATATTTTAAAATAAAAAGTTAAAGAGAGAAAGAACCACCACCCTTGGCACTAGAAATAATACAAATAGTACAAAAAAAAGCAATGGCCCCTCTGAAATAAGTATACCTCAGAGAAATCCCTGGCCAACTGGTCAACTGCTACCACCATTTCTATAAATTACCTTGTTGAACTGCTTCAGATAAATGTAACAAACTCCTAGGTTATGACAAATCTCCTATACACAAAAGAAAGGGAAAGAGCTTAGGTGTAATTCTACAGTAGGGATTAGAATGAAACAACAAGCATCTAGAGATTGTTAAAAGTCTAAACTTTAAAACATAGTTTTTTTTACTAGAGTTCATACTTAATACAAACATATTTAATTCTATAAACTGGGTTCCTTAACATGTAAAAAAAAAAATACAGATCATAAGAGATAAAAGCAGAATAAACAGGTCATCTTCCTGGATCTATAGGGTACCTACTCTGCCCAATCCCATTCCCTTTTCTCTAAATGCTGCTCATACTACTTCTACACTGTTTGAGCCCTCTTCTCAAAAAAGACTATCCACGGCCCCTGCTGAGAGAGTGGCTGACCACACAGCTCCACCCCTAAAGTCATACGTTCCTGGACACCTGAGTAAATAGTATTCCTTTTCTTAAGAATCTAGTATTGCACAGAGCCAGGATTTACTACGCTGTATGGACTTGGGGGCTGACAGCGCCATCTGGAGGCCGCTATGATGGGATATATGTAAATTTGACAGCAGAGGTGGGCAAACTATGTATGGCCCATAGGCAAAATCTTCCCCTGCCTCTGTTTATAAATAAAGTTTTATCAGAACACACCATGCCCTTACATTTACTATCTACGGCTCTTGTGCACTACAAATACAGAGTTAAGTAGTTGTGACAGAGGCTATATACAGCCACAAAGTTTTAAATATTTACTATCTGGCCCTTCAGAGAAAAAGTTTGCCAAACCCTGTGTAGGCACTCCAAATCAAGCTCTATGTTAGATAATTTTCGTATATATAACCTTTATCTTCCCACCAAATCTGAACATAGGTATAATTATTCCATTTCACAGATAAGGAAATTGAAGCTCAGAGAGGTGAAGTGGCTTGTCTAAGCTAGCAGAGTTAGAAAGTATCAGTACTAGAATTTTTTTCTCTCTTTTTTAGTTTTTATTAAGGAGAATTTCAAACATACAAATGTTGAGAGAATGACCACGTACTTATCATCTTGTCCCAATAACCAGGCACTGAATATACAAATGTACAATGACCTAGAAAGTCTGGCCCAGTACCTGCAACAACAACCCCTGTAACAATCGACCCAAAATAGCCAGGACTTGATTGATAACTGGCAGTTTCCCTAATTTTTGCCCCTGCTTCCAACTTAGGACCAACCAGAGAAAGCTAAATATGCTCCCCTACCCAATCACATAGGGTGCCCTACTTTTAGTTAGCCTGCCTCCAGCCTCCCTACGCCAAGAACCCCCAATTAGGGCATACCTGAAGTCTTCCCTTTTTTCTACTATAAAGCTTTCCTACTCCTTTGCCTGCTTTTGAGTTTCTGCCAAACACAAATGATGATGGCTGACCTCTTTACTATAGCAAGCCCTGAATAAATAGCCTTTGTTTTTTCTCATTTGGGTATTCTTTATTTCCACACTGTCAACCTGTTGCCAATCCATGCCCCATCTATTACCACTACATTTGTATTAATTTGAAATAAATCCTAGCTAACATTTCATTTACAAATATTTCAGTACATGTTTCTTTCTAGAAGAGAAGGCCTTTTCCTTAACCTATTCACAATACCATTATACACATGAAAAAAAATCCAGCAATTGCTTAATATCAGATATTGAGTCATATTCAAATTTCCAACTTTCTCATCAATGTCTCACATTAAAAAAATAATGTTCTAAGAGTAGATGTAGTCAAGTAGTTGAGCACATGCTATCCATGTATGAGGTCCCAGGTTCGATCCCCAGTACCTCCTAAAAACAACAACAAAACAAATGAAAAAACCAACTTTCATTGGGGAGCGGATGTAGCTCAGTGGTTGAGAGCCTGCTTCCCATGTACTAGGTCCTGGGTTCAATCCCCAGTACCTCCTAAAAAAAAAAAAAAAAAAAAAATCTGTCTTAAGTCAGTATCCAATTAAGGTCCATACATTGCAAAGCACTGGGACTTGAACCCAGGCCTGCCCCTAAGACTTGTGTAGTTTTCACTTCATTGAGCACATGGAGCTAGAGGGGAGAGATATAGCCCTTCTTAGCCTTTAAATTTCCTAAAGGCTAACTGAACTCTAGCCTTCTGAAATCATTTGCCATAGATATTATTTCAGAAAGCAGCAGCAATAAGCCTTAAATAAACTGACAGGAAAGGAAATCTGAAAAGGAAATTAGAACAAAATAGAATTAATCCTGTCTTTCAGAGAGTGAGGGAATCAGCAGGCATCCTGAGAAGGCAGCTGATACAGTAGAATGATCACAGGCCTAGAATGAGGAATCCTCAATTCTGGTTCTCATTCTGTCACTACCTCACTGTGCACTTTTCAGCAAGTCATTCCGATATCCTAAGCCTCAGCTTCCCCACTTGTCAATAGGGGAAAATTTGTCCTACTTAGCAGAGTTGTTCCAAGTATCAAGTAAGAAATGGCAGGAGGAATTATTATTTTCCTGTTATAGCCAGACCACAGGATACCCTTATGAGTCCAAGAAAGTAGGGCTACAAGGTTCTCTACAGGCCATAGGCATCAGTGAAGTAGGAAGGGCAGAATTCGAATGTCTGGCTGTTTGGGAATGGCCACCTCTGTTGGCAGCCACAGAATGGATATACCAAGTCAATCAGTAATACAGAATGAGCTGGATGGATTAATTGACACTTTCCCATTTCCTGCCACCCAGAACCTTCCTATTTCACCTTTTCATTATCATCCTCCATGGATTATTCTGCTCAGTCCCTCAAACTGGTTTTCCCTAGAGTTCCATCCTCAGGTCACTGCAGAGTGACTTCATTCAGTTTCACTGTATACCTACCTAGAATACTGTAAGAAGTAGAGCTGCAGCAGTCATCTTGAAACCATGAGGGAGAAGGCTCAGCCAGACATCACTGAAACCAATGCCAGCAACTACTAAATTGGACTTTTTGTGTCATGAGAAAAAACAAACAAACAAAAAAAAACCCACCCTAATTTGTAAAGCCAATGTTTAGTCAAATTTTCTGTTGCAGTTATAATTCCTCACATACAAAGAGAGACAACAAAGGGGAAAAATAATCAAAGAACTACCCAAAGAAAATTTCTTGAACCAAAGAAATGGCAAGGGTCTTCAGAGTGAAAGAATCAACTGAATGTCAAAGACAGAGGTTAAAAAAAAGTAAAAGAAACACATCTAGATGCTTATTGCTGACATTTTGGTACTCCCATGATAAAGAGAAAATCCTCAAAGCTTCTAGAGAGAAAAGTGGGGTTATCAACAAGAATAAGGCTGGTAAGAGACTGCTCATGAGCAACAATGACTTCTAGAAAAATCATGGAGCGATGTCTGCAAAGGTATAAGGAAACATGATTTCTGACCCTTTTCCTAGCCAAATCACCAATCACACTGAGGATAAAATAAAGACATTTGGCATGTAAGAATTCAGAAATAATAACATAAGACAGCCATATGATAAATGGAACCATTAGCATGTTTACTAATAAAAAAAAATGAAAGTTCCCTGCTTACCCAATCTTTCTGGTTAAGTTTAGCTGCTTCATTATATACTTCGATGGCAGCTTTATGTTTTCCCAAAAGAAATCTGTGGGATAAGTACATTATCCATAATTATTACTTCAAAGCTCTTATAAGACTAACCCCCAAAGCCCCACATTAACTCATATTCCATTCATAGCAAGGAGTATTGGAAGCCTCTTTCCTATGAGCTAGTTGTGCTGCTTTGGCCAATAAAGTTCCTGTTCACCAGCAGCAGAAGTACTCTTGTTAGGGAATGCACTGCCAGCTGTTCTGTGACCTTGATCCCATTTTACACATCTTAATGGAAGTCTTGTAATGCCCCACCTCCCATAATGTACTACAAATGTAAACCAAAAAATAAACAAGCCAATTATATACCATGTTAAGCAATAATTGCCATCATTTATCATCATCATCCATTAGGGACATGCCCTTCCCTCTTGAGTCTAAATCTCTTTCCTTGACCTTGAGTTTGGAAAGAAACAGGAAAACAAAGGCTCTATGCACAAGATGAAGCAGGTATGATAATGTAGGTGTGATGGTTAGGCTCATGTGTCAATTTGGCCAGTTAATGGTACCTGATTGGTCAAGCAAGCACTGGCCTAAGTGTTACTGTGAGGACATTTCATGGACTTAAATTATTAGTAAGATGATTACATCTATGGCTGATTATTCAGCAATGAGAGACGTCTCATCCAAAGAGTTGAAGGCCTTAAGAGGAGAAATGATGATTTCAGCAATCAGAAGAGAGAATTTTCACCTCTACTTCTGCCAGCCATCTCCTCCTGGGGAATTGAAATTTGGACTTGTGCAACCCCACAATCGCTGAGACAATTTTATAAAATATCATACTATTTACAGATATCTTCTGTTGGTCTGTTTCCCTAGAGAACCATGACCAATACAGTAGGTAAGCAATAGAGATGACTTACACTTTACTACTCTGGAAAGGCGGTATACTTAATAGCTTATAAAAACTTTGGAGGTTGCCTGCATCTTAGGAGCCTTCAGGCTCTTATTCAACAAACAGTTAGTGAAAAACTATTGAAATCAAGTATTATGCTAAGTGTTAAAAAACAGTAGATGAGAAAAATTTCACGGGTTGCCAATATGATTAGGAGACTCAAAGCACAAAATGCCTTTTTTTACATGGTAAATAGTATCAGTGTTTTCCCATCAAACTAGAATATACATTGTTTGTAATACTCAGTTCCTTAATACTAGCTATCCTGTTTTCTCAAATTTCAAAATTAATCCACACTCTTCAAAAGTGAATCCCAAAATATCTATTAAACCACATTGCCTTCTATATCAAATAATCAGGCTGCCAGCAGCAGCCTCTGCCTGAGACTGCATTTCACATTGTCCTCGGTGAGTACCCAAGGGCCCCCAGGCTGCCAATACTCACAAAGATCTGGCCACTTGCTTGAGATTGTCAGCACACTGAGGGCTGAGGACAGCACATGTCTGAAAGAGTTCTAGAGATTCTTGGATACTTCCTTCCAGGCGAAATATCAATGCTGCCAAGAAATAGAAAACACAGAAAACAAAACTTTATCCTGGGAAGAATGGAGCCCTGGCATCAGAGAGGTGGGAAATCATAGAAGAAAACCTGAGGATAACGGTATCTTTAATACAAACAGAAATGACTTCAGATAGGTTATATATGCAAAGTGCCACTTGAAACAAGCAGTAAAGTTGCTGACAAGCTAAAAACTCTTTTAAAGTAAGGTAGCTCAAACCTTACTCCTCCACTCTCAGCATCCACCACACAGATAACTGGGTGCTTTGCAAATCATCTCATGAACTCTGATGTGAGTTTACAGCTACAAAGGCTGGGCTTTTTTGTGCTTTCCCATCAGATTATTATGATAATTCAGACTTCCACCTAATAGTTTTCAGAGAACCCCAAATGGGTAAGTAGAACCAATACTACACATCCAACAAGGAGATTCTGGCAAAGAATACAGTTCGGACTTTGGTTTTCAGTATAGCAATTTTTCCAATAAGAATTTTTCCTTCACCTAAGTTCAGAAAGATATACATGCTTAAATGTTATTGGGCATTTAAAGTCTAGAACTTGTGATGCTGGGATTAAAAGAGCTTTTTTAATTTGCCATGATGTGTCAATTTCTTATCAATTATGTCAGAAAGTTGTGCTATTTGGTGACTACAAATGCAATATGGTAAGATCATTTGTTTACACCAAAGAGCCAATAATAAAGATCCTGGAAAAAGTAAGGATGCTGCTACTTTGGGCATTAAAGAGTAAGAAGTCAGTCAGTAGTTCCTGATGAATTTAGTTTATCCTCTGCTTTATTTTCTCCTCCATCCTGATTCACCTT
Source organism: Tolypeutes matacus (assembly GCA_026826555.1). Lineage (NCBI taxonomy): Eukaryota > Metazoa > Chordata > Mammalia > Cingulata > Chlamyphoridae > Tolypeutes > Tolypeutes matacus. Next base: position 7,091,733 of record JAKSZT010054396.1, read on the forward strand.
ACAAAAATCCTCAAGCTTTCTCTCATCTCTTTTAGTTTGACTACAAGGAACCCTTCCAAAAGCATCTTCAGGCCTTGAAATCACTGCATGAGGCAGTTTCCTAAACATCCATTATGAAAAACACTGGCCAGAAACTAAAAAAGGGATGAAGAATGACAGCAAACTTTTTTAAAAAAAGAGTAATAGTAATTTCTGAAGTCAAACCTAGCACAAGAATTATGTTCATATTTCCAAAAGAGAATACTGAATAAGACCTTTATTGAATTTACTTGAATTTAAGTATTTCATAAGTTGTTTTGTATCCTTCAAGAAGCTAGGCATAGTGTCCATTTCATAGTAAGAAGAGAAGAAATACATGTGTCTTACCTTGGACGTAAATAGCATATTCACACAACCCTTGAGTCTCTTGAAGCTGTTCTTTGATAACAGCCTGAAAGAGGAAGAAAAATATTTCTAAGTAGTGGTTAAGTATCTTTAAGAAAAGGTAGATATGAACAAGGGACATATATAAGAAACCCAGGATACTAATAATGACTAATAAAGTAGTTTATTCAGAATGTTTTAAAATCTCAACTTCTCCTTATGATTAGGTATTGTAGAACAGGAGTTGGCAAACTACAGCCTGTGGGGCAAATCTGACCCATGGTCTGTTTCTAGACAGCCCTTAAGCTAAGAATGCTTTTTTTTTTTTTTTTTTAAGATTTTTTTTAATTTATCCCATGCTCCCTCGTGTTTGTGGTCGCTGTCTGCTCTCTGCATCCATTTGCTGTGTGCTCTCTGTGTCTGCTCGTCTTCTCTTTAGGAGGCACTGGGAACTGAACCCATGACCTTCCATGTGCAAGAGAGGCACTCAACCACCTGAGCTACCTCAGCTCCCTGGTTTGTTGTGTCTCTCATTGTCTTTCCTCTTTGTGTCTCTTTTGTTGTGTCATATTGTTGCGTCAGCTCGCCGTGCCTGCCCGCTGTGCCAGCTTGCCTTCTCCAGGAGATACTGGGACCCAAACCCGGGACATCCCATGTGGTAGGTGGAAGCCCAATCGCTTGAGCCATATCCACTGCCCAAGAAGGCTTTTTATATTTGTAAAGAGTTATAGAAAAAAAGAAGAAGAAGAATATGCAGCAGAGATTGTATGTGGCCTGCAGAGCCTAAAATGTTTACTATCTGGCCCCTTATAGACAAAGTTTGCCAGCCCCTGCCTAGAATCTAACTAGACACAAGGCACACTCAGAAAATATGAAAACATTTCTAAACAAATTGTAGGTGTTAGGGACTCTCTGATGAGAGAGTCAGACACAGAAGACTTTCAAAAGCCAGGCTAAAAAGTTTGAGGACAATGGGAAACCCTTGGTGGGTTTTAAGTGTTGAGTAACCTGATCCTGTTGGCTTTACAGAAAAAACATTTTTGGATCATTGTTGAAAGTAGATTGAAAGGCGATTAATCAAGATTAGAGGCAAGGAGAATGGGAGAGAAATTCTTATGGTAATTTAAATAAAAATAATAGGGATTGACTAAGGAAAAGGAAGGGGGGAAAAGTAGAAAATTTCAAGAGATACTAAAAGAAGAATCTCCAGAAGTTGAGGATTATCTATATTGAGGAGAAAAGAATCGGGATTCTAACATGGATGGCTGGGTGAATGATTGTACCCCATCCCTGAGATAGGGTACAGTAGTAGAAGGAATAGGTTTGGAAACGAAGTAGATAAATTCAACTACCAAAATGATGAATTTGAAATGTTTGTGAGGCATTTGGTAGGTATCAAACTGGTCTGGAAATCAGGAGGTAGAATAAGCAGAGAAGGGGTCAAGGATAGGATCCTGGTAACATAACCAACTCTTCAGAAATGAGCAGAAGAAGAAAAGCCCAAAAAGGAACTTGAAAAGTTGTCAAAAAAGCAAAAGTGAGACCAGGAAATGGTAATATAAAAAGGAAAGAAAGAGATGCTTTCAAAACTCATAATGGTACTAAATATGCCATGGGTATAAATTTAAAAATCGCAAACTTAGAAACATTACAAAGCTCTGAATGCCAAAAAAAGCCAATACCAAAGGTATATTTTGCATGTTAATACTATTGTCTGCCGGTAAGTATGTAACAACATATATGGTAAATTATCAAAGACAGAGTTTTTTAACCTCCAAATACAAATGGTTTTTAACAATATGAATGATGCTCAATTTCACCTATAAGAGGAATATAAAATAAAACTCGATGAGATATTTTTCACCTATCCAAAGTTAAAAAAGTTAGTTAATACGCTATGTTGCACATCTGCCCTCCACTGTGAGACCAATATGTCCCAGAGAGTGGCTGCTCCTTCAGTCTGGTCTTCAAATGAGAAGACATATAGAGCATTCCAAGACCCAACCCACAGCCTGGAGTTAAATCCAGCCAACCCAGAGCCAATCTGGAGACCCACGAGAAATAAATCATGTCTACTGTTGGGTGTCACTGACAATTTGAGGTTGTTTGTTAAGAAGCATTATCATAGCAAAAACTAATACAGAAAGACTGGGGGAAAAGGAATTCATACATTAGTAGTGGGAAAGAAACTGTCAAGAATTCTGTGTGGCAGACACTTTTAGTTGCCTACCAAACATCCTGAATTTCATTTTCTTTATTATTGTAATTTCTCACCTTGCATGCTTCATAATCCTTCCGGATATAGTGGAGATGTATCAACCAGTTCTGCTTCTCTAAAATAGGAAACTCTGGAGCTTGGTAGCATATTTTGACAAAACAAGCAACACAGTCATTGTTAGATTTTTTTTTTTAACTTTAGCATGGTCCTCATGTCTAAACTAACAAGCATATTGCAATATCATATTAAATTCTTCACGCTGCTATCAAAAGAATATATTATAGAGCATCAAAAATGTATAGATTATTAAATAAAGATACCTGTCTTATTACACATTGAATATATACTTCCCCTTGAGATTGTGTAGTTTATGTCAGTTTCTCAAATGATAACTTGGTCTGAAAAAACTAAAATTATTCTTTAACTCTTCTTCCTCCTCTGTCTCTCATGCTCCTTGGTTAAAGAAGGTGAATAGGCAGACTTTCTAAAGGGGATTTCAGGAGTGTTACTAACAAATTATATATAGCATAATTAATATCACATCTGGATGATGAGAGTACCAAAAAGTATTTTAAATGGTTAAACACAATATTTAGAAATAGTTCAAATTTGAAACATTATATAGTTGCCCAGGAATGAAAAGATAACAACAACAAAAATCTATTTGAGTCACTGAAAATGACTCATGATATAGAGACCATAAAATGAGATGCCTGCCCATTGCAATTCAAAAACTTAAACTGCAAGAAAAATTCATTAAGATATTACTTTTCTATGCTAACAAGGAGGAGAAAGATCCACACTGACCACAGAATAATGGTGACCATGAGGAAGGGCGAGGGAGGAATGGGATTAGGGAAAGATAAAAAGACTTCCATGCTTTCTCTGATGTTTGGTTTCTGAAAAATACAAAAGCTCTAAAGTAAATATGGTTAAATGTTTTTATTTATTAAAGCTGGCCAGTATAAAGTACACAAGTATTTATATTATTTTCTGTACTTAAATTTATATTTGGGATATTTCCTGATTTTTAAAAATGTAAAAGGAAAGGTAAAGCAAGGGAAGAGAGGGAAATGATTTGTAATTCATTTTCTAATGTTCCAGAACCTTAGAAGAAACATCAACAGAAAAGCTAAGACTTATGTGTACATAACAAGATAGGAAGGAATAAGCTTACCATGACCCAGAGAGTTAATGTTGCCTGAACACAAAGATTAAAAAGTAATTATCAATAATCTAAGAGTTAAAACCATAAAACTCTTAGAAGAAAAGAGTTTTTCTTGGATTTGACAATATATTTTTATATATGACACCAAAAGCAGGAGCAAAAGAAAAAAATAGATAAATTGGACATCATAAAAATTAAAAACCTTTGTGCAAAGGACATAAAGAAAGGACAACCTGAAGAATGGGAGAAAATATTTGTATATCATAAATCATAAATATCATAAAGGGTCTAGTATCCGGAATATATAAAGAACTCTTACAACTCAACAACAAAAAGATAACCTAATTTAAAAATGAGCAAAGAACTTGAACAGACATTTCTCCAAAGAAGATATTAAATGACTAACAATTCCCTACCCATGGCTCATCTGTCCCTTCTATTTGAACCTATACTTGGTGCTGGAGTTGGTAGGTGTACGTCCAAGAGACTTGAATCTTTGGTCTGTAGATGTGTTGGGCTCACCCAGGACAACTAACAAGGAGGTGAAGATGGACAACCAGCATACCAAGGAAACAAGAGAGCCTACAACTGTAAGCAAGAGAGTCCCATCCATCAGCTGTATGGGATCAAAGCCCCCTCTCAATTAGAGGTGGAGTGGACATCATCATCCCAGAATCCTCAGGACTGTGGAATGAACTATGGACTAGCGTGGACTTACTGGTATTCTACAATAGACTTGTTGTGATTCTAGCAATGGAAGAAATTACAGCATTGATGTGGAGGCAGTGGCCACTAGAGGCTCTGGGGACAGGGGGAGAGAAAGACAGGTGTAATGCAGGGGCTTTTTTGGGACTTGGGAGTTGTACTGAATGGCATTGCAATGGCAGATATTTGCCATTATATATCTTCCCATAGTCTACAGAATTGTGTGGGAGAGGGTATAAATTACAATGTGAATTACGGTCCATGCTCAGTGGCAATGCCCCAGGATGCGTTTATCAATTGCAATGAATGTGCCACACTAATGAAGGATGTTGTTTAAGTAGGAGGGTGTGGGAGGTGTGGGGAGCAGGGCATATGGGAATCCCCATATTTTTTTGTATAACATTTGTGTAATCTAAGTATGTTTAAAAGAATAAAAAAGGGAAGCGGCTGTGGCTCAATCAGTAGGGCTCCCGTTTACCATATGGGAGGCCCCGGGTTCGGTTCCCGGGGCCTCCTGGTGAAGGCAAGCCCGCCCACACGGCGTGGTTAGCTGACCCAGCAAGCACAAGCAGCAAGGGGGGGATAAATGAATAAATAAATAAAATCTTTAAAAAAAAAAAATAATAAAATAAAAAAAATATTTAAAAAAACAAAACAAAACAAATACATGTATATGCATGTTCACAGCAGGACCATTCACAATAGACAAAAGCTGGAAACAGCCCAAATGTCCATCAACAGACAAATGGATAAACAAATTGTGCTATATACATATACTAGGATATTATTCAACCATGAAAAGGAATGAAATACTGATACATGGTACAATGTCATGAATCTTTATGCCAAGTGAAAGAAGCCAGACGCAAAAGATGACATATTGTATGACTCTTTTATATGAAATATCCAGAATAGATGGAACACAGACTGGTGGTTTCCAGGGACTAGGGGAGGAGGAAATGCAGAGCAAATGTTTTATGGGTATATGGTTTCCTCTTGGGGTGATAAGAATGTTTTAAAGCAAGACAGAAGGGGGGCGGCTGTGGCTCGATCAGTGGGGCTCCCGTTTACCATGTGGGAGGCCCCGGGTTCGGTTCCCGGGGCCTCCTGGTGAAGGCAGGCCCGCCCGCGTGGCGTGGTTGGCTGACCCGGTGAGCGCGGGCAGCAGGGGCGGGGATAGATGTATAAATAAATAAAATCTTAAAAAAAAAAAAAAAAAAAAAAAAAGCAAGACAGAAGTAATGACTGCACAACATTGTGAATGCACTAACTGTCACTGAATTGTATGTCATGTGGATTTCAACTATATTTTTAAAAAAGTAATACTTGCAGGAAGATGGCAGACCTAAAAGACAGGATGTTCTTCTGTCCCAGAAAAATAGCTAGAGGATAGGCAGAAACGGCCTGGAAAAAATCTTCTAGGGTTTAGGACACCAGGGGAAAGCTAGACACCACCCAGAACAGAGAAGGGCAAAGGAAAAGAATCGCCATGGCAAAACTGAGTTAAAAACCACAGCTGCAACTGCCAGCATCCACCCTCACCCTATAGACACTTACAAAATCTCAGGCCTTGGGGACCAGCGGCTACAAAGGGGATCCCAGTGACCCAAATGCCCAGGAAAGTGGAGAGAGAGGGACACAGCCTAAGGCTGACTCAGCTTTTGACACACAAATTTGGTGTGCTGTGTCCCATGAGCCCTTCCAGGCCATGTGGGGCTATGCCATTGTTTACCTTGGGAGCCGGCAAGGGACTAAAGAGATCCATCCCTCTCAATCTCCCTTTCTATACAGACCAGGACTGGTTGTTGAGGATGCAGAGAGGAGTGGAATTATTCCCTAACTGGGAAAAGGGAGGTTGGCTGCCAGCAAAGGTTGGAGAACTGCCTCTGAGAAAGTTTGAATTACAAGGTTCTTAGCCTGCAGGCAGGATCCTCTAACACATTGATCCAGTCACTGTTGCAGCAACCTCTCCAACCAGGTTTTGAACTGAGAGTACTGCCTAAGAATGCCATCTGCTGGCAGACCAAGGAAGTACATGTGAGGAAATTAAAAGTAAATGAGGGGCACGGACGTGGCTCAAATGATTGGGCATCCATCTCCCATATGGAGGGACCAGGGTTTGATCCCTGGGACCTCCTGTTAAAAAAAAAAGTAAATGAGGGAAGCAGATGTGGCTCAAGCAGTTGGGCACCTGCTTACCACATAGGAGGTCCTGGGTTCGGTTCCCAGTACCTCATAAAGAAGATGATCAAGACAGGGAGGTGACATGAGGGGCTGGCACGTCGAGCTGACTCAACAAGATGATGCAACAAGATGACACAAATGAACACAATAAGAGACAAAACAAGCAGGGAGCAGATGTGGCTCAAGCGATTGGGCACCTCCCTCTGACATGGGAGGTCCCAGGTTCGGTTCCCAGTGCTGCCTAAAAAGAAGACAAGCAGACATAGTATACAAAGAGCAGACAGCAAGCACAAACAACATGGGGAGGAGAAATAAATAAATAAATCTTTAAAATAAAAAACATCAAGGAAATGAGAGGCTTTTACTAGCCTTTATAGCTTCCCTCACCAATACCCTAGGAAGTGGGTCTGCAACATATTACTTGGTCCATGGCTCGGATTTGAGCAACTAACAGGGACAATCCGCAAGAACCAGAACAGGATGAACCAAGAATCAAAGAACAGCAGTAACACACAGCCTCCCACCACTAAATCCCTACAAAACAGTGAAAAATTGAGCACCTGAGTAATCTCACCATTCTAATCAGATGCCTAAACATCAGCAGAAAATTATAGGCTATACTAAGAAAATGGAAGAAATAGCCCATGAAAAGGAATACATCAAAGCACCAGAAGAGACACAGGATTTGAGACAACTAATCAATGAGATGTACACAAATTTCCAAAATCAAATTAATGAGTTGAAAGACAATATGGCTAAAGAGATAAATGACATCAAGAAGACACTGAGCAAGCACAAAGAAAATTTGAAAACCTGAACAAAAAAGTGACAGAGCTCATGGGAATAAAAGACACAATAGGTGAGATCAAAAACATCCTAGAGGCATACAACAACAGAATCTAAATGATAGAAGAAAGAATAAGTGATAAGAAGACAGAACAGGTGAAATAGAAGAGAGGAAAGAACAGAGAGAGAAAAGAATGGAAAAAATTGAGCAGGGGCTCAGGGAGTTGAATGATAATACGAAATACAACATACTTGTCATAGAGAAGAGAAAGCAGGAGGGGCAGAAAGAGTATTTGAGGAAATAATAGCTGAAAATTTCCCAACTCTCACGAAAGAAATGAATTTACATGTCCAAGAAGCACAGCATACCCCAAATCAGAATAAATCCAGACAGGCCTACTACAAGACACATACTATTCAGAATGTCAAATGTCAAAGATAAAGAAAAAAGTCTGAGAGCAGCAAGAAAGAAGCAAACCATCACATACAAGGGATGCCCAGTAAGACTTAGTGCAGATTTCTCTTCAGAAACCATGGAGGCGAGAAGACAGTGGTATGATACAATTAGGATACTGAAAGAGAAAAACTGCCAGCTGAAAATTCTTTATCCAGCAAAATTGTCTTTCAAATATGAAGGTGAGTTTAAAATATTCCCAAACTAATGGGGGAGGGGTGAGGCAATTACCAAACTTATTTGGAAGGGAAAGTACACTCAAATAGTCAAAAGCATTCTGAAAAAGAACATCAATGTGGGAAGAATTTCACTGCTTGACCTTGAAATATATTACAAGGCTACAGAGGTCAAAACAGCATGGTAGGGGGACGGATGTGGCTCAAATGGTTGGGCCTCTGTCTCCCATATGGAGGGACCTGGGTTTGATACCTGGGACCTCCCGGTAAAAAAACAAAAAAAAAAAAACAAAAAAACAGCATGGTATTGGCATAAAGACAGACACATTGATCAGTGGAACAGAATTGAGAATCTGGAGGGGGAGAATCTGGAGAACAGAATTGAGACTCTGGAGAGCAGAACTGAGAATCCAGAAATAAACTCTCACCTCTACAGTCAACTGTTTTTTTTTTTTAAACATTTTTAAAAATTTATTTCTTCCCCCACCCCCTCGTTGTTTTTGTGCTTGCTGTCTGCTTTCTTTGTTCTTCTGTGTCTGCTTGTCTTCTCTTTAGGTGGCACTGGGAACCGATCCTGGTACCTTCCAGAGTGAGAGAGAGGCGCTCAATCTCTTGTGCCACCTCAGCTCCCTGGTCTGCTGCGTCTCTCATTGTTTTTTCTCTGTGCCTCTTTTTGTTGCATCATTTTGCTGTGCCAGCATTCCACACGGTCCAGCACTCTGTGTGGGCCAGTTCTCCACTCAGGCCAGCTCGCCACATGGGCCAGCTTGCCTTGTTTTTCACCAGGAGGCCCCAGGAATTGAACCCTGGACCTCCTATATGGTAGACAGGAGCCCAATCACTTTAGCCATATCTGTTTCCCCAACAGGTTTTTGACAAACTTATCAAGTCCATGTTGACGGGACAAAACAGTCTCTTCAATAAATGGTGCTGGGAGAACTGGATATCCAAAAACCAAAAGAATGAAAGAGGACCCCTATCTCCTTATACAAGAGTTCTAAGATAACTCTTGAGATAACTCTTAAGAGTGGTGTTATTTACGATTGCCAAAAGCTGGAAGCAACCCAAGTGTCCATCAACCAATGAATGGATAAACAAATGTGATATATTCACACGATGGAAAATTATGCAGCTGTAAGAAAGAAATGAAGTTGTGAAGCATATGACAACATGGATGAACCTGGAGGACATTATGTTGAGTGAAGCAAACCAGACACAAAAGGAAGAATACTGTATGATTGTGTTATTATGAACTAAATATACTGTGTAATTGTGGAGTTAATAACTTGAATATAGGTCACCAGAAAACAGAATGAGGTTCAAGATGGAAAGCTGACGGTTAACTTGTGCAGAATTGGTAAAAAGGATGTATGTTAATCTTTGGAAATGAACAGAATAGTTACATAATGTTTGTAACTAACAGTGTTATTATATGGGTATGAAAGGGATTTAAAAGGAAAATCTAAGGTTACATATATTACTAAAAGGAAAGCTAAAAAATGTAACATGGAATTGTACAGCATAGTAAAGCCGCATGTGAAATATGAATATGGGTAAAACTGCATTTATATGACTGTCTTTCATTGCAGTTTACCCAGCATGACTTTCCTTAGAAGGCCCCTCCATGTGCTGGAGTGGGAGTCTCAATTAACTGAACCCCACCTGAAGAACCAACAGAAGAAAGCTTTGCACCTTTTGTGCCACTGAAGGAGTCTAGAGTAAATGCCGTGGCTGGGGAAAGATTAGGGGGTGGGGCAGGGCTTTCTCTCATTTAGCTTCATGCCCAGTGAGCAGTGTTGTGTCTTTCCTTGCAGCATTTGAAAATGATTTGCTGGAATTACAAAACCAAGTTTTCTTTTAAATTTCAGCTTTGGCTCTGGCTGCTTTTTAGAGTAATGCAAGATAAAATACTTGAGGGCTGAAAATGAAGAGGGGAAAGGGAGACTTGATATTTAAGCAGTTTGAATGGTTTCTTCTCTTTATTTTTAAAGAAATGCACTTGCCTATGATACTGTCTCTCCAGTGAAATGATTACCCCTCCATTACTCTATTGATACAATATTGTGCATGCTAGTGTTGTATTTATATACAATTGCTTGAAATTTATTAACTTACACTGTAGGTGTTATGTATTCCTATAACAAAAATTTAAGTCTTCAACTTTTTTAAAGTTTTGTTGTTGTTGTTTTAATTTAATTTTTCCTTTTGGGGATAAAGTTTGCTCTACCAAATAGTGACCCTAACAAATTGATCTGTTTTGGATGTTGCTATAGTGACATGTAGTTATATATTTTCTTTTTAAAGGGTGGGGTGGGGGAGTAAAAGAAACACCAGTGTTAGCTTAATCTTAATGTCTGGTGTTTGTCAAGGTGAAATTATAACCATTATAGTGTAGGAGAACAATGACTACATTCTCTGAATGGGTCTTTGTCCTTTTTGTCATGTTATGCAATGAGCTATTTTTAAGGTTTAATCAGTGATTATTTTTCCAACTCCATGTTTCTCTAAGAAATTATTTCACACACGGACCATTCTTAGCAGTTTTCCTCAGTGATGGAATATCATGAATGTGAGTCATTATGTAGCTGTCATACATTAAGCAAATAAACTTTCAGATCTGATGTCAAAAAAAAAAAAAAAAAAAAAAAAAAAAAAACTGGGAAACTGAACAAATGTATGTTAATACTAAAAGATGCTAGTATCAGACAAAAAAAGAAACCAGACACAAAGTACTACATATTGTATGACTCCATTTATATAAAGTGTGTAAATATAAATCAAATTATGAAGATGAAATTAGATTACTGGTGATGTAGGGCTGGGGAAGGATTGCTAAGGGGTGTGGAGTTTTTCTTTTTGGTGTAATGAAATGGTTCTAAAATTTTTTGTGGTGCTGAATACACAACATTGTGATTATACTAAACGCTATTGATAAGACACTTTGGATAGATGATATGGTATGTGAATATATCTCAATAACACTGCTTAATAAATAATTGTGTAAGAATATCCAGAAATAACAGCTATGTACAGCAGGAGAAGCAGAGAGATTGAGAGGTGAAGAATTTTCTTGTTTGTTTTTTACTATTGAAATAATGAAAACGCTGTAATAATAACTGAAGTGATGAATGCACAGCCATATGATTGTACCAAATACCACTGATTGTACACTTTGGATGCCTTAATATGTATCAATAAAATAGATTTGTTTATAAAAAGAAAAACAAAGTAATGCTCCTCATTACTTCCCAAGAATAGGACATATGAGTAGAATTTTGTAAAATGAAATTATGACCTAAAGTATGGATATGATTTTATATGCCAGGAGAAGGAAAAAAAGATAATTTAAGTAACTGACTCATCACCTTCCTATTACTCACATTCTGTTAATGGAACCACCCTTCTTCTAGTCAGCAAGGGTCTATTTGAGATTCTTCTCTGACTTTTCTTTCCTTCATTCTCTTTCCCAAGCCCCCATCAATCATCAGATCTTAGCCATTCACTTTCTGCCTAACCACCTCCAGAATTAAATTTCCTCTGTAAAGCCACACAAATCACCAAGGTAAAAGATGGGCATGTGTGTGTGTGTGTAAAGTAGGTAAAGAAGTGCATCGTAATGAACAGTTCTAGGGACAAAAAAGGGCTGAGTAATCTCGAATAACTCTCAATTCCATGACCTATGTCACCTTCCACAAAAGGGAAAAGGGAAAAGGGAAAAGAGAAGGAGGCACTGAACCCTTCTGACGTTACAGTATCGCTAAATATAATTGCTTCTATTGCCTAAAAAAGAAAAATGTATAAAATGCAAATTCTCAAGTTGTGCCTGTTATTTAAATCTCACAATAAAAGACGAGTTATTTTTTTGTGCTCCCTATATGAAAAGTGGAGAAGAAAAATGTTCAATTTGTAAGATAGCACAAGAGCCCAGAGGCTCAAGAAATGGTCTAGGATTAGAAGAAGGAAGGTACTACCAAATTAAAGCTACTAAAGTTCACTTTATGCTCTGGAGTTGTAATCTACCTCAAAGCTGAAAGAACTTTTGCTTCAACAAAGGCTTCAGAGACCTTTCCAATGCCCAATCATTGTCCTATTACCAGTTGTGTGACCTTAGAAAATTTATAGTTCCTCATCTGTAAAGTGGAGATTCATTCAATCATTCATTCATTCAACAAATACTTAATGAGTGCTACCACAAGCCCGGCACTATTTTAGGCACTGGGATACAGTAGGGAATACAAATGATTTCCTGCTTTCATGAAGTTTATAATCAGTGTGTGTGGGAAGATAGTGTAGGGAGTGGTAGTGGAAAGGACAGATGATTATAAAATGAATTGTTATATATTTATGAATGTATTTTTCTATGGAGAAAAATAAAACAGGGAAGAAGGACAAGAAGTGCAGGGCTGGGGGATTCAAATTTTAAATAGAAGGGGTAGGGAATAAAATACCCATCCTCAGAGAGCTGTAACGATAGAATGACTTTAAATATATAAAAAGGTTCAAATAGTACCTGGTACATAGTAAGCACTAAAGAAGTGTTAGCTATTATTGTTGCTGTTACTTTTATTATTATTCTTTAGTTATTCTCAAAGATGAGGGAATTCTGAATACCTTAGAAACCCTTAAAGTCTATGAATTCACAATTAGAATTTTACCTGTAAATCTGTAAGTTGAATTTCTTGTATTCCAAATCATTGCCTGCTCACTCCAGCTCCCCCTGCAGACAGGGATACTAATTCTTATATGCTTTTGCATGTATTATGAGAACTACTTATCTGCAAGATCCTCCAAAAAAGATGGACATATAAATGCAAAGTAAGGCTTCTGTTTTACAGCAAACCAAGGTGATCCTCTCTGATGCTTCACTTTAGGGCCTATATTACCACAGAGGTCAAGCGATTAGCTGATGAGCTTAAACAAGGTAATGCCTTCAGCTGTTTGTGGAAAAAAAAACAAACAAACAAAAAAAAACACCTAGCTCATATCCCCAGCTCCCACCATCACCAAAGCAATGGAGGTAGAAAGGTAGCTACCTGGCATCAATACTTTCTTGCCCCTTCTCTTTTCCTGCCCCCATTCTACTGTCCTGTGACATCTCTTCTCCCTTTTTTACCCTTCAAGGATATGTTAGATTTATATTCTAAACAATTCCATAACTGGATAAACATGACACCTCAAGAATGCTTCTCCCCTGTAATTTTCCCTGGGTGCTAAGTTCTCCTAGGAATGGCCCTATTTCAAACAAACCTTTACCTTAAATTTTTGATTAACGGTATGGAATAGCATTTCCTGGCTATTGAAGACTAAGCAGGAAATCACTGCAGTTTGACTTTGTAGTTACAAAATTTTCTTAAATGACTAGAGCATTCATAAGTACAGTATAAGTGAAGTCTCTTGGCTAAAAGATCTTTTCCAGGGCTAACAGACATGCAGCATAAAAAATTTTTTTATATAGAATTCCAATCTTCACTCAGCACCAGCCTTTCATGGGAGCCAAGGCAACTTTTCTAAACCCCAATTTTTCCCCTATAATTTTACCAGGAAAATTAAGAAAAATCTCAATGTTGCTATTCAATAAATGTTAATTTCTTCATTTTAAACAGGAATTATAACACTTTTCTACCTCAAAATAATGGTTAAGATATCAAAAGATGTCATAAATCTTGAAAATAATGCAAAAGTAAGACATTTTTATTACTATCTTTTTGTGCTCCTTATCAATCAGGATCTAACCAGGAACTCAGAAACAACTTGAAGATTTAAAACAGAGAACTTTAATACAGTGAACAGGTGATGGAAGAAATGAGAGGCCCACCAAGGAACACTGAGACAAACCAGAGGGGAATATGAGCAAAGAGCCACTACCAACCTCTGGGCTGGAGGGATAAACAAAGAGACACGTTGCTACCAGTAATGCAGGGCCGAATTACCAGGAGGAAGCTGAAGACAAGATAGGCCTGACTATAGGAGCAAGAGCAACAGAAGAGATGCTGCCAGAGACCACCCCCGCCACCCCCCACTTCCCCAACTTCCTCCAGAGGAAGGGAGAAAATGCCCTGGCTTCTATTTCCTCCTGCCAGTTCCTCCTGCTCCCTAATCCAGCCAATAAGTGCTGACAGGAATCTGGAAAGGAAAGAAGCCTGCAAGGGCCAGCTCCTCACAATACAAAAGTAAAGAAAGGAAGTATAAGGAATGGTTTTGAGGGCAAATAGGCCTCAGATCAGCAGAAACATCAACTCCAAGAGGAACATAAATGAAGATGAAGTAAAAGACAGGTTGAATTAGTACTGACTGACCCAAAGATACAAACTAGGAGCTAGCTGTTTTGTTTTTTTTTAATTAAGTGCTGCTAACCATTTTATTTGCTTCTCTTGAGCTTAAAATGAGATGAGGAAGGAAAAAAAGTTAGATAAAAGATCAGTTAATTATGGTTTACTGTATATCCCAGATCATTTAAAATTATTTTACTTTCTCAAAACATATTTCATCATTTTTAAGTGTGCTCTGTATTTATATATATTCCAAATGTATTTTATATATGACATATGTATATGTGTCTATGTATGTGTGTAAAGTGTTTTCTCTCCTATTATTCAACTGAATGTTCCCATGAGGCCACTGAGTCAAGCAATTCAAGGACTAGTCCCAAGTTACAAGAAAGGAAGTTGAGCCTCTAGAAGTTAAGTGATTTGCTCACATTCAACAGCTAGTTAATGGAAGAAGATAGGAGTATATCAAAGATCTTCAAGGTTACTGATTACTATACCAAGTTTCTGCCCAATTGTAAAAGACTTTCTAACTTTAAAATGTAATTTTTGGGGGAGCAGATGTAGCTACAAGTGGTTGAGCGCCTGTGTCCCGGGTTCGATCCCCGGTATTTCCTAAAAACAAACAAATGAAAAAAGAAGAAAAACTTTCAATGGGGAGCAGATGTAGCTCAATGGCTGAGTGCCTGCTTCCCATGTACAAGGTCCTGGGTTCAATCTCAGGTACCTCCTTTAAAAAAATGTAATTTCTGAGTGATCAACTAGCCATAACTTAGTAATGCAAAATTAATAATGATTTTAATGTTTTCTATTATTTAAAAAGTTGAGCAAAATTTTTAAAATTTAAAGTAGTAAGATTTTCAAATGGTTTTTAAAAATAAATAGTTTGTTATTTTTAAAGATACACATTTATTGTAAAACAAAATACAAAGGTTACAGAGGGTATTAAATTTTAAAAACCCAAGCCTCTCCCCTTCACCTGAGGTAAACAGTTTCTTGAATATTTCTATAGAATTTCTATGCATTTATAAGCAAATGGGCACATGTGTGTGTTTATACACTTCTATTTCACACAAGGAAATTATACTAAACATATTTAGAAAATTATGTGGTAATATGTTAAACCTAAATATGTCCTTCCCTATGACTCAGCAATCCTACTCCTAGGTACATATATGTACCAAAAAGCATGTAAAAACTCTTCTTGGTGGCATTATTCATAGTATCCCCAAATGAAAATAACCCAAATGTCTATCAGGCAGATGCCCAATGAGGCCTGACCCGCCAGGCTATGGCCATCCCAGGGTGTGCCTGGCTCCTGCACATGTGGCTCTTGGTTGCACAGCCTGCCAGTGGCTGCTCCTCAATGGATGCTAAAACGGAACCTGTGAACTCGTGGAGAGCCAGAGGCTGGGCAGGAGGGGCATGGGCTGGGCCCAGGCAGCGCCAGCACAAGGAGGAGCCAGCCACTGAGCCTGCCAGCACCAGCTCAGAACAGTTATAACAGTCCAGTTCATAAACTTTTCACGCAATTTAGGATACTACAGCTTTATGGAGTGATTTATGAATAAAGCAGCCTCCCATTCAGAATGCAGAAGGGAGCTCTGCCATGAGAGTAGAAAGGGGAAGAATATAGGGCAACTGCAGAAGTAAGCGAGAAAATATTCTAATTGGCTGATGTTAAGTTTTCATTTGACATGGGGAAGAGTCTTACAGAGTGGGGAACAGATATATATCATTTAGTATGGTACTTCCAATCTGATAAGCTATCTCTCCTGGACCAAAACCGGTTTATCTCCAGGTGAGAAGTGACAAGCAATTACTGATGAGGTGGATGGCATTGACGTTTGGGCTAACAGACACATCACAGTTGGGCTGCCATGTATTTTTTTTTTTTTTTTTTTTTTTTTTACCGGGAGGTCCCAGGGATCGAACCCGGGTCCCTCCATATGGGAGACGGACGCCCAACCAGTTGAGCCACATCCGACCCCATGCCATGTATTTTAGATTTGTATTTTTGACAAATCTATGGACAATATGACCATTCAAGAATATGATTCAGTGGCCAAAGCCAGACTGTATATTGATATGGACAAGAACTCCTAAACTAAAATAAATAGGAATATTTTCATGAAACTTTACCTAATTTTTAAATTATTGTTTCTTAATGTAATTAAATGAGAACATGGATGGATTTATTATTAGAATTAGCTTTATTATTTTAATTCACCTTATAAAATGACTGAATTTTGTAGTTCTGAAAATATGCAATCTTCATTTTGGCTAAATTATGAAAATGTCAACCAAATATTAGAAAATAGCTAATTTCATAAAACCTTACATATTTTACATTTGTTTACCTTACATTTGTTTAGTGACTTTAGCAAAATGTTTTCACATAAATCTTACATCTGCTTACTTATAAGGTACATTTTAAAAGGTATTACTATACATATTTGATCTGGATGAAGGCAGGGATCTAAAATGGCCTGTCTACGGCTATATAACTAATGGTACTATAAGCTACATGTTGTCACTACGAGTTAAACATTAAGATTGAAACTGGAGAAATTATGCATATTTGATTTATAGCAGTAATTAAATATGAATGTGTATGGATAAAAATATTTAATTGCTCAGTGAACAATTTCAAGACAATTAGCCTAACTTCAAAGATAGTTAATATTATAAAGAAATATTTCAAAATTTGATTCATTGAAAAGTATAAGTCTGAACACAGGCATTAAAACACTATAGGGAAGCGGCTGTGGCTCAATTGGTGGGGCTCCCGTTAACCATGTGGGAGGCCCCGGGTTCGGTTCCCGGGGCCTCCTCATGGGGGCGGGCCCGCCCGCATGGCGTGGTTGGCTGACCCAGCGAGCACAGGGGGCAAGGGGGGGATAGATGAATAGATGGATAAAATCTTGGAGAAAAAAAAAACACTACAAAAGGGGGGCGGATGAGGCTCAAATGGTTGGGTGTCCGTCTCCCATATGGAGGGACCTGGGTTCGATCCCCGGGACCTCCCGGTAAAAAAAAAAAAACACTATAAAAGAAGTTTGGGGAGCAGATGTGGCTCAAGCAATTGGGCACCCACCTCCCACATGGGAAGTCCCAGGTTTGGTTCCCAGTGCCTCCTAAAGAAGACAAGCAGACACCTCAAAGAGCAGAGGCCACAACCACCACAACAAGTAGACCCTGCAATGAGCAGACACCACAACCAGCAGATGATGCAACCAGCAGAGAACAGAAGTGGCTCGAGCGGTTAGGCACTCACCTACCATATGGGAAGTCTTGGGTTCAGTTCCCGGTGCCTCCTAACAAAAAAAGATGAGCGGACAACAAGCAGACAGACGAGGAAGCCATCTGGGGGAGGGGGAATAAAAATTTTTTTAAATAAAAGAAGTTTGATTTCTGTTTTGACAAAACTGGAGGAATAAACTAAAAATTAGATGTCAAAAAAGGAGTATAATGAATAAATTGTGGTATAGCCCCACAAAAGAATACTATATAACAATGGAGAGAGGAAAAAAAATACAATCCACATACAACCACAAGGATAATTTTAAGCAAAGAAGCCAAATATACAAAAGAGTACATACAGTATTCTTCCATTTATATTAAGTTTGAAAGCAGGCAAAATTATTCTATATGATAGACGTTAGAAGCAAGTAGCCATCTTTGAGAAGGATGGTTAATGACTAGGAAAGGGCTTTAGGGAGGCCTCTGGGACGCTAGTGATGTTTTATATTTTATTCTAGGTGGTGATTACATGGGTAGGTTTGCGGTATAAAAACTTATGGAGCTGTACACTTAAGATTTGTGTACTTTTCTGAATATATGCTGTATTTCAATAAAAATGCATCAAAAATTACTGATAGAACCAAATTAAACACCCCCTCATCAAAAAAATTAATTTCTGCAATTCCAATATGATGAGAAATACAACCAGGAGAAGCTGACACATAACTCAGGCTGGATTAAGGGTTGTAGACAAGAACAAAAGCATTAACCATAAAGGAAAAATAATAAATTAGCCTTCATCAAAATTTAAATTAAGCTGGCCCACGTGGCGAGCTGGCCTGAGAGGAGAGCTGGCCCACGCGGAGTGTTGGCCCACGCAGGAGTGCTAGCGCAGCAAGACGACGCAACAAAGACACAGAGGAGAGACAATAAGAGACACAGCAGACCAGGGAGCTGAGGTGGCGCAAGAGATTGAGCATCTCTCTCCCACTCCGGAAGGTCCCAGGATCTGTTTCTGGTGCCACCTAAAGAGAAGACAAGCAGACACAGAAGACAAAACAACAAGGGGGTGTGGGTAGAAATAAATTAATCTTAAAAAAAAAAAAAAAAAAATCTCAAACACTAAAGTGGAAAATCAATAGTAAAAAACAAAAATTATTAAAAAAAAAAAAAAAAGATGCATTAAAAAGTGAAAAGGCCAGCCACAGCTGGGAAAAAATATTCACAATACACATAATAGACAAAAGACTTGTATCAAGAATATACAGGGAAGCGGACGGTGGCTCAATTGATAGGGCTCCCGTTTACCATATGGGAGGCCCCGGGTTTGGTTCCTGGGGCCACCTGGTGAAGGCAAGCTAGCCCACGAGGAGCAGTGAGCTGACGCAGCAGGACGACCCAGCAAGGGGAGACAAGCAGACACAGAAAAAAACGCACAGCAAATGGACACAGCGAGCACAAGCAGCAAGAGGGGGATAAATGAATAAATAAATATAAAAATCTTTAAAAAAAGAATATACAAAGAATTCCTACAACTCAATGATAAGAAAACAAATAACTCAATTTAAAAATGGGCAAAAGCCTTGAAATGCACTTCACAAAAGAGTTAGCCAATAAGCATATGAAAAGGTGTTCAACATAGTAAGTCATCAAGATAATGAAAATTAAATCACAATAAGCACACTCACCAGCACATCTAATATTAAAAAGACGGCAATACCAAGTATTCTCAAAGATGTAGAGCAACCAGTACTCTCATACATTGCTGGTGGGAGGATAAAATGGTACAACCACTTTAGAAAACCATTTGGCAATTTCTTATAAAGTTAAAACATATACTTTACATATGACCCTACAATTCCACTCTTTACATATTTGCCCAAGAAAAATGAAAATACATGCCACATACACAAAGACATGTAAATGAATATTCAGAGCAGCTTTATTCAAAATACCTAAACACTGGAAACAACACAAATGTTCATCAACAGGAGAATGGATATACAAACTGTGGTATTTGTACAATGGCATATTAGACAGCATTTAAAAAAAAAAAAAATACTAATCCACATAACAACATGGATGGATCTCAAAAACATTTTGTTGACTAAAAGTTGCCAAAAGTTAAATAGTACATACTAAATAATTCCCTTTGTATGAAGTTCAAGCACAGACAAAACTAATCTATAGTGACAGAAATCATAATGGTAGTTGCCTCTGCAGGACTGGCAGGAAGACTGACTGGAAAGGGTCATAAGGAAACTTTGTGGGCAATGAAAATGTTTAACTTCATCTGAGTGATAATTACTTGGGTATATGTTATGTGGAAAAATTCAAGAGCTATGCACTTAAGATTTGTAGATTTTATTAGCATTAAAAAAAAAAGAAGGGAAGCGGTTGTGGCTCAAGTGACTGGGCTTCCGTCTACCATATAGGAAGTCAGGGTTCAGTTCCTGGGTGAAAAGCAAGCTGGCCCACATGGTGAGCTGGCCCGAGCAGAGAGCTGGCCTGCGCAAGAGTGCTGGCCCACGCAGGAGCGCTGGCCTGTGCGGAGAGATGCTGCAGCAAGATGACACAACAAAAAGAGACACAAAGAGACAATAAGTGATACAGCAGACCACGGAGCTAAGGTGCTCAAGTCATTGAGCAGCCTCTCTCCACTCCAGAAGGTCTCAGGATCTGTTCCCGGTGCTGTGTTAAAGACAAGACAAGCAGACACAGAAGAATACACAGAGAGCAGACAGCGAACACAAAACAATGGGGGGGGGGGCGGAATAAATAAATCTTTGGATTGGAAACAAAAAGAAAAAAGAAAACGGAAGAAAAGATGAATACCACCTTACATTTAAATACAAAGACTGTATGTGTATGATTGACCCTTATTATCAGCAGTGATTCTCAACCCAGGCTGCATATCCTAATCACCCGCTGAGCCTTTTAAAAATACCAATGCTTGCCCCATCAATTTAATCAGGGGAGTGATGGGGCCAAAGCCAGACTGCAATAGACTAAGAATAGAGTCAGAGCTGAGGATATGAAGACTATTAAGATAAACTATTCTTTAAAAAAGCAAATCAATGAAAGTCATTCACTACCACAACAGATACAGTGAGGTTAGTTAACTGTTTATCAAAGATGCTGTGGGGTAGAGTTCAGGTGGATTGTGGGTTGAACCAGGTAATATCTAAATTACCTTCTAACTACAATTCTGTGAGCATAGGAGCAAAAACACAGGAAAAAAATTTTAATGAGGTCAAAAGCATGAATCTATAAATCACTACTGGGAACCACATACATATAGTATTTAGTCTATAAAAGATACTGTTATATAGAGGATAGGAAATGACATATATTTTCAGAATATTTATAACTATAACATTACCAATTTCTACAACCTTTAAATTCTTTAAGAAATACTACATATAAAATATTCTAAAAGCAGACCTCAAGCCATAATCAAGTTTCTCACATAGTAAATATATTGTCTCAGGTTGTGGACAAAACTCCTGCAGGGCTACAAGTATCACAAAATATGTAAGGTCTTCAAAGGAGACCCCTTTGAGGGAGGAAATATACCAATGGAGTGAAAATCAATTCACTCACCTCAATGATGGGTAAGGTCCTCAAATGAAAGCCAGATAAAAGTCACCTGAGGTCACATCATGAGGAAAAAGGAAGAGGACTTAAGTAGCCCCAGGTAGGATAGATATTATTTTCTCAAAACCATCCCGTAGTTCTAACAAACTTCTTGAAAAAATTCTGATATATTGACAAAAGTTCCAGGTAAAAAGTTGTTCCACAGTTGGCAACCACCACCTTCAAGACTAAGGAGCCAAACTAGGATGTGGGTGTCTCAAAATGAGAGAGTGGAGGATAGGAGACAACATCCAAATCCAAACTCAGAACTACTTAGTCAAAATATATTTCTTGATTGCTGCTTATTCAAAGTCTCTCTGCTTGCTAATCTATGACCTCTTCATGTTAAACTTACCAAGTTCCTGCCTTCTATTTCCATATATCATACTATTTAACCAAAGCAATAGTTCTCAACCAGGGTCAATTTTGCTCCCCAGGGAATATCTGGCAATGTTTGGAGACATGTTTGATTGTTAAAACTGGGAGGGGTACTACTGGCATCTAGTGGGTAGAGCAGGGAAGATGTTAAGCATCGTATAATACATAGGACAGCCCTCCACAACAAAGAATTATCTGACCCAAAATGTCAGTAGTGCCAGAGATGAGAAACTAGAGGTGCAAAAGAAATATAAGGTTTCACAGTAAGATATGACAGCTTTGTGTTCAAAATACTATAATTTTTAATTTGTCAACTAAAAAGTTCATTAATCCTTAAGGGGGATTTTTTTTTTTCCTCCTTTGTTTATATCTTCCTATATTTTTTCAAATTTCTATAACTAAGCTTATATTGATTTCCTCATCAGAAAACCATACACCCCCTTTTTAAAATAAAGACTATTAATCCTTTCCTTTTGCAGTACAAAGCAGTCTCCTTATTAACAATCTATTTGCCTAAAGACAAATTTTGCTCAGCCAGGCCATGTCTTTATTTTTTTCTACTCACATTTTATCCATTATTGCTCTATATCTGGAGCAGAAGGAATGACCAAAGCTTGAGTTTACTGCATCAGCTTAACTGAAAGCTCAATTTGAACATCAGAATTCAAGAGAAGTTACTGAGTAACATTAAAACAAAGTTTTATCAAAATAATTTTCTGACACCCTATTTTCAGAATCAACCAATTCACATACTAGTACAAAATTTGTGATTCAGATATTTACACAATTTTATTTAAATAACAACAAAAATTTCTTTTTATCATAAAAGGCATAGGGAAGTCAAAGTACTCAGCAGCAGCATTACAAGGAAAGAGTTAGAATAAACACAAAGAAAAACAGATGGAGTACATGATGCTGTAAGCAGCAGAATGCCAGAACTGCTGCTGACTTCTAAAACACTGTGGGAAGTTTCCTGTGCATCCTCACTTGCTGATATATTCTTACATTCCCATCACTTGGTTATCTGACTGTTTTTCTGTGCTTTACAACCAGTATTGATTATCTGACTCCCCAAAATGCATTAGTATCAGGTGATTAATTTGCAGTAATCATTGGTAATCCTATCTCTCTTGTCTATGGCTGGTTCACTGACTGGCAGGCCTATCAATTTGGTCCAATGAAAAGAGATGATTCCTGGGAGGTTCTGTGGGGAAAGGCTATCTTGTTTTTAAAAGTGCACCATGGGACTTGGGAATTGCCCTGAATGACACTGCAATGACAGATATAGGCCATTTTATATCTTCCCATAATCTGCAGAATTGTGTGGGAGAGAGTGTCAACTACGGTGTGAACTACGGTCCATGCTCAGTGGCAATGCCCCGGGATGTGTTTACCAATTGCAATGAATGTGCCACACTAATGAAGGATGTTTATGTCGAAAGTTGTGGGAGGTGTGGGGAGTGGGGCATATGAGAATTCCTATATTTTTTGTGTAACATTTATGTAATTTAAGTATCTTTTTAAAAATGTATTTAAAAAAATAAATGACATGCTCTAATATTGAATGAAGTGATGAATGCACAACTCTGTAACTATCCCAAATGTCACTGACTGAACACTTTAGATGCATTGTATGGTTTATGAATAGGTTTCAATAAAATTGATTTACAATTTTAAAAAAATTTTAAAAGTGCACCATGGGAAGCCAGACCATATCTCTGGCATTGGAAAAATGGAGCCTGCATGCCACTGGCACCTATAATACAGGAAAAGGCAGGCACTGTGGGCAGCAGAAAGGAGAAGCAGGAAGAACTAAGGCCTTGGCAATGTCATTGAGTTGCTGGACCAACTCTAGAGCCCACTCTAATTCTGGACTTCTTCTTATATAAGCCAATAAATTTCCTTAATGTTTAAGCCTCTTTTAGTTAGATTTTCATTTACTGCTAAAAGCAATCCAACTAAAACATAGCCTGAAAACGATCACACTTCCTTCACACAGTCCTATATTCCACATTCCTTACTTTATATGATATTTGGAACATCATAAAAAAGAGAAATGCTGTATTCCATTTGCTAATAAGAATATAAACAGCCGTTTTGTAGAGTAACTTGGCAGAATTATTAAAATTGAAAATGTGTGCATCTTTTTTCCCCAGCAATTCACAAGGACTCGTGTACAAGAATGTCCATTGAAGCAAACTGGTGAAAAATTAGAAACAACCTGAATTTTATCAAAAGAAGAAACTATAATATACCCATAGTATGAAATATTATATTTAAAAAGTAACAAGATGATCTTTACCTACTAACCTAGAAAGCCCTATCTTAAATTTATTGTCTCTCAGTTCTGAAGGCTAGAAGTCCAAAATGATGATGTCAGCAGGACCACGCTCCTCCTTCTCCTCTGGCTTCTGGTGGGTGGCTGGCAATCTACACTATTCTTTGGCTTGTGGAGGCATAACTCAACCTCTGCCTCCATCACATTGTCATCTCTCTCTGTCTCTGTTTTCCTACTTAGGACGATACTAGTCATATTGGATTAGGACCCACCCTAATCTTAAGTAACAATACTTTCAAAGATCCTATTTACAAATGAGTTCACATCCATAGGACCTGGGGTAGACTTGAACATGTCTTTCGTGGGGACACAATTCAATTCGTAACACCCTCTAAGATATACCACCCTAGCAAAATGTGTAAGATAGATACTACGTACATAAAACACCCATACAACACTAAATTATGTATTTCTAGAGATATATACATATACACACACAGTATAAAAGTCTGAATGAAGCATAATAATTGGTTAACAGTAACTACCTCTGGATGGTGATTTAAGGAGTATTTTAATTTTAGACTTCTTTATATTGTTTGAACTTTTTACAAGGATAGATTCATATATGCCTTATGCATTTAAAGTGATATTTAAGCAGTTTAAAAATAAAATCTAAATATCTAAACTTAGACAAAATACACACCACCATAGAAATCTTGAAAATATAGAAAAGAACAAAGAAAAAATAAATCTCCTATATGCCTATCACTCACTGAAAATCATCGTTATCATTTTACCATATTGCCTCAAATCTTTTTCCATGTACACTAAGGTAATTGTTTATAGAGTATTTTAAATCCTGTTTTAAATAGCTGTATAGTACTTATTTGCATGAGGGAATCATTACTTAGCTCTTAACTGTTAAACATGTAAATTGTTTCCAATAGGCCAATACTATAAATAATACTGTAATAAACATCTCTGCTAAAAATATATATATTTGCATATGTTTAGGATACTTTATAGATTCTCAGAACAAAAAGCCCTAGGTTAAACAATATGAACATTTAAAGTTCCAGATGCTTACTGACAAAATTCTACCCAGAAGGATTGTGTCAATTCATATGTGCATTATTTCCTCAAGTGTAAATGTGCCTTATAGGATAATTTTAAAATACGTTTCCACACCATTATTATAACTTACCCATCACTCTAATTCCACATGCTACTTTAAACAGTGAAGGAAAAAGAATGTGATGCTCACCTAAAACTTTCACTCCAATCAATAGGGCCTTCAGGTTATATCAAGACTAGACTCTCATTAGTCCTTTAAATTTGCCTTCCTTTTCAGAATAAGGAGAAAGAAAACAGTGTTCAAAAACTTTTACCTCATTTTTTTTTAAACTAAAGATGCTATTGAACAAGGCTCTTGGGAGCCAAATTTATCAAGAATATTCAGAAATAATCTAAGCATACATCAGTTTAAAAGAAAAAAAAAAAGACCTTTATCAATCACCAAGACGCCTATCTATATTAAAAATGAAAATAATAAACTTTGTTATATGCTTGTGGATTTTATTGGAAAGGCTGTCTCCTACACAAACTCCATTAAAAATAAAAAAACTTTTAAAACAGTACAAAGAATTCCTGTATAACTTTCACCCACGGTCCCCAAATTTTCTTTATGATTCTCTCTCTTAATACTTATACATGTATATATATATTTATGTATATATAAATTTCTGAAACATTGTTCAGAAAGTAAGTTGCAGACAGGATGCTTTTTACTCCTAAAAAAAGTTTACTTTCTAAGAACAAGAATATTCTCCACATAACCATAAAATTATCAAAATTAACATTGATAAAATATTATTAATTCTATAAACGTTACTCAAATTTTGCCAAATATCCTAATAATTTCTTTTATAGCAAAAAAAAAAAAAAAAATTTTTTTTAATTTTAAGAAGTTTTTTAAAAAATGTTTTTCCACTCTAGGATCAAATCCAGGTCTAGGTGTTACATTTGCTATCATTTCTCTTTTTTTGCTTGTTTTTTTTTTTTTTTTTTTTTTTTTTTTTTTTTTACCGGGAGGTCCCGGGGATCGAACCGAAGTACCTCCATATGGGAGATGGACGCCCAACCAGTTGAGCTACATCCAACCCCTATCATTTCTCTTTAATCTTTGTCTTTCATGACTTTGACTTTTTTTTTTTTTTTGAAGAATGCAGGCTAGTTATTTTGTATACTGGACTACAATATGGGTTTGTCTGATATTTCTTGATTAGATTGAAGTCATGTATTTTTGGCAGGAATACCATAAAAATGATGTTAATATATCACATGAGGAGACATAGGATTATGGATTTGTTCCATTACTGTAGGGTTTAACTTTGATCACTTGATTAAGGTGATGTTTGGTAGGTTTCTCCCTTAAAAAGTTACCACTTTTGGGAAACGGATGTGGCTCAAGAGGTTCGGCGTCCGTCTACCATATGGAGAGACCGGGGTTCGATCCCCGGTACCTCCTGTTAAAAAAAAAAAAAAAAAAAAAAAAAAGTTACCACTTTCCCCTTTATAATTAAAAAGTATCTGATGAGAAAATACTGAGACTTATGTAACTATCTTGTTCCCCATCAAACTTTCAAACACTAGGGAAGCAAATGTGGCTTAAACAATTGAGCTTCCGCCCATCACATGGGAGGTCCCAGGTTTGGGTCCCAGTGCCTCCTGGAGAAGGCAACCTGGCATGGCAAGCTGATGCAACAAGATGACAAAACAAAAAAGACACAAAGAGGAAAGACAATGAGAGACACAACAAACCAGGGAGCTAAGGTGGCTCAGGTGATTAAGCACCTCTCTTCCACATGGGAGGTCCCGGGTTCAGTTCCTGGTGCCTCCTAAAGAGAAGATGAGCAGACAGAGATAGCATGCAGCAAACCGACACAGAGAGCAGACAGTGACCACAATGGGGGAAGGGTGAATAAAAAAATAAATCTTTTTAAAAAAAAACTTTCACACACTAGCTTTGTTTTTTTAAAGATTTATTTTATTTTTTTTATTTCTCCCCACCCCACCCCCTCGTGGTTTGCATTCACTGTCTGCTCTCTGTGTCTGTTTGTTGTGTGCTCTCTGTGTCTGCTTGTCTTTTTTTTCAAGGAGGCACTAGGAACCGAACCAGGGACCTCCCATGTGGGAGGGAGGTGCCCAATTGCTTGAGCCACATCCACTCCCTGCTTGTTGGGTCTCTCTTTTTGCCTCCTCGTTGTGTCATCTTGTTGCATCAGCTCCCTGCGTCAGCTTGCTGTCATGCTCATCTTCTTTAGAAGGTACTGGGAACCGAATCTGGGACCTCCCATGTGGAAGGCGGGCGCCCAACTGCTTGAGCCACATCTACTTCCCCACACACTAGTTTTTAACATCCATTGAGGAGTCTTGAATGAATCAATCATTACTAAGATGGTTGCACAATTTTTTTTCCTCCAATTTTATTTCTTCTACATTTATTAGCTGGCATTCTATTATAAAGAAAAGCGTTTTCTTCTTTTTCATTCTCTTTTTTTTTTAAGATTTATTATTTTTTTTATTTCTCCCTGACCCCTAGCTGTTTGTATTTGCTGTGTCCATTTGTTGTGTGCTGGTCTTCTCTTTCTAAGGAGGCACCAGGAACCAAACCCTAGGACCTCCCATGTGGGAGGGAAGCGCCATTCACCTGAGCCACCTCCGCTTTCATCATTCATTTTTGATTCATATATTTATCAGTATAGACTGCTGTATTCTAATTTGATGTATCTGTATAATCCATTACACTATGATTATTTATTTGATGCTTAAATTGCCCCCAAAATGGCCAGTGGTCAATGGCAGTCCTTCACATGGGCTCTTATGTCATTTTAACAAATAAGCATCACTCTATAAGTCCTTCCTTACTTTCTGGCACACAAGATGTTCCAAGAACTTCTTGGACTTTCCTAGTCCTAGCCATAGAATTAACCATTTTTCCAAGGAGCCCTAGTTTGTTTTACTGGAGATGGGATCTAGAAACCAAGATGTGGGCACTAGCATGCTCACAGCTACGAGGGTGGCATTTCTGTTAACCCTTCTCAGTGGAAAGAACTAGGAAAAATAATATATTCTCTAGCTATATATATCTCTACATTAAAAACCATGATACCTCCAATTCTAATCCAATGCCTCAGAGTTCATTCTAGTCTTTTTCCTTTCATTAATGTGTAACTTCCTTATCCAATAGTGAAAAAACTTGACTCTAATAAACCACAGTGTATTTGCTTCTGATTGTAATCTTTTTAAAGGTTTTTTTGGTTTTCTCAATCTTTGTTGATACAAATACATTATTCCTCAAGTCAGAACTACACAAGAAAAGTATACTCAAAGAAGTGTCATTTGCCCCATCCTTTTCACTCCATTCCCACGCAAAATCCCTGTGGATAACCAATCTCATCAGTTTCTGGTATATACTTCTGGTGTTACTTCTTGCAAAAGTAAAGAGATAAAAATATATATATATATTTAATTTCCTCTTCTTTCTTAAAAAAAGGTAATATGCTGCAAATATTCTTTTTCACTTTGCTTTTTTCACATAATATATCTTGGAAATCACTCTAACAAATTACGGAGATCTTCCTTATTCTTTTTCACAGTTGCATAGTACTCTATTATGTACCACAGTGTATTCAAGCACTCTCTTATGTATTGGCATTTAGGATGTATAGTGAATTAAAATAACACAGGGTTTTTTTTTTAGCATCTCAGACCCTGCCATTAATAACATAGGGTCTTTGCTCTGTCATGTTGCCTCAGAATCTCATACCCTGTCTCTAATCCCTCAGTGACCACCTCAACACCTGTTTATACAAGATAAACAGCATCTTACCTAGCTTTGCACCCCTGCAAAAGTCAAATGCAAACTCCCCAATCCCCACTCTTGCTTGACCAACCACTACAGCTCCACCCATGTAACAATATAAAGGCATAGTCCCAGATCCACTATAACCTTTTGTTCCACGGCTGCTTGGTTGAGCCTACCCTCCTAACATTTCCTCATTCGTCTTTGTTCTAGGACATGCAAGGACTAATAAACTTT
This sequence comes from Tolypeutes matacus, assembly GCA_026826555.1. Taxonomy (NCBI): domain Eukaryota; kingdom Metazoa; phylum Chordata; class Mammalia; order Cingulata; family Chlamyphoridae; genus Tolypeutes; species Tolypeutes matacus. The sequence continues at coordinate 7,120,689 of JAKSZT010054396.1, forward strand.
TCTTTCATGCATCTCTGGTGTCACTTGTTGTATTAGTCAGCCAAAGCGGTGCTGATGCAAAATACCAGAAATCTGTTGGCTTTTATAAAGGGTATTTATTTGGGGTAGAAGCTTACAGTTACCAGGCCATAAAGTTTAAGTTACTTCCTTCACCAAAGTCTATTCCCACGTGTTGGAGCAAGATGGCTGCCAGTGTCTGTAAGGGTTCAGGCTTCCTAGGTTCCTCTCTTCCCGGGGCTTGTTTCTCTCCAGGCTCACCTGCTCTGCTCTCTCCCATGTGTTTACTTCCCAGGCTCTTCAAGAACTCCAATCTCCCTTCTCTACGGTGTGGTTTCTCGGTGAGTCCCCACCCACCAAGGGGGCAAGGTCACAACGTCCTACTGACATGGCCCAATCAAAGCCTTAATCATTCTTTTTTTTTTTTAAGATTTTATTTATTTATTCATTTATGCCCCCCCTTGCTGCTTTGCTCGCTGGGTGAGCTAACCACGCCGTGCGGGCGGGCTTGCCTTCACCAGGAGGCCCCGGGAACCGAACCCGGGGCCTCCCATATGGTAAACGGGAGCCCTACTGATTGAGCCACAGCCGCTTCCCACTTAATCATTCTTGAATCAAGTAAAAGTGAAACCTCTGAATCCAATATAATCTAAGGGTATCACTAGCCCAGAGGAACAGACTAGTTTACAAACATAATCAGTATTTCTTTTTGGGATTCATCAATACTAAATCAAACTGCCACACCTGTCCTTACCACACCTTACTATCTATCCTTACAACACAGGATGTTTCCAATATTTTGCAATCAGAAGCAGTAACAATATGCATTAATATTTGTTTATTCTTGGATATGTATCTTCAGGGTAAAGCCTTAGAAATATGATTTCTGGGTCAAAAGATAAACACATATTGCCAAATTCCCTTCAATAAGGGCTATACCAATTTTGACTGCAACCAGCAATGAAAGGCAGTGCTTGTATCCCATAGCCTCACCAACTGAATATGCAGCCATACCTTTTAATTTTAACCATCCTGATAGGTGAGAAATGGCATCTTGGTATAGATTCAATTTTAATTTCTATTATTATGAATCAGGTAGAACTTTTTTATGACTATGGGTCACTTTCTACCTCTGTGTGTGTGTGTATGTGTGTGTGTGTGTGTGTACACTGTGATTGTGTATTCTTTTTGTCTTTCTTTACGGTGCCTTTTTTCATGCAACAGCTCCTTGCTGTTTTAATGAAGTCACATTTATTAATCATTTACTACCTCTGGATTTTCAGTCCAGTTTACACAGGAATTCACCCATATTTTCTTTAGTACTTGCATTATGTAGTTTACATTTAGATCACTGGGCCATGTGGAGTTTATTTTTGTATACGGTGTGAAGTATGAATCTAATTTTATCTTTATCAAAGTGCTTATACAATTGTTCCAACACCATTTATTTAAATGTACATCTTTGCTCCAGTGAATTCAGATGCTACCTTTATCACATACTAAATTGCTAAATGTATCTGGGTCTATTTCTATTTCTCTGTTCTAGTCTACTGGTTTCTCTTTTTATTCATGTGTCAAAACCACACTGTTTTAATTATATAGACTTTATACTATTTTTAATGTCTGTTAAATAATAAATAAACAAACAAACAAACAAACAACTTTATGGCAATAAATTTTAAAACTTAGATAAAATGGAAAAAATTCCTCAAAAGACACAAACTATTGAAGCTCAATCAAGAAGAACGAGATAACCTGTTAATTCCTTTATCTATTAAAGAAATAAATTTGTAATTGAAACATTCCCACAAACAAAATTCTGGGCCCAGAATGGCATCACTGGTACATCCAACATATAAGGAAGAAATAACGTGAATTCTATACAACCTCTTCCAGAAAATCGATGTGTATGACATTAGCATTACCCTGATACCAAAACCAAAGACATTATAAAAAAGGAAATTGCAGACCAATATTCCTCATAAATATGTATATAAAAGTTCTTAACAAAATTTTAGCAAAATGAATCCCATAATATATAAAAAGGAAAATATGTCATAACTGAGCAGGTTTTATCCCAGGAATGCAAGGTTAGTTCAATATTCAAAAACTGATCAATTATCAACAAACTAGAAAAGGAAAAAACATATGATTACCTCAATAGATGTAGTAAAAGCGTTTGTCATAGAGTTAGTAGTACAATTATTTAAAAATGTTCTTTCTAAAATTATAACAAATGTACCACACTAATGCAAGGTGTTAATAATAGAGTATATATAGGAACTCTGTATTTTATGCATGAATTTTCTATAAAGCAAAAACTTCTTTAATTAAGAAAAAACAAACAGAAAAAGCATTTAAATAAAAAAGTATTTGAGAAAATTCAATATCCATTCATCATAAAAGCTCTAACCAAACTAGGAATAGAAGGGAACTTCTTCAACCTAATGAAGGACATTTACACAAAACCTCAAAACCTACAGATAACATTATAAAAAAGGTGACAAAAAGAATGTTCTCTTGTGAACACAGTTCTCACCACTCCTATTCAAACCATATTGGAGGACCTAGACAATGCAGTGAGGTAGAAAAAAATGAGTTAAAAGCACACAGATTGGAAACAAAGAAATGAAACTACCTCTAGTCACAGATATCACTGTTTGTTTCCAATCTGCCAAAACTACAAAATCCAGATTAAAGATATCAAAGAAAGCCTAAACAAATGGACATACCATATTACTGAATTAGAAGACTCGATATTGCTAAGATGTCAATTCTCCCCAATTTGCACTGTAAAATATAAAACTATAAAATTTCTTAAAGAAAACATAGAAAATCTTTGTGAACTTGCACTAGGCAAAAATTTCTTAAATATTGCACCAAAAGCATGATTCATAAAAGAAAAAAAAAAAAAAAAAAAAAAACTGATAAAGTGACTATCAAATTAAGAAAGTCTGCTTTTCAAAAGACACTGTTAAGAGAGTATAAAGATAAGCCACAGAGAGAAAATATGTGCAAATCACATATCTGATAAAGGTCTTGTTTCCAAAATATAAAGAACTCTCAACACTTAATATTAAGAAAACAGCCTAATTTTTTTTAAATGGGCAAAAGATCTGGACACTTCACCAAAGAAGATTTATGGATTAGAGATAAGCACATGAAAAGATGTGCAACATCACCAGTCATTAGGGAAATGCAAATTAAAACAACGAGATACTATCATATAGCCACTAGAACAGTTTTTAAAAAACTGACAATACCATGTGTTGTCAAGAATGTGGAATAATGGTAACATTCATACATTGCAAGTGGTAATTCAAAATGGTATAACTACTTTAGAAATCAGTTTGGCAATTTCTAATAACATTAAATATATACACATAATACTACCAACAATCTTACTCCAAGGTACTTATACAAATGAAATGAAAACATATGTTCATACAAAAACCTTTAAGTGAATATTTATAGCAGCTTTAATAGTAATGATAATAATAATAAAAGCCAAAAACTGAAAAAACCCAAAATGTCTTTCAATTGATAAATGGATGAATAAACTGTGGTATATGCATACAATTGAATACTACTAAACAATAAAAAGAAACTTAGATACACTGCAACATGGATAATCTTAAATACATTATGCTAGGTGAAAAAAATGCCAGACTTAAAAGGTTATATCATATATGTATCTATTTATATGGCATTCTGGAAAAGGCAAAACTATATGAAAGGAAAACAGATCAATGGTTGCCAACAACTGGGAGTGGAAGAAGGGGTTTACTACAAAGTATAAAACATGCTTGTAGTAAATAAATAGGAGATCTTAGGAAGGAAACAGAAGATATACAAAAGAAACCAAATGGAAATCCTAAAACTAAAAGATAGAATATGTGAGATAAAAAAATTCATTAGATGACTTAACAACAACTTAAAGACGATAGATAAGAGTCAGTGAACTTGAAGACAGATCAATATAAATTATCCAATCTGAAAAAGAGAAAAAAAGAAAAGAAATACAGTCCCAGTGACCTATGGAATAATATCAAAGGTTTAACATACAGGTAATTGGAGTTGCACAAAAAGAAGAAAAATAATTTTAAGAGAAATAGGATGAGGACTTTCCAAAAATTGATGGAAAACATGAACCCAAAGATCCAAGAATTCAGCAAATCCCAAACAGGTTAAGTACAAAGAAAATAACGCCTAGGCATGCCATAGTCAAACTGCTGAAATCCAAAGACAGAAAGAAAATCAAAAAAGCAAGAACAGGAAAAAAGTGACACATTACATACTGAGGAACAACAATAAGAGTGATAGGTGATATCTCATCAGAAACAACAGAAGACAGGAAGGAGACTGTGACCAACATCTTTTTTGTTGTTGTTTTTTAACAACACCTTTAAAGTACTGAAAGAAAGTAACTTTCAATTCAGAATTCTATCTCTAGTAAAAATACCCTTCAAGAATGAAGGCCAAGTAAAGACATTTTCAGATAAACAAAAATGAAGAGAATTTTTCACTGGCAGATCTACAGAAATGCTAAGGAAAGTTCTTCAGTTTGATGGGAAATGAACTCAATCTTCTGGAAGGAATGAAAAGCAGAAGAAATGGTAAATATGTCAATAAAAATACAAGACTATCCTTTTTGTCTGCTTATTTTTAAGTATATATGACTGTTTAATAAAAAAACCATAGCATTGTATTGTGGGTTTATTGCATATATAGATGTAATGTATGTAACAAAGAGATGGGTAAATGGAAGTATACCCATTTTATATGAAGTGATACAATACTGACTCTAATCAAAGTTAAGGATGTATACTGTAATCCCTGGAGTAAACACTAGAAGAATGAGGTATAGAAATAAGAGTTAAAAGAAAGAGAAATTAAAATGGAATTCTAAAAAAATATTCAATTAACCCCAAAGACAACAAAGGAAGAACAAAGAAACAAACAAAAACAGATGGAACAGAGAATAAATAGCAAATTCAAATCTTTCTTTCAGGAAAGCTTCTTCAGTTACGCCTTTGAAATTATTTTTCAGTCCAATTTATTCTGAGCTCTTCAAGGCTCACCAATTATACATGAGTAGACTCTCACTTAATTGGGCATGAGTGGTTTCTACTCAGCATCCATTTCTCTTCATTCTTAGAACTGTATACCAAATAGAACACAGTACTTTTCGGAAATCATACCTCTTACAGTCTCAGTCATAACATTTGTGTAGAACTGATTTTACTCCCAGCTCCTAGGACAGGCTGTGATAGACTTAGTCAATGAGGCAACCCAAGTCACTGGCCACAGTGGTTCAGGGAAAGGTTATTATTTATTTTTAGAGCTGAAACAAGAGTGTGGAGAAATTCTGGGGTGGAGTGCAGAATGAGTTAGTGCCACCTGCAGCTTCATTTAATTGTTAATTTCTTTGCTCCACAGCCATATCTCCTCCTAATTTGTATTGTTCAAAAAAACCCATTTTGCCTCACAGCAAAATCCTTTAGGTCACAGACTCCTATAATCTTCTACTAGATGCCTTTCTCCCCTTCATCCCACTCCACTCTCTCATCTTCCTCAGCTGGAGAAGTAGAAATGGCTAGACAGTGTGCATTGTACTGCTCTCCCCTCCCCTAACTTTCTACACTGTCTAGCCTGGTCCCTACAAGAACATCCATTCCCCACTACTCCCATGGGCCATCATTGGAAATGCCTTTCAAAATGGTGACTCTTATTTTTAGGAAAATCTATAATCTGCTTAAGGTCTCAGATAATATATGTAAGCATTTCCAGCATGTTCCTTCATCTCAATCCTAACTTTACATGATTTGGCAGTTGTGCTTCAAAATTTGTAGTTTGGGACTGTGTCATTTTCCTTAATTCATCAAAGGTGGTAACTTTTCCACTCATTCTTTTATTTTTAGTATAATTTATGATAAGGGAATAGAGTAAAACTGCCTCTACTGCACCATCTTCAACCCAAAGCTTTGCCCATAAGTGGTTATGACATGCACACTGGACTAGGTAGTCTCTTCTGCTACATAAAAAGTTCAAATAAAAAAAAAAAAAAGTTCAAATATTTTCTAATATCTGATGAGTACCAAGAAAATGCAGTCCACCAGATATGGGAGAACATCTGCTACAGGTACCTAATATACACCCTCTAAATACTTTATAGGTTAACAAAAGAAGGAATCCTGCCCCGCCAAATGAAAAATATATATGTATTTCAATCAGATTTAAAATGCAGCTCTTTATAGTATCAGCTACCTAGGCTTCCCAAACTCAATTTTTATAAAATCACACACTTTCTTAATATATAAATAAAATTATTTTAGGCCTGAGGGGAACTTAACATACTGGTTTTACCACCAGTAGAAAATTATAGAACACACTTATATAATAATAAAACCCCATTTAAATATACATTTACAGTTGAAATCAATTGTCTAATATCTAACTCCATGAAATAAAAGCTAGATATAGAAGTTCATTTACTGCTGTTCCCAACAGTCGCATTTTAATAAAAGCTCTAATACATATAGAATAGAAAAAAGAATCAATGAGACAAAAACAAATCTGTACAAAGATACACATAGAATGAAACTACATACAGACCTTTTTTCAGCCGGGGTTTCTGAGATTCCACAGATGCAGGAAACTGAGTTCTCTGAAATGACATAAGTCTACTGTTAAAGCTCATAGTCCTTGCTAACTTAGAGAAGCATTCAAATAACAAAAGTAATCAACGCTTAAGTCATTTACTGCATACAGGGTACAAAGAACTGAACTATTTTGCATATGATTAAAAAATAAATGTCAAGTTGCACTTATGCTATCCAAGCTATTAATAATGTATAATCCATATTTATATAACTAGTGTATAGTGCATATTTATTTATTTTTTTATTTTATTTTTTAAATATTTTATTTATTTATTCATTTATCCCCCCCTTGCTCGCTGGGTCAGCCAACCACGCCGTGCGGGCGGGCTTGCCCTCACCAGGAGGCCCTGGGAACCGAACCCAGGGCCTCCCATATGGTAAACGGGAGCCCCACTGATTGAGCCACAGCCGCTTCCCTATAGTGCATATTTATAATGTATAAATAACTATAACATGTAATAAAATATGCATAAATAAATGTACAAAGTTCTTAGACATTTCACTTTATTATTTTTATTTATAGCTATATTTCCTAGCAGCCAAACCAAAAAGTAATAACCCTTTCATAAAAGAAAGCTTGGAAGAACAGATGTAGCCCAAGTGGTTGAGTGCCTGCTTCCCACGTACAAGATTCCAGGTTCAATCCCCGGTACACCCTAAAAACAAAACAAACAAACAAACGAAAAAACCAACTCTCTTTGGAGGAGCAGATGTAGCTCAGTTGTTGAGGACCTGCTTTCCATGTATGAGATGCTGGGTTCAATCCCCAGTACCTCATAAAAAATTAAAAAAGGCTTGAGGTTATCTACAAGAAATTGTATAGCATTCAGTTCTAACAGGGAGCTGACTTTAAAGGGACAATATTTAACATAATAGATAATATCTTACACTATAATTTTGCAAAAAACCTTCAAATGTATTTTTCTTATATCAACCTCCTACAGATGAACAAATTATGGTGAAAAATTTCCAGAAGTAATGAATGAAACCAATCCTTAAATTTTGGATGCTCAACAAATAATAAATAGATAAAATGATAATAAATCCACACTTAGATATATCATAGGGAACTGCAGCAAAGACAATAAGAAGTTCTTAAAAGTAGTCAAAGCAAAAAGATATAACCAGATTACCTACAAAGAACACTGACCTTTCAATAATTAAAAAGTAAAGACAATGAAATAATATACTTCAAATGTCAAGGCCTAAGTAAAACTGAATATTACCTAGACCAGGAGTCAATAAACTTTGGCCCATGAGCCAAATCCAGCCTGTTTTCACATGGCCCGTGGGCTAAGAATGGTTTATACATTTTTCAGCAGTTGGAAAAAAAAAAAAAAAAAAATCAAAAGAAGTGTATTTTGTAACATAATTATAGAAAATTCAAATTCGGTATCCACAAATAAAATTTTTTTGGAACACAGCCATGCTCATTTGTTTACATATTGACTATGATTGCTTTCCCACATGACATTGTTGAATAGTTGTGATGGAGACTATATGAACCACAAAACCCTAATTATTTTTTTTTTCAATTAATTTTTTTTAAAACAATTTATTGAAGTATATCATTCATACATGAACATACATAAACTATAAGTGTTCAGTAAACATCGTGATCTTACTAAACAAACATGCATAACATCATACAGGGCTCCTACACATCACCCCCCACAAACATCCTGCATTGTTGTGAAACATTTGTTAACAAATCATGAAAGAGCATCGTCAAAGTATTACTACTAACTACAGTCCAAATCTTCCTCCGTATACATTTTTTAAGGATTTATTTATTTATCTATTTACTTTTATTCCCCCCCTACCCCCCGCGTTTTTGCTGTTTCTGTGTCTATTCACTGGGCAACTCTCTGTGTCCTTTTCCTGCCCTCTCTTCTCATCTTTCTCCTCCTATCTTCACTGGGATTTGATCCTGGGACCTCCAATGTGGGAGAGAGGCATCCTACTACCGCCTGCGCCAACTTAGTTCTTGGTTTTTTGGCACGTCTCGTCTTGGCTCTCAATTATGTCACTCCCGTTATGTCATCATCTTGCTGCATGGCTTGCGGGGCCTGGCGGCTCACCCATGCATGGGGCCTGACAACATACCCGTGCACAGGGCCTGGTGGCCCACGTGCCTTCTATATTTTTCTTTTTTTTAATTTTTACCGGTAGGTCCCGGGGGTCGAACCCAGGTCCCTCTATATGGGAGACGGACACCCAACCACCTGAGCTACATACATCCCCCTGCTATATCTCTTAAGGTTGACCAAAGATACCCAAAGTTATAGTCTTTTCCCATACAGGATAGTCATATAATAAATCAGGCTTAGTTTATCACCAGCATTCTAAAAACCAGACCTAGGGAGAAAAACTAGGTCTGGAGACACATGCATGGTTTCTAATACACCGAATGTTTAGCCTACCCTGATTATCACAAAATCAGGACAGTGAGAATATTCACACCTAATTATTTATTATCTCTCACTTCACACAAAACATTTGCCTGGGGTAGTGGATGTTGAGGTAAGGCAGGCTGAAGTCTGGCCAGCAGGCATAGCCGCGCCCAGTGGGGGATAGGGCGGCTGGAAGGGGCGTACTGCCCTCAGCCATGGAACGGGCGCACACCGCCCTCAGCCTCGCCCAGGCAACCAACATCTGTTTGCTGATAACCAGAAGAAGCCTGCCCTCACTCACCCTCCCCCCTCCCCACACAGCTAGGGAGAGCCTCACCGCCAAGGCCACACCTTAGAAGGCGTGGAAACTGCCCCCGGCCTATCACGGCCAGCCCCGCCTTCCTTCCCCGCCCATAACCTTATATAAGCATCTGTACTTCCCTTAATAAATCAGACCTGCGTGCTTACCTTGTCTCCGCGGTGGTTCCTTCCGCCGTGCGCCCTCTACGCCTGCGAGCCCCCGTAGGAGCCTAGGCCTCTCCTACCCTGACCAGACAGGACGCACCCCGGCCGCAGGATGTGGCTCATGCGACTGAGCTCCCGCCTACCACATGGGAGGTCCCTAGTTCGGTTCCCAGTGGCGCTAAAGAAGACTACAAGCTGGTGCAGTGGGCCGGCACAGCAAGCGGAAGCAACCAGAGACATAAGAAGAAAAACACGATGAGAGACACAACAAAGCAGGGAATGTAGGTGGCTCAAGAAAATAGGTGCCTCCCTCCCATATCAGAGGTCCTGGGTTTGGTTCCTGGAGCCTCCTAAAGAAACAAGAAAGACAAACAGATACAGCAAGTGGGGAGAAATAAATAAATAAGCTAAATCTTTAAAAAAAAAAAATTTTTTTTTAAGTTTGCCTAAGCTCTTACCCATAAAAACTAAATTTCAAAAATAAAGGCAAATTAAAAAGGCTTTTAGACAAATAAAAATTGAGATTTTAGACCCACACTAAATAAGCTTTTAAAGGATGTACATCAGGAGAAGAAAAGTAATCCAGAATGAACAAAGGAACTGGTAAAATTTGGAATTATTCTAAACATCTGCTGACTAAATAAAGTAAAAATAACATATAGCTTGTGTTGTTGAATCGAAAAACACAAAACGAACAACAATGGCATAAATTGGCAGGGTACAACTGGTAATAAAATATTCCATGGTCGCTATATTACTCAGAAGGAGAATAAAAAATATTGTTTGGGCTTTAGTGAAATACATATTTTAAAATGTCTTTGGTAACCACTAAAGGAAGACAGAGTATAAAACTTCTAAGCTAGAAGGGGAAATACGGAAAGAAAAGAGCAAAAAAGCCCCCTCCCTCCAAAAAAGAAAAAAAAATAGGAAGAAAGGAAGGAGCAAAATAAGAATTCTTTAGTTAAAAGACTTGAATATCAGGATGGATTAAAAAATCTCAATGTATGCTAAAATTAAAGGACAAAGGAAAACAAAGAGAAAGGATGATACACCAGGAAAATAGAAATAAAATGAAAACGAAAGTAGCAATATTAGTAATCAGAAAAAAACAGACTTAAAGGGGAGCCTTATCAATGAAAGGAAATATGATTAATATAGTGTGAAGAAAGAGATCCAACTTCCAGGTGACCAATATGGTGGCATGAGACACTCCAGCGTTCCATTCCCCCATGCTGCAGCATATTGTAATCAAACTGTCAAATATCAAAGATAAAGAGAGAACTCTGAAAGCTGCGAGAGATGCAACATGTCACATACAAGGAGCCTCGATAAATTGTCTATTTCTCATCGGAAAGCATGGAGGCAAGAAGAGAGTGGGAGGATATATTTAAAATACTGAAAGCACAAATCTGCCAACCAGGAATTCTATATCCATTAAAACTTTCTTTCAAAAATGAGGGAGCGATTAAGACATTCCCAGAAAACAAAAGGTAAGGGAGTTCGTCATCACTAGACTAGCCCTCCAAGAGAGTTCTGCATGCTGAAAGGACAGTACAACAGATGATACAGATTGATACCATATGAAAAAATAAAGATCTCTGGTAAGAGTAATGACATGAATAAATATATATGTCATTACTATTGTATTTTCGGTTTGTAATTCCAATCTTTACTTCCTACAGTATCTAAAAGCAAATGCCTAAAATATAATGATAAATCAGTGGTTTGAGATTTATAATATGGAAATATGTGATTTGTGACAAGGAAACTGTGTATATAGGAACAATATTTATATATACTGTTGAAGTTAAACTGGCATCAGGAGTATCTATGGGACTTCCAGGAAGATGGCGGACTAGTAAGACACGAGAATCTCTTCTCCAGAAAAATAGCTAGAGGACAGGCTGTAACAGCCCCGAAAAAGATCTTCTAGGGTTTAGGACAGCAGGTGAAGGCTACACACCACCCAGAGGAGAGAGGGACAAAAGAGGGAAATCACAACGACAGAACCATGAGTTAGAACCAGCAGCAGCTGCTGCTGCCCACATCCTCCCCCACACTCTTTAGAATTCTCGGGCCTCTGGGCCTGCGACTACAAAGGGGGCTCCAAGGATCTACCACCCCAGGAAAGGGGAGAGAGAGGGACACAGCCTAAGGCTGACTCAGGTTCTGACCTGCAAATTTGAGCCCAACTGGCCCTTCCACACAGTGGTTTGCCCTGGGAGCCTAGGAAGGACTGGAGAAATCTGATCCTCATAATCACCTGCTCTTCTAGCCTGCACTAATTGTGGAGGACTACAGAGGAGAGGGGAGAGAAAGCCTGGGGCTGACTTGGCTTTTGACTCCAGCAGACCAGGTTTGGTCTGCCTGAAAGCTCTTCCAGGCCTGGTGGGGCTGCGCCATTGTTTGCCTTGGAGCCTGCAAGGGGCTAAAGATATACAAACCTCCCAATCTCCTCCTCTACTAACAGGGACTGATTGTTGAGGACTCATAGGGGAGTGGAAATATTTCCTAGCTGGGAAAAGGGAAGGGGTTGTCAGAGAAGACTGAGGAACTGTCTCAGAAAGTTTGAATTACAAGGCTCTTAGCCCCCAGACAGGAAGCTCTATCACACTGAACTAGTCTGTGTCACAACAAATACACTCTGACCAGGCATTGAATTGAGAGCTGCCAAAGAGCGCCATCTCCTGGCAGACTAAGGAACTGCACAAAAGAAAATTAAAAATAAGTAGGAACGGCTTTTCCTGGCCTCTATAGTCTCTCTGTCAAAAGCCCTAGGAAGTGACACAACCAATTACTGGGTCCAGTGCCAAGTTGTGAGCAACCAGCAGGACAATCCTAACAATCCAGGTTGAGCCAAAAAATCAAAGAGCTGTGGTAACTCAGCCTCCTGCCACAAAATCCCTATAAAAGAGAAAGAGATTGAGCATCTGAATAAACTACATCCTAACCAGATGCCGAAACATAGCAAAATATTATGAACCATACTAAGAAAATAGAAGACATGGCCCAAGAAAAGGAATACAGCAAAGTCCCAGAAGAGATGTAGAATTTGAGAGAACTAATCAGTGAGATGAGCACAAATTTCCAAAATCAAATTAATGAGATGAAAAACAATATAGTTCAAGAGATAAATGACATCAAGAAGACATTGAGCAAACGCAAAGAATTTGAAATCCTGAACAGAAAAGTAACGGAGTTCATGGGAATGAAAGACACAACAGGTGAGGTCAAAAACATATTTGAGGGATACAACAGCAGACTCGAAATGACAGAAGAAAGAATAAGTGATACTGAAGACAGAACAGCTAAAATTGAAGAGAAAAGAACAGAGAGAGAAAAGAATGGAAAAAATTGAGCGGGGGCTCAGAGAGTATGACAACACAAAACGCAACAACTTACGTGTCATGGGAGTTCCAGAAGGGAAAGAGAAGGGAAAAGGGGCAGGAAGAGTATTTCAGGAAATAATAGCTGAAAATTTCCCAACTCTCACGAAAGAAATGACCTTACATGTCCAAGAAGCACAACGTAACCCAATCAGAATAAATCCGAATAGACCTATGCCAAGACACATACTCCTCAGAATGTCAAATATCAAAGATAAAGAGAAAATTCTCAGAGCAGCAAGAGAGAAGCACATGCTCACGTACAAGGGACGTCCAGTAAGACTTAGTACAGATTTCTCTTCAGAAACCATGGAGATGAGAAGACAGTAGTATGATACAATTAGGAAACTGAAATAGAAAAATTACCAGCCAAGAATTCTTTATCCAGCAAAACTGTCCTTCAAATATGAAGGTGAATATAAAGTATTCACAAACAAACAGAAACTAAGAGAGTTTGCAAAAAAGAATCCACCTTTGCAGGAAATATTAAAGGAAGCCTTAGAACCTGAAAGAAAAAGACAGGAGAGAGAGGCTTGGAGGAGAGTATAGAAGAAAGAATAGCACGAAGGATAACCAAAAGAGTAAAAAGAGAGAAAAAAACAAGAAGACATATGAAAACCAAAGAATAAAATGGAGGAAGTAAATAGTGCATTTACAATATCATTGAATGTGAATGGATTAAATTCCACAATCAAAAGATACAGGCTGATAGAATGGATTAAAAAAACATGAGCCATCCATATGCTGCTTACAAGAAACTCACCTCAGACTCAGGGATGCAAACCGGCTGAAAGCAAAAGGTTGGAAAAAGATACTCCACGTGAATAGTAACCAGAAAAGAGCAGGGGTAGCTATACTAATATCAGACAAAACAGACTTCAAATGCAAAAAAGGGATAAGAGATGCAGAAGGCCATTATATATTAATAAAAGGGACGATCCACCAGGAAGATATAACAGTCATAAATATCTATGCACCTAACCAGGTGCCCCAAAATATATGAGACAAACTCTGGCAAAACTGAAGGGAGAAATAGACATTTGTACAATAATCATTGGAGACTTCAACACCCCTCTCACATCATTAGATAGAACAACTAGACAGAAGATCAACAAAGAAACATAGAACTTGAACAATATGATAAACAAGTTAGACCTAACAGACATATACAGAACATTGCATCCAAACTCAGCGGGTTATACATTCTTCTCAAGTGCCCATGGATCTTTCTCCAGGATAGACCACATGTTAGGTCACGATACAGCTCTCAATAAGTATAAAAAGATTGAAATTATACAAAGGACCTTCTCAGATGATAATGGAATGAAACTAGAAATCAATAACAAACTGGAAAAAAGTAAACTTGCAAATGTGTGGAGACTGAACAACATACTCCTAAATATTCGGTGGGTCAAAGAAGAAATTGCAAGTGAAATCAGTAAATATATTGAGACAAATGAAAATGAGAACACAACGTATCAAAACTTATGGGATACAGCGAAGGCAATATTGAGAGGGAAATTTATAGCCCTAAATGCCTATATTAAAAAACAAGAAAGAGCTAAACTCAAAGATTTAACTGAACAACTTGAGAAACTAGAAAAAGAACAGCAAACCAATCCCAAAGCAAAAAGAGGGAAAGAAATAATAAAGATTAGAGCAGAAATAAATGAAAATGAGAACAGAAAAACAACAGAGAAAATCAACAAAACTAAAAGCTGGTTCTTTGAGAAGATCAATAAAATTGACAAACCCCTCGCTAGACTAACAAAGAAAAAAAGAGAGAAGATGCAAATAAATACAATCAGAAGTGAAAGGGGGGGAAATTACAAATGACCTCACAGAAATAAAAAGAATCATAAGAGGATATTATGAGAAACTATATGCCAATAACTAGACAACCTAGATAAAATGGACAGATTTCTAGAAACACATAACTAACCTACACTGACACAACAATAAATACAAGAAATTAACAAACCAATCACAATTAAGGAGATTGAATCCGTCATCAAAAATCTCCCAGCAAAGAAAAGTCCAGGACCAGATGGCTTCACAGGTGAATTCTACCAAGCATTTCAAAAAGAATTAACACCAATCCTGTTTAAACTCTTCAAAAAAACTGAAAAGGAGGGAAAATTACCCAACACATTTTATGAAGCCAACATCACCCTAATACCAAAGCCAGATAAAGATTCCACAAGAAAAAAAAATTACAGACCAATCTCTCTCATGAACATAGATGCAAAAATTCTCAACAGAATACTTGCAAATAGAATGCAACAGCATATCAAAAGACTTATACATCACGACCAAGTGGGATTTATTCCTGGTATGCAAGGCTGATTCAACATAAGAAAATCAATCAATGTAACACACCGCATTAACAAATTGAAGTAAAAAAACCACATGATCATCTCAATAGATGCAAAAAAGGCTTTCAACAAAATCCAGCTTCCTTTTTTGATTAAAAAACACTTCAAAAGATAGGAATAAAAGGAAAATTCCTCAATATGATAAAAGGCATATATGAAAATCCCACAACCAACATCATACTCAATGGGGAAAGGCTGAAAGCTTTCCCTCTAAGATCGGGAACAAGACAAGGATGCCCACTGTCACCATTGTTATTCAACGTTGTACTAGAAGTTCTAGCTAGGGCAATCAGACAAGACAAAAAAAATTAAAGGCATCCAAATAGGAAAAGAGGAAATAAAACTCTCACTGTTTGCGGATGACACGATCCTGTACTTAGAAAATCCTGAGGCGGGCTCGATAGGCTCCTCTCTCTGGACGCCCTCCCTTCGGCGTCCGGCTGCAGAGCAAGAATACAAAGCTGGCATACCATCAGCTCAAATAGCAGAAGAGGAAACAATGACATATGAAATGATAGATGATACAACTTTGAAGTCAGAGAAAACAGAAGAAATTTATCAAGATCAATATCCAGGGAACATAGAAAGAAGCAAGGAAATAAAATAAGAAGAAAAACTGCCAAAGAGAAAACTTAACTCACACGCAGAACCAACAGATAAATAAAATTCTAGAGCATAGAGAAAAGCTAATCAACTGAACAAACCCATCAAGATAATATGATGACCAGAGGGCAACAGAAAAATACAAACGACTCTGAGAAACTGGAAAACATGGACCAGTCCAATGCACTAAATAAAAACCAGGAAGCAATGCAGAACATCGAAAAACTAATCAAAGCTATCCAAACAAATATCATGGACCAACTTAAAGAACTGAAGGAAGAGATTAAGGATATAAAGAAGACACTGGGAGAACATACTGAAGAAATAGCTAACACGCCTAAAAAGGTAATGGATATGATGGTGAACAAAGGCACAAGCCAAGAAATGAAAAAGACGCTGGACTCACATGGCAGCAGATTTGAAAAGGCAGAGGAAAGAATTAGTGATATGGAAGACAATACAGCTGAAATCAAAGAGATTGTAGAACAGATAGACAAAAAGATAGAAAAAATCCAGCATGGTCTCAGGGAATTAACCGATAATACAAAACGCACAAACATACGCATTATGGGCATCCCAGAAGGAGAAGAGAAGGGAAAGGGAACAGAAGGAGTGTTGAAGGAAATTATGGCTGAAAACTTCCCAACTCTATTGAGAGAGATGGGTGTGCAGATCCAGGAAGCACAGCGCACCCCAAATAGTATAAATCCCAACAGGCCAACCCCAAAACATACTTGTCAAAATGTCCAATGCGCAAGACATAGAGAAAATACTCAAGGCAGCAAGAGAAAAGAGAACCATCACATACAAGGGAAGCACAATAAGATTAAATGCTGATTTCTCAGCTGAAACCGTGGAGGCAAGAAGACAGTGGTATGACATAGTCAAAACACTAAAAGAAAAAAACTTCCAGCCACGAATTCTCTATCCAGCAAAATTGGCATTCAAAAATGATGGAGAATTCAAAATATTCACAGATAAACAGCAATTAAGAGAGTATGTCAAGAAGAAACCAGCACTTCAAGAAATACTAAAGGAATCTCTACAAGTTGAAAGGAAAAAACAAAGGAGAGAGAGTTGGAGGAGAGTTTAAAAACAACTGAAAAGTCAAAAAGAGAAACAAAACAACATATGACATACATTAACCCAAAGAAAAAATGACTGAAGTAAGAAATTCGTTACGAGTAATAACACTGAATGTTAATGGATTAAATTCACCAATCAAAAGACACAGATTGGCAGAATGGATAAGAAAATATGATCCATCTATATGCTGTCTACAAGAAACCCACCTTCGACCCAGGGATTCAAGGAGGCTGAAAGTGAATGGCTGGAAAACCATTTTACAAGCTAACAATAGCCAAAAAAGGGCAGGAGTAGCTATTCTAATATCAGACAAAATAGACTTTAAATGCAAAACTATTGTAAGAGACAAAGATGGACACTACATATTAGTAAAATGAGTAATCTCTCAAGAAGAGAGAACAATCATCAACATTTACGCACCTAATCGAGGTGCCTCAAAATACGTGTGGCAAACTCTGGAAAAACTAAGAGGAGAAATAAATTCCTCTACAATTATAGCAGGGGACTTCAACACACCACTATCATCATTAGACAGAACATCTGAGCAGAGAATCAATAAAGAAACTAAGGCACTCAACTATACATTAGAAGACTTGGACTTAATAGACATATACAGAACACGACACCCAAATACAGCGGGATTTACATTCTTCTCGAGTGCACATGGAACATACTCCAAAATAGACCATATGCTAGGCCACAAAACAATACTCAATGAATTCAGAAAGACTGAGATTATACAAAGTAATTTCTCTGACCACAACGGAATGAAGTTGGAAATCACTAAGGGCCAGAGAAACAGGTTAGGCACAAGGATATGGAAGTTAAACAACACACTCTTAGACAAACAGTGGGTCAAAGAGGAAATTTCAAAAGAAATCAGTAACTACCTTGAAACTAATGAAAACGACAACACAACATATCAAAACCTATGGGATGCAGCAAAAGCAGTCCTGAGAGGGAAGTTCATAGCCATAAATTCATATATAAAAAAAGAAGAAAGAGCTAAAATTGAAGACCTAACTGCACACTTGGAGGAATTGGGAAAAACAACAAACTAAACCTAAAGGAAGTAGAAAGCAGGAAATAACAAAGATTAGAACAAAACTAAATGAAAGGGAGAATAAGAAAGCACTGGAAACAATAAACAAAACCAAAAGCTGGTTCTTCGAGAATATCAACAAAATTGACAAACCCTTAGCCAGACTAACAAAGAAAAAGAGAGAACAGATGCAAATACATAAAATAAGGAATGAGCAAGGTGATATCACTACTGACCCTACAGAAATAAAGAGTATCATAAGAGGATACTTTGAAAAATTATATGCCAACAAGAATGACAATTTAGAGGAAATGGACAAGTTTCTAGAAACCCACAAACAGCTGACATTGATGAAAGAAGAAATAGATGAACTCAACAGTCCAATTACAAGTAAAGAGATAGACTCAGTCATTAAAAACATCCCAACTAAGAAGAGTCCAGGACCAGATGGCTTCACAGCTGAATTCTACCAAACATTCCGGAAAGAGCTAACACCAATTCTACTTAAGCTCTTCCAAAAAATAGAAGTAGAAGGAATATTACCTAACTCATTCTATGACGCCAACATTACCCTAATACCAAAACCAAATAAAGATACCACAAGAAAGGAAAATTACAGACCAATTTCTCTAATGAACCTAGATGCTAAAATCCTTAACAAAATACTTGCTAATCGCATTCAACAACATATCAAAAGGATTATACACCATGACCAAGTGGGTTTCATCCCAGGTATGCAAGGATGGTTCAATATAAGAAAATCAATCAATGTAATACACCACATAAACAAACTGAAAGAAAAAAATCACATGATCATCTCTATAGATGCCGAAAAAGCATTCGACAAAATACAGCACTCTTTCCTCATAAAAACACTACAAAAGATAGGAATAGATGGAAACTTTCTGAAAATGATAAAGGGTATATATGAAAAACCCAAAGCTAACATCATTTTCAACGGTGAAATCCTAAAAGCCTTCCCTCTGAGATCGGGAACAAGACAAGGATGCCCACTATCACCGCTCCTATTTAACATTGTCTTAGAAGTACTTGCACGAGCACTGAGACAAGAAAAGGACATAAAAGGCATCCAGATTGGAAAAGAAGAAGTAAAAATTTCATTATTTGCAGATGACATGATCCTATACATAGAAAGCCCTGAGAAATCTACAACAAGGCTTCTAGAACTTATAAAGGAGTTCAGTAATGTTGCAGGCTATAAGATCAAAGCTCAAAAATCAGTAGCATTTCTGTACACCAATAACGAGCAAACTGAGGAGGAAATCAGGAAAAAAATACCATTTACAATAGTAAATAAAAGAATCAAATACCTAGGAATAAATTTAACTAAAGATGTAAAGGACTTATATACAGAAAACTACACAACACTGTTAAAGGAAATCAAAGAAGACTTAAATAAATGGAAAAATATTCCCTGTTCATGGATAGGAAGACTAAACATCATCAAGATGTCTATCCTACCCAAACTAATCTACAGATGTAATGCAATCCCAATAAAAGTCAACACTATATTTTTTAAGGAACTGGAAAAACTAACCACAAAATATATTTGGAGAGGCAAGAGGCCCCGAATTGCCAAAGATATATTGAAAAAGAAAAATGAAGTTGGAGGTATCACATTATCTGACTTTAAAACATACTACAAAGCTACAGTGATCAAAACCGCATGGTATTGGCACAAGGATAGACCTACTGACCAATGGAACCGAATTGAGAGTTCTGATATAGATCCTCGCATATACAGTCATTTGATATTTGACAAGGCCACAAAGCCCACTCAGTTGGGAGAGAATGGCCTCTTTAACAAGTGGTGCTTGGAGAACTGGATATCCATATCTAAAAGAATGAGAGAAGAATACCATCTCACACCTTATACAAAAATCAACTCAAGATGGATCAAAGATCTAAATATAATAGCCAAAACCATAAAGACCTTGGAAGATAATGTAGGGAAGCATCTACAGGACCTTGTAATAGGAAATGGTTTCGGGGGTCGGATGTGGCTCAACTTGTTGGGCGTCCGTCTCCCATATGGAGGGACCGGGGTTCGTTTCCCGGGACCTCCCGGTTAAAAAAAAAAAAGGAAATGGTTTCATGAACTTCACAGCCAAAGCACGAGCAGCAAGAGAAAAAATAGACAAATGGGATCTCCTCAAAATTAAAAACTTCTGCACCTCAAAGGATGTTATTAAGAAAATAAAAAGGCAGCCTACTCAATGGGAAAAAATATTCGGCAACCATATATCTGATAGGAGCCTAATATCCTGCATATATAAAGAAATCCTACACCTTGAAAATAAAAGAACAAACAACCCATTTAAAAAATGGGCAAGTGACCTGAAAAGACACTTCTCCAAGGAAGAAATACAAATGGATAAAAAGCACATGAAAAAATGCTCAACATCGCTTGCTTTCAGGGAAATGCAAATCAAAACTACAATGAGATACCATCTTACACCCATCAGAATGGCAGCTATTAAAAAAACAGGAGACACTAAATGTTGGAGAGGATGTGGAGGAATAGGAACCCTCATCCACTGCTGGTGGGACTGCGGTATGGTCCAGCCACTGTGGAGGACAGTTTGGCGGTTCCTCAGAAAACTAACAATAGATCTTCCGTATGATCCAGCAATTCCACTGCTGGGTATATACCCAGACGAACTGAAAGCAAAGACACAAACAGATATATGCACACCAATGTTCATAGCAGCATTGTTCACCATTGCCAAAAGTTGGAATCAGCCCCGGTGCCCATCAATAGACGAATGGATAAGCAAAATGTGGTACATACATATAATGGAATATTACTCAGCTATAAGAAGGAACAAAGTGCTAACACATGGAATAACGTGGATGAATCTTGAAGACCTTATGTTGAGTGAAGCAAGCCAGGCACTGAAGGATGAACAGTATATGACCTCACTGATCTGAACTGAGGAAAGTGAGCAGTCTCTGAGAACCATTGTCTGAAAGATAGGTTAACAAAGGAGAGTAAGAGAAGAGCAGGCTTTGAGCCATCACCCATATGGACATAATCTATGGTAAAGGGATAGAGTGTGGTTGTATGTTGGGGGATGGGGCAGATAAGTGGTGGTGTTCCTGGGTTTGGTGGTGCAGCACTGGCGGGTGGGTGGATTAGGAAGGGCAGGTTCAAATCCCCAGGGCATGTAACTGTGAATCTTGACATTCCATGGGTAGGGAGAGGGTGGTATCATGGGCCCGGGGGGGCTGGGGGGAAGGGAACAGTCAAGATCTAATGGGGTGTTTGGTGGTCATGGGGAAGGTTTTTCATTACCTTACAGTAATGGACACAGGACATGGTAAATATCATCAAAATTATTAAACTGTATCATCTAAAAAAAAAAAAAAAAAAAAAAAAAATAGAAAATCCTGAAGTATCCATGACAAAGCTACTTGAACTAACAAATGAGTTCAGCAAAGTGACAGGATACAAGATCAACACGCAAAAATCAGTAATGTTTTTGTACACTCGTACTGAATAACCTGAGAAGGAAATCAGGGGGAAAATTCCATTTTAAATAGCAACAAAAAGCCTCAAATACCTAGGAGTTAATTTAACCAAAGTAGTACAGGACCTATATGCAGAAAACTACAAAACAATGCTAAAAGAAATTTTAAAAGACCTAAATAAATGGAAAGACATTCCATGTTCATGGATTGGAAGAATATCGTGAAGATGTCAATCTTGCCCAAACTGATTTATAGATTCAATGCAATACCAATCAAAATCCCAACAGCTTACTTTACAGAATTAGAGTAAGCAATTACCAAATTCATCTGGAAGGGTAAGTGAACCCGAATAGCCAAAAGTATTCTAAAAAAGAAGAGCAATGTGGGAGGAATTTCACTGCCTGACCTTGAAACATATTACAAAGCTACAGTGGTCAAAACAGCATGGTACTAGCATAAAAGTAGACACATCGATCAGTGGGATAGAATTGAGAACCCAGAAATATACCCTTACCTATACAGTCAACTGGTTTTTGACAAACCTACCAAGCCCACGCTAATGGGAAAAAACAGTCTCTTCAACAAATGGTGTTGGGAGAACTGGATATCTATAACCAAAAGAATGAAAGAGGACCCTATACAATATCAACTCAAAATGGATCAAAGATCTAAATATAAAAGCCAGGACCATAAAACTACTAGAAGAAAATGTAGGGAAACATCTTCATGACCTTTAGTAGGTGGTGGTTTCTTGGACCATACACCCAAAGTAGTGCAACAAAAGAAAAAATAGATAAATGGGACCTCCTCAAAATTAAACGTTTGCACCTCACAGTACTTTGTCAGAAGGGTGAAAAGGCAGCCAACTGAATTGGAAAAAATATTTGGAAATCACATATCTGATAATGGTTTAATATACAGGATATATAAAGAGATGTTACAACTCAACAATAAAAAGACAAATGACCCAATTAAAAAATGGGCGAAAATCTTGAATAGACATTTCTCCAAAGAAGAAATACAAATGGCAAAAAAAATACATGAAGAAATGTTCAACATCACACACTTGTGACCCAGCGAGCACAAGCAGCAAGGGGGGGATAAATGAATAAATAAATAAAATCTAAAAAAATTTAAAAAAAATAAAAATAAAAAAAAAAATAAAAAAAAGAAGACAGAGAACTACAAGTGTTGGAGAGGATGTGGAGAGATAGGAACACTTCTTCACTATTGGTGGGAATGCAGGATGGTACAACCACTATGGAGGACTGTTTGGTAGTTCCTAAAGAAGTTGCCACGTGACCCGGCAATACCACTACTGGGTATATACCCAGAAGAACTGAGAGCAGTGACACAAACAGACATCTGCACACCGATGTTCATAGCCACATTATTCACCATTGCCAAAAGTTGGAAACAACCCAGGTGTCCATCAACAGACGAACAGATAAACAAACTGTGGTCTATTCACACGATGGAATATTATGCAGCTGGAAGAAGAAATAAAGTCATAAAGCATATGGCAACGTGGATGAACCTGGAGGACATTATGTTGAGCGAAGCAAGACAGACACAAAAAGACAAATACTGTATGAAGACGTTACTATGAACCACATATATTGTGTAACATATCGTTTGATTCAAAAAAAATTTTTTATATGTATCCAGTACATTTAATTGAGAAATGTATATATTTATTCATCTGTGTTTACTTTTTAGTTTTTAATTGTTTATATTTTCAATTATTAAATGTACAAAATAAAGTAAAAAAAAAAAAAAAACTGGCATCAAAGCAAACGAGACTGTTATAGATTTAGGAGGTTAAATTTAAACACCATGATAACTACAAAGAAAATACCAGAAAATATGTAAGGTCACAAAGACAGAAATTAGAATACAGGCTGCCAGGCTGAGCGCAGGGGGAATGGGGCGTAAATACATAATGGGAGTAGGATTTCTATTTGGAGAGATGGGAATGTTTTAGTAATGGTAGGTGGCAAATGTACCACAATACTATGAATTTGATTAATCCCACTCAATGGTTTTCTTGGGATTGGTTGAAATGGGAAAGTTAATGTAGTATATATGTTCCCACAGTTATAAAATAAAGGGAAAAAAGAGCAACTAAGCATACAATAACAATTAAACGCAATACATGATCCTGGATGGGATCTAATGAGAGGAAAAAAGGCTCGAAGGGATACTGGCACATATAAAACAACTGGAATATAGACTTTAAACTTTATATCAATGCTAAATATCTTGAACTGGATAACTGGATTTAAAGTGGTTACATAGTGAATATCCTTGTTCTTAAGAAATGCACATGGCAGTAATAAATATTCAAGAAGCATAATGTTTACGACCTACAAATGTTCAGAAAATGGATTAATAATGAAAGAGAAAGAGAGCCACCCCAACATTCAGCAACCACCACCCTGATCAGCACTCATCAACACTGAGGCAAGGCCCTCCACCAGCAGAAAGATGATGACTCACTGAAGGCTCAGATAATGGTTAGCATTTTTTAGCAACAGTATTTTTTAAATTAAGATATGTACATTGTATTTTTAGACATAATGCTATTTCACAATTAATAGATTATAGTATAACATAACCATAACTTTTACATGCACTGGGAAACCAAAAACTTAATGACTTGCTTTATTGTGATATTTGCTTTATTACAGTGCTCTGGAACTAAACTTGTAGTATCTCCAAGGTATGCCTGTATATGAATTTCCTAGGAAGGGCAATACTATAGAGACAAAAAGTAAATCAGTGGTGGCCTGGATTTAGGAGTAGGGACTGGCTGCAAATAGACACAGAGTTATGATATATGTAGAGTAAATCTACAATGTTTTTAGGCTCTTTCTTCATTTTTATGTAATTATTTACAGTCATTTATTTATCCCACAAATATTCATGGAGCACCTGATATGTGAGAGACACTATATCTGACACAGATCAACCCGTGCAGAGGTAATATTTTCTCTGTTCTGAAAGGTTTTACTCCTTTAGTTTACAAAAGACAAGTGTTTATACAAGTATATCAAACAATGAGAAGTAGGGAGCTATAACAATTTAATAAGTCATGGTTTTCCAAGATCTTTCTTCATCTTAAATCCAAGCTATTTCCTTGCTTTTCTTTTTTTTCTTTAAGAACTCTAAAATATTTATTATATATACTTATACAAAATATAAATATCAGTTCCCAGTTTTCCTTCTTAAGGAACTTGTAATAATTCATATGGAGTTCTGGTAGTGTATTAGAGTGTGTGTGTTCCATACTGGATAGTTCCACTCAGTTATGCTGGAATGTCTACTGGCCTCAAGGCCTTTACTGCAGCATCTTTATGTTTTTACTTGTGCATTTGTTCAAAGTTCTCTCTACAAGTTTGCGGCCTTTTAGTCTTCTCTCCTCCGTGTGTGTGTGTGTGTATGCCCATATCTATAGATCTATACAGGACTTTTCCTTTAAGCACAAATTGAGATAACCCACTCCACATGTGGTTTTAACTTAAATGTACACCATGGAAATCTCTTCCATCAATGTACATAGTTCTAACATTCTTTTGAATAACTGCATAATATTCCACAGTATGCTAATAGCAGAAGTTTTTAATCCATTACCCTATTAATTGGTATTTACTTTTCCCCCCAGCTCCCCCGCTCCCCCAGATGGCTCCCTCATCTGTTTGCTCATTGTTTTTGCTCATTGTTCGCACTCATTGTCTGCTCATTGTCTGTGTTTTCTTTAGGAGGCACCAGGAATGAACCCAGGACCTCTCAGGTGGGAGGAGGGCACTGGACTGCTTGAGCCACATCCCCTCCCTTTTCCCAGCTGTTTGACCCTACAAACAGTACCACAATGAATACCCTTGTACTATATATATAGGCTTATGTTTCACTTTTGTTTCTAGGGGACACAGATCTAGAAGTGGGACTGCTGGGTCAAAGAGGTATGTCCTTTTAATTTTATTAATTTACACATAACTTTCCATAAAGGGCAGAAATCAAATTTCCCTGCAGTGGTAACTTGAAAAGATGAAATTATTAACAATACAAGATTGCTAGTAATAAATATGACAATAATGAAAATAATAAATTAACTTCAGGCTTAAGTACTAAAGTCATATTGAAACAAACAAAAAAGGCCATTCTTCTGAAAAGTACAGGAAAATTATGAAGGATTTAAAAGTACAAGACAATTCTGCCATCAAAGAAATCAAGTTCATATTCTATTACAAGAATATTTCTCTATACCTGCAATTAAAACGAGAAGATAAGATATATTTGTAACAATATCATGTTACCAATTATATCTTACATTTTAGATTCTTTGTTTTGGGCGTCCTCCATATTCCTTTCTTCTGATTAAGACTAAAATAATTTGATAACTCTGTAAATGAAAGGTAAATGTAAAAAAGTACAACCCCTCCCCACCATGGAGAATAAAAGTGCCTTGCTCTTGGGAAGCGGCTGTGGCTCAATCAGTAGGGCTCCCGTTTGCCATGTGGGGGGCCCTGGGTTCGGTTCCCGGGGCCTCCTGGTGAAGGCAGGCCTGCCTGCACGGCGTGGCTGGCTGACCCAGCGAGCACGGGCAGCAAGGGGGGGATAAATGAGTAAATAAATTAAATCTTTAAAAAAAAAAAAAAAAAAAAAAAGTGCCTTGCTCTTTAACAGCTATAACTATACGGTCAGGGAGCAGAGGGGGCTCAAACCATTGGGCGCCTCCCTCCCACATGGGAGGTCCCTGGTTTGGTTCCCGGTGCAGACCAGGAGTGCAAACAGCAATGGGTGGGAGAAATAAATAAAATAAACCTTAAAAACATAACAAACAAACAAAAAAAACCTACATGGTCAAATAGCCAAAGGCTGATATTTTTTGTATTCTATGTTTTCAGGGTTTTTCAAAAAGCAATAAAATCCGCGTAACTAACTAAAATCAATCTAACAAATGAGGCAAACGTGTTTTGAAAGCCTAAAGCAAATTCTGAAGCAAGATAGACAAGTTTCACACTTGGTACTTTTAACAAATTATATCCAATTATGGATATATAACTCAAAAATAACTACTGTTGGGTCATGCCTAATTTATCTGGGCTACTCTATATCAGCAGTTCTAAGGAGTTTAATCAAAGCCTAACTCATTCTCCAGCTCAATCCCATGACAGTACTTTTCCTAAACGTAACTATAGCAGAGAAAACTAGTCCCACCCCATCGGCAGAAAGCAGTGACGCTGAAGGTTTCCAAGCTTTGTGAAACTAAATTCCTAATCCAGGGAATTAACAGAAGCTGTCACTACACATGTGGGTGTGCTTCCTTTCCAAACCCCGTGAGGCTAAAAAAATGGGGCAGGAAAAGAGCCATTTCTGGCGGAAATCTCCCTTTTCCGCCAAACCCAGTCCAAGGGGGACCACAGCCCTAAAACAGACGCCGCGCTGCAAAGAATTCAGACCAGCCCTATGAGAGCCTGTTCCCGGGGGATCAGAAGCCCGACTGCGTCACCCAGTCCACCCCGAGCCGTTCTGGACACTTTTCTCCAAGGTCAGCTGCGTGGAACCGAGACCAGGAGCCAAGACCCAGTGTCCACCAAACTTCCCCGCAGCCCTTCCGGCCCGGCCTAGAGTTGTCTGGCCGCCAGGACGCTAAGAAAAATCTCGGTGCTCACCATCGTGAGTCTCTCCTCGGCCATCTTGGTTCAGCAGGCTGTGCGCCGCCGGAAGTCGGCGGTTTCCCAGACGACCAGGCAAACGGAAGTTCTTGGCACTGTGGACACCAAGGCCCGGCCTCCGAAGGGAAGAAGATTGCAGAGACTGGGGCTGCGGCTAGAAGACACGTGGCTCTCAGAAAGTGTACGTGAATGGGGTCAGGGTCCGTTTCGCAGCCGGCTTAACTCTGACGGAGTCGGTGAAAGAATGCACAGCCAGTCGTTCCGTTTATCCGTGGCAGTCCCTAACGACCCCCTGCGAAGAATGTCCGCTGCTGGAGAAATACCAGGCCACGCAGGTGGGCATGGCCAACCGAACCTGGGGACGCAACGCAGTCTTTGGTGCACCTTTCTCTGCCCTAGCTTCAGTATGCGTTTATTTCAGGCCTCTCAGGAGTCCTGGTCCCCCCCGCAATCCCCAAGCCCGAACCCTAGGGCAGCGTCTCATCTTCACGCTTGGCTGTTAGTATCCTGCTAATGAGTGGAGAATGAATTGGGAGGGAAATAGGAATTGATAATCTAGAGGAGAATACAGAAAACAGTAAAAAAGAGGTGATGAAACAATTCAAATGGACTAGAGTGATGCAAAAGAAACGAAAAAAAAAATAAATGGATTCTTAAGAAATTTAAGAGGTAGAACATAAAGTACATGGTGCAGAATTGGATGTGGGAGAATAAGGGAAAGAGAAATGTCAGAGAAAGATTGCCAGGTTTCTAACTTAAGCTACTGGGTGAATGGTACAGCATTTTAAAATATTAAATTACTGAGTAGAGTAGCCTTAGGTAAGGAGCATATATTGGTAGAAAGCTCATGAGCCTTGTTCCAAATATAGAAAATTTCCCTGAAAGGGGTGCTCTGAGGAGTAAATGACATTCTTTATATTCATGTTATTATTCAATAAATAGAAGTCATTGTTATTACTGTACGATTTAAAACCTCCCTTTTAAATTGGGTTCAAGGGAGGAAGATAGGACATTTCTTGGGCAAGGGTTTTTTCATTAAGACAGCACACTGGTTTCTCAAATTCTTTTTTTTTTTTTTTTCCAGGAGGTACCAGGAATTGAACCCAGGACCTCATAGGTGGGAAGCAGGCACTCAACCATTTGAGCTACATCCGCTCCCCTGGTTTCTCAATTCTAATCTCCAAATTTAAGGTACTTTAGATAGGTAATTAGAAAAACCTCATGAAACATCTTCATAGGAAAATCCCAGAAATCACATAGAGGACAATTCGTGTTTAACACATGAGTCTTCATTTCCCTTAGAAAACCTCCTTCAATGTGGCCCTGCTTATCATGATCACTGAAGTCATATAGCTGGGCAGAGTATTCCAAACAAAATGGAACTTATCCCTTTCCCCGCTATGGTAGGGGTCGAGCAGGTAGAGAAGGGATTGAACATCAGAAACTTTTTAATGTCCCCAATACATATATAATGGAGATATGGACATTAATTTTAATATTTTAATATGTATTTCACACTTTGCTAGGGTCCACAACTAGCTTTGTTCTGATGCCACCTGCAGGGCAACTCTATCACCTTCTGCCTCTTTTAAAATATCCAGTCCTCCCCAAATCCACATCACCAAACCCTGACAGCCCCGCCAACACTTTGGGAAACACCAATTTACAATAATGGGAAGCCCCAGAACTTTAAAATATGAAACCCCAGGAACCTTCATGAAGATTTTTAAATATGCCCATTCCTGATACTTCAGATATACTAGAGAGAATGTGGGCAAAATCACATATACTTCATTGTATGTAAGGAAAAAAAATACTGGCAACAACTCAAATGTCCATCACCAGGAACTATTTTAATAAACCGGTAGTCCATACTAAGATATAATATGCAGCCTGTATGGTTAAATAGTTATGTGAAAAAAACAAAGTGTAGAAAAACTTGATAGTATGCTTCCATTTCTGTTAAATAAGAGAGGGAAGAGATTTATACACATATTAAGTGCAATTTTTAGAAGAAATCACAAGAAATGGTAATGTTTGTCTCTGTAGAGGACTGTTAAGAGGAAAGAAACTAGGATGTGAAGGTGACTTGCTTTTCATTGTTTACCATTCTATAAAATTTAACTTTAAATTACCCATATATTTCATATTAAAAAATAGTAAAATATCTAAATAAAACCATCTTAAAAATGTTCATTCCTGGAATTCACTTCTGGCTTGGATATAGAAAGTCACAAGAGAACATAGCTCCCATCCTAGCAAACAAGCAAAAAGTCCAGATTAGCTAGAAGATCAAGAATGTTTTTAACTCATCAGAAAGCTGAATGCTCCAAGAAACCTAAATGAACTAAACCCCAGAAAGTGCCAAGTCTTTTTCATAGAAAAAAAAAAGAACCATGGCTGCTATCGTATTCCTGGTTGAACTGTATTAGGAAGAAGAATCCAAAATCGCAATAATAAAGAGAAACTAGCAAAAATTTAACAAACTTTTTAACAGTCCCACGAGGGCTGGCATGACATTACAATCTGGAGGACCCAAATCCACAGAGAGAGCCTGTACCCACTGACCAATCTTAACTTCTTGGATCTTAAAATACAGGGAAATAGTATACCAAAAGTGGGAGTAGTGGGAGAGTTGAGAGAGATGTCCCCTCTAAGTGAGGCCTACTCCAAGTACAAGATAACCTTAAAAAAAAAAAAATGAGGGAAGCAGATGTGACTCAAGCAGCTGGGCTCCCGCCTACCACATGGGAGATCCCGGGTTCGGTTCCTGGTGCCTCCTAAAGAAGACGAGCAAGACAGCAAGCTGACAAGACTGGCTGGCATGGCAAGCTGAAGCAACAAGATGACTCAGTGAGATGATGCAACCAAGAGAGACAGCAAGGAAACACAATGAGAGACATAACAAACGGAGTGGAGGAGGCTCAAGCAATTAGGCGCCTCCCTCCCACATGGGAGTCCCCGGGTTCCATTCCCAGTACCTCCTAAAAAAAGAAGACGAGCAGACAGCAAGTGCAAACAACGAGGGAGGGAGAAATAAATAAAAATAAATCTTAAAAAAAAAAAAAATGAAAGGGAAAATGGGAGAGCTGAGAGATCCATCCCTCCAGGCCCTATGGACATTCCCCCTACAAAAGACTACAGGCAGGGCAGAAGAACTGAGAAAAATACCCACCACACACTGCCTTCAGTAAACTAAAAACCTAGTAGCTAGGCTGTAAAGCAGGAAGAGTTGTTGCACATTTCAAAAGCTGGTGGCTTGAAATGTAACATGGGATTGTATAGCATAGCAAAACCTCATGTGAAATAAGAGTATGAGTAGTATTGCATCTATGACACTTTTTCTTTGAAACTGAACAAATGTACATTAATGTTACAAGATGTTAATATCAAGCAAAAGTACAAACAAAGCAAAATATGGACAGTAGTGTATAGTAATATATTATCTTCCATTAAGGGTTTTAAAAAAAGGAAATATACTAAGTAAAAGAAACTACACAAAAGGTGCTACATATTGACTCCATCTATACAAAATATAAATACAAATAAATTAGAAAGATGGAAACAATAGCAGCTATGTATGGCAGGGGAGGCATATTGAGAGGTCATAATTAAGGGGTAGAGTTTGTTCTATATGTTTTTTATTATTATTGGAATAATGAAAATGCTCTAATAATGATTGAAGTGATGAATGGCCAACTATGTGATTATACCAAATACCACTGATTGTATACTTTGGATGGATTGGAAAAAAAAAAAAAAAAAGCTGGTGACTTGGATATGAAGTAAAATGAAATCTCTCGATTCTTGCCAAGGCCCTGCTAAAAGGAAAGTTCTGATTCTACCTATTTGAATCTAGTGGTGAACAGAATCAAACTAAAGCTGCAATAAAACACAGATTAAGGTCAAATATACATCAGTTTTACTGAGCCCCTACTCAAGTAACCTGAAAGAAAAAGAGGGATGAATGCACAGCTATATGATTATACCATATACCATTGATTTTACACTTTGGATGGATTATATGCTTTATTAATATGTGTCAATAAAGTTTATTTTTAAAAGAAAAAGG
The DNA here is from genome assembly GCA_026826555.1 of Tolypeutes matacus. NCBI lineage: Eukaryota > Metazoa > Chordata > Mammalia > Cingulata > Chlamyphoridae > Tolypeutes > Tolypeutes matacus. The sequence continues at coordinate 7,151,940 of JAKSZT010054396.1, forward strand.
GGCATGTCCCATTTTGGAGGTAAATAATGTTTACTTCACTCTCCTGTTCTTCTATACAAAATGTGCCTCAGACAATCAAATATAAATGACATGTGCAAAACAAGAAAATGTGACCCATGGTGAAAGAGGAAACAATTAATAGAAGCAGAACTAGAGATGCACCACAAGTTTCTCAGTTGGGAATCTTTAAAATAACTCTGATTAAAATGCTAAATTATCTGGTAGAGGTCAAAATGTTAGAATAAACAGATGGGATCTTTAAAATAACCATGATGAAAATGCTAAAATATCTAGTGGAAAATGTAGACAATATGCATGAAATAACAGGAAATTTTAACAGTAACATGGCAACATACAATGAATTACTAGAAATAAAAAAAAAAAAAAAAAGGGGAAGCGGCTGTGGCTCAATCAGTAGGGCTCCCGTTTACCATATGGGAGGCCCCGGGTTCGGTTCCCGGGGCCTCCTGGTGAAGGCAAGCCCGCCCGCACGGCGTGGTTGGCTGACCCAGCGAGCACAAGCAGCAAGGGGGGGATAAATGAATAAAAAAAAAAAAAAATTTTTAAAAAAAAAAAAAAAAAAAAAAAAACAGAAATGAAGAATTTAACATTAGATAGATTTAACAGGCCAGCACAGGAAAGGATCAGGGAAATTGAAAATAGTGACATTGAAAATGTCCCTACCAAAAACAAAGAGGAAAAAGTGGGGGTGGGGAACCAATTCATCCATACTCTGGTTTCTCAGATCATACAAATCTTTGGCCTTTTACTAAAGATTTCCATGGAGAGGAACAGTTATATGAGTTTTTGTTTGTTTGTTTTATATATATATATATATATATATATATATATATGTTTTTTTTTAAAGGTGCTTAGATTACCCAGTTATGAGTTTTTAATCAATGCCAAAGATGTACTGTGTTAATAATAGGATGGTATCGAAAATATGCGTATGTATGCTATGGACCATAGTGGTAATAGTCTGGTGATATTATCTCATAATCTGTAACAAATGTTCCACAACAGTGTGGTGTGTTGTTGAAGGGTTGTATGGAAATTCTATACATGTGCATGATTGTTTTGTAAGTTCACAATTCTGTTAAAAAATATGTTTTAAAAATTCTATGGGGAGGCGGCTGTGGCTCAATCAGTGGGGCTCCCGTTTGCCATGTGGGAGGCCCTGGGTTCGGTTCCCGGGGCCTCCTGGTGAGGGTAGGCCCGCCCGCGCGGCGTGGTTGGCTGACCCAGCGAGCACGAGCAGGAGGTGGGGGATAAATGAATAAATAAATAAAATCTTAAAAAAAATAAAATTAAAAAAAAAAATTCTATGAGAGTAACACAAATACATTCTATGTATTTGCAAACATGGAAAATTAAAATTAACTCAAGAGGTAGCAAATTACTAGACTCTGGCATCTTTATGGGTAACTTTTTTGGGGAGGGGGGACCGCTGCTGGAGATTGAACCCAAGACTTCATATGTAGGAAGCTGGAACTCAACCACTAAGCCACATTGGTTTCCCCAAGTTGGTTTTTTCATTTGTTTGCTTGTTTTTGTTTTTAGGAGGCACCAGGGACTGATCCTGGGACTCCCTATGTAGGAAGGAGGCACTCAACTGCTTGAGCCACATCCGGTCCCCTTTATGGGTAATTTTGACCAAGCTTTCAGGAAATTGCTAAGTTCTACCTTTTGCAATTTGTTCCAGGGATAAAAGAAGATGGTGAGCCCTCAGTATATTTTTTACAAATCCAGCACAACCCTGATTCTGAACAGTGGAAGTATAGCTCAAGAAAAAAAACGTGTGTATGCATTTATCTCACTACCAAATATTTTAAATAATATACTGGGAAATTGAAGCTAGCAATTTATAGCAAGACACTACACCATAACAAAACAATTTTATATGAAGAGTGCAAGAATGGTTTAATGTTCAGTAAATTATTATTGTAATGTCCCACATCAACTCATTAAATAAAAACAAAAAACAAAAAACCAATACAGGGGGCGGATGTGGCTCAAGTGGTTGGGCATCTGTCTGCCATATGGAGGGACCTGGGTTCGATCCCCGGGACCTCCTGGTAAAATAAAAAAAAACAAACAAAAAAAAACAATACAAATTCATCCAAGAACTGTAGGATTCTAATAAAAGAAAGAAAAATAAACAGATCTGTAGGATAGTATCAAATAATCTAGTATGTGTGTAATTGGAGCCCTAAAAGGAGAAGTGAGGTGGGAGTATGGGGCAAAAGAAATATTTGAGGAGATAATGGCCAAGAAATATCCAATATTTATGAAATACATCAACACAGATCCAAGAAATTCAATAAACTCCATACAAAGAAAACCATAGACATATTCTGGTCAGACATATCTTTGCTGAAAACTAAGTAAAGAACAGATCTTAAAAGCAGCCGTAAGAAAAAAGACATATTATGGTCAGAGGAGCAGCAATAAAAATGATGGATAACTTCTCACCAGAAACAAATGAGTGGAAGACCAATGAAATGATTTCTTTTAATACAGATATTCTCTGACAGATAAAAGCTGAGAGAGTTCCATCTGTAATAAAGCTGTACTAGAAGAAATACTAAAAAGTTCTTCAGAGTTAAGAGAAATTATAAGAAATAGAACTTTAGATTTGCTGGAAAGTATGAATAGCAACAATAATGTATTGTGAGGTTTATAACATAAAATATAAGAGCACAGGATGTACGCTGTAATTTCTAGAGCTTCACTGTGAAGTACAGTAGCCACTAGCCACAAGTGGCCATTTAAATGTAAATTAGTTAAATAAAATTAGAAATCCAGTTACACTAGCCACATCCAAGTGCCTAATTGCCACCTATGGCTACTATCTACCATACTGTACAATTCAGATATAGAATGTCACTCTCATCATAGAAAGTTCTATTGGACAGTGCTGTTCTAGAGCGACCACTACACACACATGCACACGTGCACGTGCACGCACACACACAGTGTGAAAGAGAAAGAGAGAGATACAGGGGTCAACAAATTTTTCCTGTAAAGGTCCAGACAGTAAATATTTTAAGTTTTATGGGACACATATGGTCTCTGTCACATAGTCTTCTTCCCATTTTTTTTACAACTTTTTAAAAATGTAAAAAGAAAAATTTCTTTGTTCAAGGGCCATATAAAAAGAGGCTATGAGGAAGCGGATGTGGCTTAAGCAACTGGGCTTCTGCCTACTACATGGGAGGTCCCAGGTTCGGTTCCTGGTGCCTCCTGGAGAAGGTGAGCTAGCACGACGGGCAGGCGCGGTGAGCCATGTGCCAAACTGATACAACAAGATGATGCAACGAAAGAGACACAAAGAGGAAAGACAATGAGAGACACAGCAAACCAGGGAGCTGAGGTGCCTCAGATGATTGAGCGCCTCTATTCCACATGGGAGGTTCCGGGTTCAGTTCCCAGTGCCTCCTGAAGAGAAGACAAGCACACACAGAGAGCACACAGCAAGCACACAGCAAATGGACAGAGAGCAGATAGTGACTGCAAACAATGGGGGGGGGGCTGGTATATAAATAAATAAAATAGATCTTTTTTTAAAAAAGAGGCTATGGGCTAGATTTGGCCCAGTAGCCATAGTTTTCCAATCCCCGTAATATACCATAATAACAAAGTTGAAGAGAAAAACCATATGATAGTCTTATTAGATGAGAAAAAGTATCTGACAAAACTTAACTCTCCTTCGTAGTAAAAATTCTCAGCAAACTAAGATTAGAAAGGAATTTCCTCAGGCTAGTAAAGAGCATCTATGAAAAACCTACATTAAAACCTTTCCCCTTAAGATTGAGAATAAGGCAAGGATGTCTGCTCTCACCAACTTATCTGAACACTGTACTAGAGGTTTTAGCCAATGCAATAAGACAGGGCAACAAAATAAAGGCAAAAAAAATCAGAAAACAAGTAAAATGTTATTTGCAGATCAGATGGTTGTGTATGTAGAAAACCCTAAGGAATCTACAAGAGCTACTTCTAGAACTAATGAAAATTTAGAATGGTCATTGGATTCAAAGTTAATGCACAGAAATCAATTGTATTTCCTATATACGAGCAATAAGTAATTGGAAAAATGAAATTAAAAATCTAAAATAGTATTTTAAATGATCAAGTACCTAAGAAGAAATCTAATGAAAGGTATGCAAGATCTATGTATGGAAAACTACTAAGCAATGCTGAGAAAAATTAAAGACCTAAATAAATAATGATATATACCATGTTTATGGATTGACTAAATACTAGTAACAAGTACATTCTTCCTAAATTGACCTATAGATCCAAAACAACCTCTATCAAAATTCAAGCAGGGAAATGGATGTGGCTCAAGAGGTTCGGCGTCCGTCTACCATATGGAGAGACCGGGGTTCGATCCCCGGTACCTCCCGGTAAAAAAAAAAAAAAAAAAAAAAATTCAAGCAGCAATTTTTAAAGATATAGACAATATAATTCTAAAATTTATATGGAAATGCAAAGAATCTAGAATAGACAAAGCAATCTTGAAAAATAAAAAAGTGGAGAATTTACACTGGCTAATTTCAAGACTTAATATAAAAATCCCATAATCCAGACAGTTTGGTATGATGTAACAATAGTTAAAAAGATTAATATAGATTAATGGAACAGAATAGAAAGTCTATAAATAGCAAAATACACATACATTGTCAATTGACTTTCAACCAAGGAGCAAGGCAATCTGATGGTTGAAAAAAAATATTTTAAACAAATGTTGCAGGAGCAACTGTACCCAAAAATTCTGTACCCAAAAAATTAATTTGAGATGGATAATAGACCTTAACATGAAACATAAAATGATGTAAGTAAAACCTCAAACCATTTGAGATAAATCATAGACTAAACATAAAATCTCAAGCCTTAAAACTTCAAGGAGAAAATATAAGCAATATACCATGCTCTTTGTAAAGCTGGTATAGGCAATGACTTCTGGTATAGGACACAAAAAGTGCTAATCATAAAAGAAAACATTGATATATATTTATCAAAATCAAAATTTCTGTTCATCAAAAGATTCCAATAAATCCAGAATAAAGAACTCCTACAACTCAAAAACAGAGAGACAAACAACCCAATTTAAAAATGAGCAAAGGACTTGACCAGATCTTTCTTTAAAGAAGATAGACAAATGGTCAATAAACGTGTCAAAAGATACCCAACATCATTAGTCATCAGGGAAATGGAAATCAAAACCACAATGAGATGCCACTTCATACCTGTTATAATGCCTAATGTTAAAAATGGAAAATAACAAGTGCTGGCAAGGATGAGAAGAAATTGAAACCCTTGGGAAACGGATGTGGCTCAAGAGGTTCGGCGTCCGTCTACCATATGGAGAGACCAGGGTTCGATCCCCGGTACCTCCCGGTAAAAAAAAAAAAAGAAACCCTTGTACATTGTTAGTGGGAATGTAAAATGGTACAGCTACTGTGGACATATTTGGCAGTTGCTCAAAAAATTAAATATAAAATCACCATGTGACCAGACAATTCCACTTTTAGGTATATACCCAAAAGAACTGAAAACAGATACTTATACACTTACACACTAAGGTTCACAGCAGCATTATTCAGAACAGCCAAGAGGTGGAAACTGAAATATCCATCAACAGATGGATAAACATAACATGGCAAGTATTATTTGCCATAGAAAGGAATAAGGTTATGATACATGGTATAACATAGATGAACCTGAAATCATTATGTTGAGTGAAATAGGCCAGAAACAAAAGGACAAAAATATTGCATGATTCTACTTAAATGAAATATCTAGAATAAGCAAATTCATAAAGACAGATAGTAGATTAGAAGTTACAAGGGGCCAAGCGGAGAGAGAAATGGGGAGTTATTGCTTAATGGGAACAGATGAAAAAGTTTTAGTAACGGATAGTGGTGATAGCACAATATTGTTACTGTAATTAATACCACTGAATTTGTATATTTAAAAATGTTTAAAATGGGTAATTTTGTGTTTTATGTTACCACAATAAGTAGCTTTTAAAAAAAGATCCCAATAAGAAAATGAATAGACAAAAAATATTCAGAATATAAAGAATAACTACAATAAAACAAAATAAAAATATAATCCAATTTTAAAATGGGAAAAAGACTGAAAGACCACAAAGGATGTACAAATAGAAGATAAGCATATGTAAAGGAGCTCAACATCAAGTCATCAGGGAAATGTAAATTAAAATCACAAAGATGTAATTTACAACCACTAAAATGGCTAACAAAAACACTGACCTCAGTAAATAATGACAAAGATGTAGAGCATCGGGGAGCTGTCATACATCACTGACAGAAGTACAAAACAGTAAAACCACTTTGGAGAATAGGAGGGCAGTTTCTTTTAAAGTTAAAAATACATTGGGGGTCGGATGTAGCTCAACTGGTTGGGCGTCCGTCTCCCATATGGAGGGACCCGGGTTCGATTCCCAGGACCTCCCGGTAAAAAAAAAAAAAAAAAAAAATACATTGACCATATGACCCAGAAATTCTATTCCTAGGCATTTATCCAAGAGAAATGAAAATATAAACACACACACACAACTTGTATAAGAATATTCATAGCAGCCTTTTTTTTTTTTTTTTTTTTTTTTAATTTACCAGGAGGTCCCGGGGATTGAACCCAGGTCCCTCCATATGGGAGACGGACGCCCAACCAGTTGAGCCACATCCGCCTCCCCATAGCAGCCTTATTCATAATCACCCCACACTGAAAACATTCTAAATGTCCATTAATAAAATGGACAGGCTATGGTATATTTATAGAATGGGATACTACTCAGCAATAAACTCAGACTACCAATAACACATAAAAATATGGATGCGTTTTTAAAGCAGTGTAGGTGAAAGAAGCCAGAATGCAAAATTGTACATACTGATTCCATTTATAAATGTCCAAAAACAGGAAAAATAAAACTTTAGTGATAGAAATCAGCAAGTGATCATTGGAGGAGAGAGGAAGGCAGAATTGGTTTGAAAGGTGTACAAGAGAACTTTCTGGGCTGATAGTAATGTTCTATGTATTTTTGGGGGTGGTTATTACACAGGTGTATACGATTGTCAAAACTCATCAAATTGAACACTTAATTATACCTCAATTGAAAATAAAGGTAGGGAGGGGATCACTCTTCCAGAAGCATCTGGCCCCAACCCTTTACTGACCTACCTGATGTTTGCCTCAGTGTGATCTTTGGTCTCTAATCTGTTTAGGGCTAGACTTTTGGTTATGGAATTTATCTTAAAGGGCACACAGTCAAGATCTCAAAGAAATAGCATTTACAATCTGTGAAGCAATTTTGTGGAATCAACAGTCTTTTATTTCCATTGGTTAATGAGCAACCCATTTGACCATTGTAAGGCACTGACTTGTACTAATTTGATTTTAACTTGGATACATGGTGGAGAACTTTAAAAGCACAGTACTTAACAAACTTTATTGTAAACTAGTCAAAATAATGGGGTAAAAATGAATTCTTCAAAGACGACATGCAGAACACTATCACTCCTCATTAAACCCATTCTCTGGCATTTGCTGCTCCAAATCAGTCCCAGGGTTTTTGGATACAAAATCATTTCCTATCCAAAGTAGGCATCTTTTCCAAAGCAAGTGGACACTCAGGTCCTATTTCCTCTCTCCTTAGAAAATTCCTAGTTATGTAGAAATGAACTACAAGTCAGGGCCACGTGGTCAGGAATTTATTAAAAAGCAAACTGTTCATTACCAAGCAGACCAACAATTAGATTATAAATTAATTGAGAGCAGGTGCAGGAATTTACAATTTTAGAGCATTCCATTAGAATGTCTATTGCCTAACTAGGCCCACCAGAGGGGCAATGCTGGTTATCTTTTTATTTTGGGGGGGAGGTACTGGGTATTGAACCCAGACCTCATACATGTGAAGCAGGTGCTCGACCACTGAACTATACCTACTCCCCTGGTTATTTTATGCTTCACTCCCCCTGAGAAAATGATGTGATCTGAACAGGTCGGAGTACACATAGAAAGGGAGTCTTCCTACAAGAGAAAGCTGGGGAATTCAACAAGTAGTGTTTTTGGATAGGCTCCATAAGAAAACTTAGGACAAAATCCTGCTGTTTGTGTGCTCACTCCTCAGGTATCACAACTTGGTCAATGGATGTCAGAGAGCTAGATTATTTCTGCACATAATTCTAAGAATAGCCATTTAATATGCACTGAAGTGGCTTCTAGGACATTGCTTTATTACCCATACAGAAGCATATTTTAGTCATCAGAAGGAAATTTAAAATCTATCTAAAGTTTTCAGCTTTAAAAGCTTCCTGTAGGGAAGCGGCTGTGGCTCAATCAGTGGGGCTCCCGTTTACCATATGGGAGGCCCCGGGTTCGGTTCCCGGGCCCTCCTGGTGGGGGCAGGCCTGCCCGCACGGCGTGGTTGGCTGACCCGGCGAGCACAAGCAGCAGGGGGGGGATAAATGAATAAATAAATAAAATCTTTAAAAAAAAAAAAAATAAAATAAAAGCTTCCTGTAGAATTGTCTACTATAGGGAATTACAGTTTTATATTTCTAAAACCACCTTCCAACCACCACTCTAAAAGAAACTTGAATATTCCATCTATGGCAAAAGGCAGACAACTCGAGTAAATAGCCAAACTTTAATACAGGTGTAGTCAGTGAGGAGAGAATTACAAGCGCCAAGAAGCCAAAGTCAGGAAATATATGCATATGAAGTCAATGTGATCAGCGCAAAACAGGTAAGGCAGGCCTTCTGGAGAGGGTCTGGAAAGAGGAGACTTGCTTATTAAAATGCTAGGATGACTTTCAAATGTGAAGGAGAAAAAGATGTTATTTTGGGTCCTTCTTAGTAGTAAATATCTGAGGGTAACAAGAGGCATGTTTTGAACACAGAAGAGGCCAAAATAACAATTAGTTATTAAGTCTTCAGGGCAATCTAAAGCTGGAAGTCCCCTAATCTATCTACATAATTTTAAAAGGTGTTTTTGGCAAGGCTGTTTAAGAAGTAGTGTGGTGAAAAGAATATAGCATTAAATGTGAAGATGTGGATCCAGCCCTGCCATTCACTGGCTGGGTGACCTTGGGCAATCCAGTGAGCCTCCACATACAATGATTAAGAAATTCTAACAAAATTCAAACAAACCGACAAACGCTCTGTTCACTGCTGTACCTCCAGTGTCTAGAACCGTGCCTGGCACCGTGGATGTTGACTAAAGGAATCTAGGTTTGAAATCTTCGTTCTGCTATTTAGTAACAGGGAAGTTACCCACTTTGGGTTTCTATATAGTTACTTATAAAATGGCGATGGCAATTATTCTCACAGTGAGTTTAAACAAGACCATTCACATCTATTCCATACTAATTCCTTACACTTAAAAAAAGAAAACGTTCAGGGCATTTTAGTTTTGACATGGAGACCTTCTATAATGTGTGCCCAGGTAACCATGATCTTCTAGTTCTGATCCCCAAACCACAAGGGTAAGTCCACAAGAACCATGTTTGTACTGTTGACTTTGCCCCATGGCCTTGATAGGTCTGTCTATATGTGTCTCCAACAGTTAACATGTAATACCCGGAGCTATGGTGTAGCTGTAAGGAAAAGCAGAACCTGTTTTATATAGAGAATGATATAGATGAACAGATGCACAGAAAATGCCTGCTTAGTTGTCCAAAATGGCTTTCTAGTTCATAGGTCCAGTCTCATCCTGCCTTTGGGAGTCTGTGAGACAGCTCTGTACCTTTTTTCTTGCCTAAAATGTATACTTTTTTTTTTTAACCTAAAGATATGCTTATTTGTACTGGCTTTGTTTTCCCATTAATTTTCTTTCATCCTTACAATATTCCTATAAAACATAACTTAATAGAATGAACAAATGTAATCAAACATAACCCTACCATGAAGTCACTGTGTAACCTTTTAGAATTAAATGTCTGTAATTAGTCTGTTTCATTTATAAAATAGGATAACAATGTCTATTTTAGGGCTGCTTAGGGGACACATAATATAAATAAGGCATCTGGCAAGCAGCACTCAACAACTTAGAGCTACTATTAGTATCTCTATTTTACAAAAGGGAAAACTATGGCTCAGAAGTATCAATGTTCTTTATACTACATCACTTAGGGAATAAAAATAAGAAAATCCATTGTTTTGACATACAAGATTATCAAAAGAATGAAAGCAAAAGTGAGAATTTTTGAATTCTTAAGTGCTCTGAACTTAATTAACTCCAAGTATGCACTGGTTTGATGCAAATAGCATTTACCAGCTTTCTTATAAATGTTCAACTTCCTTCACCCAGACGCTACACTACTTTACTGTAATTTCCCAGATAGATTCCGCTTTCCCCTTTGGGAAGAGAAAGTATTGCCAGTTGGCATGAGAATTCTACTTTGCTTGTCAGATCTACTTCTCAGTAAAGCTTTTGGATTTGTGAATTGAATTATTTTCTCCAAGTTACCCACTTACCATAAAACTGACAAAAACAAATTGGGTACACGACCTTTGGGTGATACCATTTCACAAAAAACTCACTCAGCTAGGCCCCACCCTGAGACTGTGACTTTGCCAAATATGAATGCTTTTGTCTCTTTTGACCTAGTGTTCAGCGATATTCCCTCTTTCTACTATAGCAGTCTATCAATGGTGTAAACCTTGTAGGCATGTTAGAAACAGCAGGGATGGGGTGAGGGTGAAGGACTTAGTGGGATGGAAGAAGGAGGGGTTTTAAAAAATATTGATGCCCAAGTTACACCCCAAAGTAATTAAATTGCAATCGCTTCTCAGCAATTCCAATGTGCAGACAAATTTGAGAACCGCTGGTCTGAATAATTTCAGATGGATAGTAGCATTAAGTTGCAACACAAGACTAAGAGAAGTTGGAATATGGCCAATATGCAGTTATTCTTAACCCACATATAAAAATGTAAATTGCTAACATTTCAAAATTGGGAGACTTCATATAAAGTCAGAATTTCACAGGCTTCTCTTAAGAGTCCAACTAGCCTAGAGTTGTCCATTCTTAAAAATATTTATCTGGCTCTTATAGACATGAGTTTGAGACTCCAGGATTACTTGAGATCCCATGATAATACGGTTTTAATTTTGGCATTGTTAAAGCTGCTCCATATCAGTGTTTGATTACTGCCCTGAAAATGGCCCTTAATCAGCCTATCTATGGTTTAATCCAGTCTGAAAACTGCTTTTCGAAAGAATCACCTATTACTTTTCCCATTCTAAATGCTACCTAGTGAAAGATCAACAGTAGTTGCCCCAAAAGTTGGATTTAAATTCCACAAAAGGCAATAATAATAATAATAATAATAACAACCTCCTTGGCTTATCCTGCTTACTCTTACACTGGGCACTATTTGATTTCCAACTGAGTATCGCTGAGTTGGCTATTTCATCTTGGATAATTAATAGCAAATCCCTTAAAATACACCAAATTTATACTGAAAAGTCAGAAAAATCTGAGGGGCCCACACATTTTCCTTGTTACCTAAGGTGTCAAGATTTTCTCATAATGCTCACTACATATTGTCTTCTTAAAGCCCCTCAAAGGTCAAGGAGAAATACTGAGATTAAATGAGTATTGGCTGTTTTATCAGTTATAAAACAAATCCTGTAACAAATTCCAGTAGAAAATATAAGATTCTTTACATTGGAAATTCATCTGAACTAGATCAACAACTGTAAATTGCTTGGGCACTATTTAATCAAATCATGCTGTACCATTTATTTCTCAACTGTCACATGTAATATGGTCTTCACATGAGAACTGCCCTAATCTGCAAGATAGGAAGGGCTCCTCTTCTATCCATGGTTGGTTTCAACTATTGGGCAAATTATAGGGCCAAATTAGTTGCAAAATATGCAACCAATTAAAAGATCAGAGATAGTATATAGCATTCCTCTAAAAGAAGCAGTGACAGGTATTTATATAGCCTTTGATGCTGTTTAAAAGCACAAAACTATAGTTAAGAACCAACTTCCCTGATATTGAATTCTAGGTCATTCTGAGGCCAGAATAAGAAAATATGGATACAAAGAGGTAGTGCAATATTCCTTGTGACCCAGATATAAAAGGTTGTGAATACTTGGGCAAGTTACTTTAATCTAGTTAAGTCCTATTTTTTTTTTTGTAAATTTACAAAATTTCTATCCTTGCTTTAGAGAGTAATATAAGTTGTTAAAGTGCTTGAAAGATGAAAGTGATAAACAAAGCCTCATAATTACAGATCCAAATAGGACCAAATTAAATTGTCCTAAAATCTGGATGTGACTAGAACAAATGATAAATTCTAACTTTGAGGTGTTTAAGGAAACAACTCTCTCCATCCTTACAGGAGCTATCAGCTTCTAAAAATGAGTTAAACGGAAGTTATATCAAGTTTTGAGGCTGAGAATAATTTTCTAGTATAGTCCCCTTAAAAAAAAAAAAAAAAGGCAAAGATCTACTGAGCATGTAGCATAAATCACTGTTGCAACACAAACAGCAATTTAAATTCAATTTGGAGACACAGAAATTGGGATGCTTTCAGAAAATGCTCTGAAGGCTTCAGTAACCAAGTTAATGGTTGGGGATAGTCTCATTCACAGTTCCCTGCAAAGAAACTGAACCAAATCTTGACATTTTATATTAAATAGGAACAGTGAATAAGGCACATAATAAAGCTGGCTCTTGGGTTACCATTACATCTTTTTTTTAACTATAAAAATAAACGTAAGTAACTAATGGAATAACAAAATAAAAGTTTATTTTATTAGAATTAGGAATGTTCTTTCCCTCTGGGCAACCTGAACAGTCCAGTTACAATGAAAATCTAAGAACAGTTATTTCCACAGCACAGGGTGCTCTATGCACAAAATTACAGGGTTAGGAGCATTTAATCAATTTACCAATCTGATTGTCTCACCAACCCACCCCCTCCCATCCCCCAAGTGCTCTATACCGGGATTTGTAGCTAAAAGAATCTGTTACATTAAGTCCTTTTCTTTTTAACTAAATTTCAACTCCTAACCATGGCTGAACCACATTTTACATAGCAGATTCAACCACTTTAAATCAAGCCAGTCTTAGATGCCTTGTTTATGTGTGTATGCATACACATGTGTATTTAATATATTTATTTAAACACACATAAAACATACAATCTGGTTTGCAGCAAATTACACAGAATTTAGAGTCTGATATATGCTACTCAATTTTACCACTGTGGTTTGTGTCTTGAGCTTCGGATCAAATTTTTATTGTAAATCTTGAAAATCCATCTACTGCTGAATGTGAATTTTCAAATGAAACATGCACTTTTCAAAAGACAATGTAACTGCCCTTAAGAAGACAGGGAGAACTTGGTGCTTGCTATGAACTGAGAGAACCCTCTGACAGACTTAGTAGGTGAAATAGGGAAGCTGTCTTACAAAATGGCTTGCCTATCCCAGCTGGGGGCACTGAAGCTAACAATGAAAGTAGTTAACTCGAGGAATTCTGGCAAATATGGAGACAGCTGTTAAAAGCTTAGAAATAGAAAAGGCCAATACACCTTGATCCATACAAATTAGGAACTACAACCCACAACTGCAATACCGTTAGATAGTATGCCAACACTGAAACTAGAAAGCATCTCTAAAAATCACTGTTCCTCCATGGGTGGGGCTGATATTAAGAAGTGCACACTCTGGAGCACGTAGAGATTTATGACACTTAAATCTAGATACTGCAAAGTGAACTGGTAAGATTTTTAAAAACCACCACACATACAGAAAGCATTTTTGGGGAGTCACAGCAAATCCAGCTGCTTTTCATCAAAGTTACCAGGGAAAGGAACTTATTCAAGCTATCTAAAAAAAAAAAAAAATCTTAGTTTTGATAATGTATTTTAAGATCTATGGCAGTCATTTAAATTAATTGAAGTCAAATGGATGACGGGAGAAGTGGGAGAAGAGAATATGGAAGAAGCAGACACTGAGTTCAGATTTGCACCTGAGGTGGAAAGGGAGGGAAGAATAAAAAAGGTACACCTAAAGTTGATCCTGAAGCTACAAGTGGTTTAAGGGAGCAGCATTATATACTCAGCAAACATTCACTGATTTCTGATGGGAAAAGAAGAGTTGCAAGTACATCTCATATAACAACCTTTTCTAAAAGGAAAAGTAGGATTTGATTCAGCAAAGCCTAACTTAGGCAAAAGGCCAGAGGAAAGTGAACCTACTTCCCAATGGAGTAATAAGATGTACAGTGCAAGAGCAGACAAAGCTGCCTCACAAATGGTAAACACTCCCTAGGCACAAGACATTAAAGGAAGACAAAGAAGTCCTCAGCTAAAACTGGGTATTTATTAAGACCTCTTAATCTAGTTGCCTAGTTCACTCTGCACTCCTGTGTAAAACTGACAGATTAGGGATGCTGACCTGTTGAAAATTACCATAGCCAGAATGGCCTAAAAGGGTATACAGGTAATAAAACCACCACCATCCTTTACTTTTAACATAGCTTAGTAGAAATTTCATAAAAATGGACATCACAGCTAAAAGGCATTATTAATTCTCCTACCTGCTGGCAATAGAAAAGAAGCAAACTCAGTGATTGCTATGCACTAGATGGGGATATCATGTTCTAGGGGTGTTTGCCTTCAAACTGAACCCACAGCAACACACACAGGCAATTTTAGTATTTGCCATTTTAAATTCACAATCTGAGACTAAGTGAAGGGCTATTTATTTATATTTAAAGCAAAAACATTCTATTTGCCACCGTAACATGGAGAAGGGGGTGAGAGAGGAGCCATAACTAAATTCTTAAGGGCTCAAAGCAGCAATTAAAAAAAATTTTTTTTGAAATGCTTCTTCTGGATGTGATAGGAAGGCTAAGAAGCCTTCAGCTATGTGCATGACATGGGCACACTAGGGCTTGGGTAAATAGATGCATGAGGCCGTGGAGGGGGAGGAGGCTAGGGGATTGGGACATTCTTGAACTACAACAACAAAGCTCCCTGTTGCAACCCATATCTGGCCATTTCATTTAGTCAGATCTGGGCCTCCCTGCCCCTCAACAAGAGCTGAGAATTCTAGGCTTCGTGGAGCCCATGGCCAGCAACTGACATACCAAAGCCCAAAGGGCAAAGCAACCTAAGGAGCAGAAAAATCTCATATTTTCCTTAAAAAAGAGCTCTAGTTAGTTAGGTCTTCCAGAGAAGCTAAAACAACACACCTTTTATCCGAACCCCCAACCCTGGAAAGATAAAGCAAACTGAAAGAAAATGCACAGCAAATAGACATAATCTTGAAGATTTTTTAAGAATAAATATTTTTTTGTAATTAAACATTATGCAAACACGTGCCACGCTTGCTTTGTCCATGCATATGCGCTATATACAATTTTGAAAAATACTGTGTTGTCCTCTTGTTTTAAAAGTCATATACAAAGTTTTTTTTTTTTTTTTTTTTTTCCTTTTTTGTGTTTAATCCTCTTGCTGCCTACCCCCTTCCCTACCCCCAAGAATTTTCTTTACAAGGAGCTAATAATCATTCACCCATGACCTTGGGGTATGAGAGAAAGAGAGTCAGTCTGTGTGCGTAGGTGTATTTGGATGTAGGGGAGGAAGGGGAAGGGGTGCTTTACCAAAGTACAACAAAATGGCTGGTTTGGGCATGAAAAGCAGTGTCAAGGAGCTGTTTTAAATTTTAACCGTACTATACTCAGGAAAAAGAAAAAGAAAAAAGGAGTCAGCTTTGAGAATGAAGCTACGTTACAAGTTAAAGTTGGAGGGTTTTTAGTGTGTCTGTCACACTTTTGTTGGCGGCCTAGAATACTGTTGTACAATGGTTTATCTACCTTTTTTTATTACAATATAATTTACTTAAACTTTCCGTTAACAAAACAGAATTCCGGTACTACAGACCAGCGGTGTCAGAATAGGCTTAGTGCCTCCTTGTTTGTGTTTGTTTTGTTTTGTTTTGTTTGTTTTAATTGCATGAGCACTCTAGATGGTAAAGTTTTCAGAGTTCATTTTATGCAGGGCCATTCTCAGTCCTCAATGTACTCCCACAGATCTTTCTCATAGCCTTCATGAACATGCTGTAACAAAACCCTTCGTCGGCTCTCACAGTATCTGTAAATTAAAGACAGAGAAAAATCTTGTCAGCTTCCTCTAGTAAAAACAGGTATTACTTATTTTTTTTAAGGTACACCTACAGTTTATCCAGACTCAGAACCAAGCACCTATTTTAAATAGGCACATTTCCAGGTCTAGATGTACAGATACAAACTCTTTCTAAAAAGTTAAAACCATATTTTCCATATAGTCATGATTCCCAGACCTGGGAATTAATTTTAGAGCATAAAGTGTTAGAAATTCCAAGGAGCCTTATATATCATCTCATTCACAACAGATAAATTACCAATTTCAGAAGAAGTATTTACAAGAGTTATTTATTCACATCTATAAAATCTTTGTAAACTATAAAGTACTATAAACACAATGTAGTTTAGTAAGTAAGCTATAGTTAGCTATGCAAAGTGAAAATATTAGTAAGGACTAAATCTCCAAGTCTTCCAATCTCCCCAAGTTCCCTACCACGATTTTAACTATTAAAGAGAAATTAGCATTTGCCAGGAAAAAAACTCAAGGTGAAAGAGCTTCATATTGAAAAATCAAACATTTTGCATTTTTAGTGTAAGAGGTGGTGTATCTAAAGTGTCATCTATCCCAAGGACAAAGTAATTATTTCCTTAGAAATAACAAATCTTAAAAAACAACAACAGCAAAAAACAACTTCTAAGAAGTAAGTTTGGGTAGCTCACTTGTCAACAGCCATGACCCACAGGATACCCATGATAGAACCAGCATCCTATTCTCACCCCTCATCCTAATGGCCACTTGCCCTTTTTAGGCTCTTTCTTCCTTGCAGGGCAGCAACTAAGTAGATAAAGCTGAACAGAAGCAGCAGAATCAGCTGGTGGGATAAATGGCTGATTTCCTCCTCTATGCTTGACCAGCACTACTATGTGCAATTCGTTGCCCAATGGACAGAAGCAATCTGTGAGAAACATGGCAGCAGCTCAGTTACTGGACATGCTAAACCCAGGTTTCACTACCACCTAACTTCACTGCTAAAGCATACTAGAGCACTACTGGCAGAAACTTTTGCTCAACAGCAATTTAAAAAGCAACAACAACAAAAACACTCACCTGTACTTATCTTGTACTTTCTGCTTTATATCCTGAAGAGAATCTTGCGAAATATCTCGTTCCAGGTAGCCCGAAAGCACCTCCGTGGCATTCTCTAGATCTGCTTGGTTATTCTGCAAGAAAAGGAAGATATAAATAGTAACTTTCAGGCTTCAAAAGAAAGCTATAAGACAAACCATTTTAGCTGCTTCTTTGCCTAAAGACTGCTCTCAACACTGATTCCATAATTTTCATGTGTGGTTTAACTGCACCAATAAAGTTCTTTTTCACTTTTGACCTGTAATGACTTATTTTCTCTCTTTTCCTGGGCAATTTTAAAAATGCTTAAAAGAGCTAAAGATGGGAAGCGGCTGTGGCTCGGTTGGTGGGGCTCCCGTTTACCATATGGGAGGCCCCGGGTTCGGTTCCCCACCCGCACGGCGTGGTTGGCTGGCCCGGTGAGCACGGGCAGCAGGGGGGGGATAAATGAATAAATAAATAAATAAATAATCTTTAAAAAAAAAAAAAAAAGAGCTAAAGATTCACCAACTATCTCTGGAAGAATACTGAGGACAATTTGAAAGGGAAAAAAAAAAGAAACCTACTTTTGCTTACATCTAGCTGCACCTATTTTTTCATAAGAAAACATTGTATGTATGTATGTATGGGAAAATTAAAATTTTATTATCCTTTAATACTCTGGCTAGCTCTCTGTGCATGTTACCCAAATTCCCATCTGCTAGTCAGTCGTGTTGTCTAGTCAGTCTGTGGACATCAATGTGTCATGTATCACTTTTAAATGATCACCTTTATTTGAAAATCCTTTAATAATAACAGCTAACTTTTTTTTTTTTACACCCCATCCCCCTTGGCTCCCTTGTCTGCTCGTTGTCTGCTTGCTTTTTCTTTTAACTTTTAATTGAAGTATAATAAAAACAAAAAATGAAAAGTATACAACTCAATGAATTTTCATGAATTAAACACATCTGTGTAATCAGCACTCAGATGAAAAACAGCATTCTACCAGCATGCCAAAAGCCTTCTTAGCTACTACTTCTCCACCAAAGGTAAACACTGTATTAACTTCTTTTTTTTTTTTTTTTACCGGGAGGTCCCGGGGATTGAACCCGGGTCCCTCCATATGGGAGACGGACGCCCAACCAGTTGAGCCACATCTGACCCCCCTGTATTAACTTCTAATATCAAAGATTAGATTGGACTGAACGAAGAATGTATTATGTGCCAGATACATATAAGGAATTTACACGGATTGTTTCACTTAAATCTCATTACATCCAAGAAAGATATTAAGTCTACAATTATACCCATTTTAAAATACAGAAATAGAAGGCTTTAAGTAATCTCCAAGTCAACAAAGCTAAAAAGTGATGAAGTCAAGATTCAAATGCAGGACTGACTCTAGGGTGTCACACTGAACTGCCTGCCGATTAAACCACATCAATTTGAATGTAATTTAGGGCAAGAAATCTCAATTTCTTCCCTGTATCTTCCTAATAAATACTGTTTACCTAATTTTCTAAGCAGACAGAAATCCTTAAAACTCTATATATCTTCTCTATGAAAGACTAAGTGGTCCTATGACACAGGGTGTTCCCCCAGGTTGCCCCCCAACGCCCACAACTACTCCTACCTCAAAGATAATGGACTGGTTATTCTTTTTGAGGTAGAAGGCGAAGACATAAGTGTACATGAGTGTGGCACGACACTGGCAGAGGACATCAACTGCTTTCTTCAGGAACTGCACCTCAATCCAGGACATGTTGTGCTGTTGCATCTCCTCCATTTTCTGCTTCACCTGAGCATAGAGTTTGTGCTCAAAGCGCAGACTCTGCATGTGATTCATATAGCGATTACAGTAGAACAGGTACCTCTGCAGGGCTGCCCTAGATCGCTGTCCCATTCAGAAAAATAAAGGTCACATAATTATAAAAAGTATTATAAACAAAAGCTGATATACTCACTGATGAAACAGTACAGAGAATTAAGCTAAAGCTAGGAGCAAAACAAAACCTCTACTGCTATCTTTGTTATTAAATATTGCTTTTTAATAAAACTGTGCTTTCCAATATATTAGCCACTAGCAATATGTGGCTATTTAAATTTAAATTAATTAAAAATTCAGTTCCTCAGTGCTCAAAAGCCACATGTGATTAGTGGATACCAAATTGGACAGTAGCAATATAGAACATTTCCATCATTATAGAAAGTTCTATTGGATAGTACTATTCTAAAGTATACAATAAGATGCAAAACCACCAACTCCTGATAAATGTATGGGTAAGTATTAAGTGCCTCCTCCCCTTCCCCCATGCCCCTATCCCTGCAACTGAATCTGAATTTGATCAAGTTTCTAGAATTAACCACCACTTGTTTTAGGAAACAGAGGGACAGAAAAACCTATCAGATAACACCATGGCATTGCAATCAGCAAAATCCAGAACATGTGAAACTCTAGGACAAAATGACCTAGTTTCTTTAACAACTAAATGGCAAAGACCACCCCCTCCAGAAAAAAAGGAAGAAGAAGAAGAAAAGGAGGCAGCACTACAGATTAGAGAAGACCTGAGAGATATCACTCTGTAGAGTTGTGTGGGTCCTTACTTGAATCAATTGTAATAAAAAAAAAAAAAAAGGAGACGACTGGAGACATCTGAATACTGGATAGTTAATGATTCTAAACAAAGAACTGCTTTTTAAAAATGTATATATATAATAATGGTTTTGCAGTTATATTAAAAGTCTAAGATACATGAAGCATTACTAAAGAAATAATATATCTAGTATAGATTTGCTTTGTAGTATTTATCACATTGAAAAAAAAAAAAGCCATATAGGTCTTTCCCACTGTACTTTAAATTTCTAGAGGGGATGGACTTTCCTGATATCTCCATTATATAATACGCAGAAAATAAATGCAATCACCATCAAAGGTTTCTTATAACACCTACATATTTCTTTCAATCTCAGATTCTCTCTCTCCCTATGCCTTTAAAGTCTACTAACGACACACTGAACTTACAGTTGGTCTCTTGCTTAGAAATACTAACAGTGAACCACGTAATTAGCCAATCACATGACCCAGTATCATACACTACCCGATAATATACCATCCAAACAAACACAAACCATGCTATTTGAAGAGTCAGGCAGGTATAAAATCAACATTTATACACTGGAAAATTGCCAGTTCCAAAATATAATATGTGGAAATAATCTGCTTGGCATTTCATCTCCCCCAAAAGCACTATTGTTTTCAGCCTGGAGATTCTCAAAATGGATGGAAAACCTAAATTATCGTATTAAGATATATGATACTGGATGACTTCTGAGTTAATTGCTAAAATCTGCATTGAGGAATGCAATCAGTGGCCTGAAGACCCTTTGATAAAAACCCAAAACTGAGTGCTTAGAACAGAGGTTGGCAAACTATGGCCTGAAACCCAAATCCAGTTGTCCCCTGTTTTTGTACGTAAAGTTTACTTGGAAGACTGTCATGCCCATTCATTTAAGTCTATGGCTGCTTTAGTGTCACAAAGACAGAGGCAGAGTTGAGAAGTCCTGAGGAAGACCTTATGGATGGAAAAGTTGAAAATATTTACTATCTGACTCCTTGTCTAGAAGATAGGAAGATTCAAATGTCTACCACTGTCAGCATTGTAGCACAGTATATTAAAGTCAACATTTATTCTATGACAAAGGTACAGATTTCCAAGGCATGCACAAAAGTACAATCTAGGTTTGTTCCAGACTGTGTGTCAACTTGCAAATATATTTTCTAGTACTTTCCTGCAACTCCCTGTAAACAGTAGGCCAGAGTAAGAGTAGGGGAAGTGGACAAAGAAGACATAGCCAGATAGACATGCATGGTGTGCTCCAGTCATTCTGGTAGATGTGCGTCCACTAAATAAACAATATATATGTATGTTTATATATAATGAAAATATTCCATGGGGTCATGTATCTCAAACTGGAGTCTAAAGACCACATAATGGAATGAAGCAGGGGTGAAATTTTTAAATGTTTCAGCAGTCCATGGAATTTTTAAAGGTTTAAACAAGTTTAAATAAAATTTTTTTAAAAATGTGTTTAAAAATGGGAAAAAAAATTCCAAACATTCTGGATCATCTGAATGAACTTCTAAAACTGAAGACCAAAATTTAATAAGTGAGAAGAAACTACATCAATAATAAATTTTGGTCAAATCAAATAATGATCCTTTGTAGGAATGAAGGTTTGCAATAAGTGAAATAGAGAAAACTGGTGGAAGGATGAGTTATCACATGGCACTACTTTAACAGTATAGTTAACACTAAATTCAAAAGAACCCAGCTATATAGCAGTCTATCAGCAGTAATTTAATTTCAGCCAACATATCTATCAATTAATTTTTTCACTTTAAAAGGATCCTAATTATTGCGAAACACTCATTGTTTATAAATACAAAATATAATTTCCAGTATTTTTTAAAGTGGCAGAGAACTTTCATTTCTAACAGTATGATAGACTAGGTTCTAAACATTCTTTTGTGTTTATAGTAAAATTTAATAATAGAAATAAATTTTAAATGTTAAAAGGTGAAACAATAAGAACAGATACAAAGGATATTTTGGTTTACATACTCGGTGTGAAATTATCTGAAAAGAATATTTCTGAGTTAACTGGTGAATTTTAGTATGGACTGGATGAATGTTAGGAATTATTAAATTCGTTTAGTGTGATAAGTTATTTTGACTATGTAGGAAAGTTCTTGAGGAATAGTGAGGTTAAAATAATTAAAAATAAGTGAATTATTGCCTTTAAGTAGCAACAGGGCCAATTAACAAAAGCTATTCTCTACCCTCCTAGCTTGGGGGAAAAAATTACGACACCAAGACCCTACTGAAACCTGAAGTTGTGTCACATGATTAGATTAATTAAAAGAAAGTAAGGGAGTGATGGTTGAGTGCCTGCTTCCCATGTACAAGGTCCTGGGTTCAATCCCTGGTATAAAGAAAGGAAAAGGAAAAAGAAAAAAAAAGAAAATGGAGGGGAGGGGGGAAGGAAACCTATAAATAAGAATGCTCCTGATAAGCATTTTGGATAAGATTCCCTTTCTAAATGTAAACAGATAGATATACAGTACTTCCTGGGGTTATCTTTATACAAATCTTTCAGAGTTGAAAACTGTTAAACTATTCCCTAATGACTATACAATGCACATTCCTATTCAACACTCATATGAAAATAAGTGTACTTACTTCCTGTGCATCTCTTGCTGCCTTTGCATCATCTTCATTATAGCGATTACAGTTGTACCTTAAAGTAAATTAAGAGAATTCCATAAAGCAAGAAAACAATGAAAAGGGAACAAATCACAGAATTTTAACCTGGATCATCCAGAACCAACATTCTCCTTTAAAACTGATCAAATGAGATGTTAAAATATCCAGGGTTCTACAATTATAAAGACAGAATTACCAGGCTGAAAAGAACTGAGTATTGTAGTATCTATCTACACCTAGTGTTTGAATCCTCTCTATAACAAAATGGATCATTTCCCTATTCAGTAATAAGGAATTCCACACATCCTGAGGCAGTACATTCCAAATCAGCTAGATTATAATAATTAGAAAACACTGTCTAGAACTTCCATTTATTGACTATAGTTTGAACTTCTAATTCAATTTTTAAAGGGGGAGATTGTTTCATCTCCTAGGTCTTCTCTTATTTAGGTCAAATATTCCCAAATTTCCAGAGTTACACACTTTATCTGCTTTTTTAATAAGCAAAAGGCAACAAATAGTTAAGGGCCTATACTATGTAATAGATACTGCACTATGCGCTTTACACGTTATTATTGTTTGTAGTCATTTAAAATTGAATTATACACAAAGTGGGGGAGGGAGGATGCCCAGAGAAGTCACCTTAGAGCAGAGATAAGTAAGACTGGCTCTTTCCTTGTCCTGATTACTCTCTCTTTTATAGGAGCCTACATTATTGGAGCAGCTAGTATTTAATGAGCACTTACTACATACTATGCACTTGCTAAGGACTTTAAATGTACTATCACATTTAATCCTCTCAACCACCTTATGAAATATGTATTATTATTCTCATCAAACAGATGAAGAATTAGGTTTAGGGAAGATAAGTAACCTACTTAAGATCACACAGCTAGAAAGTATGAGAGCTGTGAATTAAACTTATGCCTGCGTGTCAACTAAAGCCCATGCTCTTCAGCACTAAGTATACTGCTTGCATATTGTTCACTCATGTCTTCAGAATCTTTTAACAGTGATTTAAAGATTTAAAAGAACAATTTTGAATTTAATTTAATTGTTAAACTGGAACTACTGTTTCAACTTGTCAAGTTTTTCAGCATATAAATGGTCAATATATTTAATATCCCTCTTCGATGTTACCCCAAAATGTACACAAGATTCTTACATTAGTTCAAGCAAATCATCAATAAAACTGACCAGCTGCAGAATTTTAAGGTAACAGAAAAAGCTGTGACATTTTATGCAAAGACTGGCTCTGGACATTTGAGGAGCACAATACAGAGATTTTAAAAAGTGATTTTGTAAACTCTATACTATGGTCTCTGTTTCTCCAAAGTGTTTGTGATTTGTTCCTCATACTGCAGTGAGTAAAAAAGAAAAAAAGAGAACATAAATATTAAAATACATTTCAATATTAGGTGAATTTTGTTTTTAGATGCCAATGAAACTTATTTGATTAGAAAACAAACAAACACAAAAACTGACCAGGAAAGCCATATATACTTTCTACATGAATAAAAAGGATGAGGATAAATTCTTTCAGCAAGTCTTTAAAGTTATTCCATAAGAAAGACATGAACACAAATACATTTATCTGTATTCCTAGAAATGGTCAATCAATCCCAAATATCCCTGCCTGTACACACGTCCTATTCATGGCCTAGGCTACAGACTTCCCAGGCCATACTGAAATACTTTGCTGGGGAGGGGACAGAAACCCAACAACAAAACCATCCCACAATCCACCATCCTTGTGATAGTATTTGACTCTGGGATTTTGCTTGACAGACGAATTAAGTTCTGTGGCCCATAGTTTGTGGAACCAATCCCAAATTTTGGAAAATTCTGATTACATTTTATCTTCTCCCAGCCTTTCTATTTTCCATAATTACTCAGAAATAACCAAGAGTGGCTTAGTGATCTTCAAGTTTTTAAAGTATTCCCAATCACAATTAATCTGGGTCAGAAGACATCAGTTTCTCCCAGCTTGGGTTATAAAACCTCTCATCAATAATTTAATCTATGGGAAGCGGCTGTGGCTCAATCAGTGGGGCTCCCGTTTGCCATATGGGAGGCCCCGGGTTCAGTTCCCGGCGAGGCCTCCTGGTGAAGGCGGGCCCGCCTGCACGGCGTGGTTGGCTGACCCAGCGAGCACGAGCAGCAAGGGGGGGATAAATGAATAAATAAATAAAATCTTAAAAAAAAAAAAAAATAATAATTTAATCTACTCAACATAGCTCAAAGATCACTCTCCTTGACAGAAACAGAAATTGCTTTCTATTAAATCAACTATTAGCATTTCTCTATCTGCACCTCCTTTCCCTATCTGAAATATTGTTTAAAATTTCCCTTTTCATGTTTTTGAGGTATTTATAAGCTTCAGCTCATTCTGGGTTTTATCCTACCAACATCATCAAGGATCTTAAGCCCAGGAAAGCAAACAGGATTCACCCATACTTCCAATTCAGATGACTGATAAGCTTAGAATGCTCTTTTGAAGATTTTGAGGCATTTTCAGATTTCACCAGGAAAGCATGCTGTGATGCATTTGCAACATCAGCTACGGGTAAAGGCAAGACACAGAGAGCATAACTGACATCCCTGATTCAGACCATTCTTCTGTATCCATCATTTGTTTTGTACACTATTCAGATTACAATACAGCTCATTTAAAATTTGAGTTGTAACCAGAGATTCCCTTCCACAAACATCTTCTTCTTCTTTTTTTTTTTTTTAAAGATTTATTTATTTACTTTATCCACTTTAAACCCCCCCTTCCCCATTTTGCTGTTTTGTGTCCATTCACTGGGCAATTCTCTGTGTCTGTTTCCTCCCATCTCTTGTCATCCTCCTCCTCCAGTCTTCACCAGGATTCGATCCTGGAGACCTCTGATGTAGGAGAGAGGTGTTTTGCCACCTGTGCCACCTCGGTTCCTGGTTTCCCAAGCTTTCTGAGCATCTTGTCTTGTCTCCCCCCTGCGTCTCTCTCCTGATACGTCATCATCTTGCTGCATGGCTCCCGGGGCCTGGCGGCTCAACAGCACACAGAGCCTGGCAGCCCATGCGCCTTCTATATGTATCTTTTTTATTTTACCGGGAGGTCCTGGGGATGGAACCCAGGTCCCTCCATATGGCAGACGGATGCCCAACCATTTGAGCCACATCTGCCTGCCCCCAACATATCTCTTTAAATAATTATTCTTAGCCACCCTCTTCCCCTTTCACTAGGCTTGTTTACAAAAGGATAGGGTGAATTTAGCTTCTGGAAACACTCTAATCTCCCAAGTTGCCTTCTTAAAATCCAGGGTACCTGTATGGCCAAACCCTAAATATACTGCCTTGGCTCTGACAGTGGCAAAACCACTTTTTTCTTACTTCTATTTAACCAATCAGTTTTTACCTGTTCAGAATTAACTTCAGAGAAGTAATCCCTCTTACTATTCCTCTAACATCTATCCAATGAATCTAAAAGGGAAAACCTGCTATTGTCTTAAGTTCAGATCCCCCTCACCTTGTTTTGAACTTGCAATCTCTTCCCCTCCCATTCACTCTCTACAAGGCAACCAGAACTATGAGATAATATATGTAAAGCATATAATACAGAGCCTACTCTATATTACAGATATGATCATGCTACTCCCACTTAAAATCCTTGTGATAATGTCCAAAGTACTTTAAGCACCAGACTATCTTTGAACTATTTTTCCCTATTACCCACAGCCTATCAGGGGCCACAAACTCAAATGCCATTAGGGGACAGGCAGGTAACACAAATTAAGTGAATTAGACTATTTGTATATTATAACACTCAGAAATAGTTTCACTTTTATCAAGAAATGTGTTCACTCCCACTTTTCTTGAAACTCAAAGCATCCTCAGTCTTACTGATAAGAAATATAAATGGAACAAAGATATTTATTTCTACTAAATGAAAAACAATGGTGCCAGTGGAATAAATACAAATGACATTAAGCTTCAGTCTTAGGGGAACACAGAAAAATGGAAAGTAAGGGTCCCTTTCTAAAGGGCTTCCACTCTGTTCCAGGTGATTGCTGCCTAGCAGGAATGCAGGCCTGTTCTTGAGTTTCAAAGGGTAGCTAAAATATCTGGATTTTGTTGGGCAAGTCCTCAATTTTTAAACTTTTGGACAAAATTTTTGTGTAATGGTATGCAGCATAAATAAAACACACCTGCTGGTTGAATTACTTCCACAGCCTTCTAGTTTTCAACGTTTGCCTTCAGAGACATACTAGACAACCCAATTCTCTAAGCAGCATGTACTTTCATGTCATTGTACCTTTGTTCAGGCTGCTCTATTTGCCCTGTATGTATTTCCCACCACATTAAAAAATAATGAACAACTAGTCTTCCTTAAAGTTCATCTCAATTGTTACCTCCTATGTAAAATATGACTAACGCACTTCTCTCACTACACATCTTCCGTATACCTACCTCTCTTTTAACACTGACCACACAGTGTTTATATAGCTCCCAAGTTAAACATGATCTCTATATGAAGTAGAAACCGTATTCCTAATATGTGGTACACAGCACATACTTATGTGAACATATTCTTCCCTTCATTTCCCCAACCTACCAGGCAGATCCATGTGGTTCCCAAGGGCCAAGACACACCCAGCAAAACTCTGCTTTACAGTTCTGGTTACGACAGACCATGTGATTACAACCGCCATCCTTCTCAATTGTGACATGACATTTGGGACATTCCTATGAAGAGAAACTATAAAGTTGGTGTCAATGCTACACTAGGTTGTATTACTACCATTGAAGAGAAGCCAGTTCTAGATCCAATTTATTTTTAAGTACCATATTATTGTGATTAATACATGTAAAGCTTTAGAACAGTGTCCAGCACTTAATGAACACTATTAAAAATTAGCTGTTATTTTTATTATTGCTGACTTTTTAAAGATATACAACAATTCAAAAGGATTTTTTAAGTGGAGTTGTGAGATAAAAACATTTTAAGTACTTATCATTTACACAGTATGTGGGAGGTAAAATATTTTATTCATGTAAATATACTCTATCGTTTAATCTAGAAATAATTATCGAGCATTTACTATATCCCATGCATAGTTCTCAGTGTTTTATATGCATTAACTCATAATCCTTATAGTGGTACTACTACTATTTCCATTTATCTGTTCCAAAGTCACAAAGGAAATAAATGATAGAGTCAGGATTCAAATGCAAGAAATTTGGCCTCAGTCAGGCTTCGACTGGTAAATTCTTTTTATCACTACTGAATTTCCCAACTTTCTTCTGACTAATATCCATGTTTTAAATTCTTCTACTTGTAAACCATTTACAAATGTGCTACAGAGATCACTTTGTATCACACTTTTTCCAAGTCCTTATTTTCTTAATGCCCAGTGAGCCAAAGTTTCTAACCTGCAGGCATATTATTTTTTTCTTCTAAAAATTTTACAAAAATCAAACTTATTATTTTTATTAAAACTATAAATAAGATGTAAAGTTTGTAGTCAACAGTTTTATCAAAGTACTGCCCTATTCTAAATACTAGTTTTACAAAGCATATTTAAGGAGCCTGAGATTTTAATTAATAAATAATATTTTTAAATGGAATTGCTTTTTCTTTTTTGGGTGGGGAGAGCTTCAATTTTCAAAAGAGAATGATTGGCTAGGAAATTTTTAAAAATAACAAAAAAGAAGCATTTGCTTTCCTGACAGTACAGTGTATTTAGCAAGGAGTTTTGGGTGACATTAGTTACGTTTACCATGATGGCTTTTAAAAAGCAAATAATAATAATTATTATTTCTACCATACATTCCTGAAAGATTCAGGAATGTATGACACGCAACAGAACTCACTGTATGCTTTTACTAATGCTTTCTCGGAGAAAGAAAACAGTTTGCAAATATATATTTATGTTTTTATCTTTTTGGGTAGAACAGAGTACTAATGGTATAAACTGAATGTTGGCCTTCATGATTATACTACAGTGATATAACAGTGCAAAGTCATAAACTAATACCTGTCAAACAATTCGAAGATCATTATCTTCACATGTGAAAAACAATACTAAAAATAAATAGTTCATGAATCAGCCTATCATTCATCACTGAAGTCACCTCCTATATGGATAGAATATAAAATATAGACTACAAAACTATTTTTAATAAAGAAGAAATATTTGTAAACTTTTTAATAAGATATTGGTTGGACAGACAATTGAGATTTAAATGCTAATCACTTAGTGATATAAGAGTACACAAGATTACTTCCACTTGTAAGACATTTTTGTCTTGAGTAAGGGAAGTGGTTCTTGGTCATAAAGAGATTGAATTTTGAAATTAGTATCATGAGCAATATACTTTTCAACACAACAACAACAAGAAGCCAAGGGATACTCATATTACCACAATATTTCTATTTCTCAGGAGTTAAGTTTCTTAGCAAATTATATTTTACAAGTTTACCATGAAGTGAAATTTGAAGAAACTTTGTTTTAATTCCAGTTACAATATTAAAACCTAACAGTTGCTTAGTAGTCTACTCAAATCCTGCCCTAAAGAAATGAATGACTCCTAAAAAGGAGACTTTTCTAGGACTTTTGGGGAATTTTCAAGGCAGACATGTAAATTAGTCTAAGAGAACCAAGCCTGGTAGAGTAATCACTACAATACATTTGTGCACTAAAAGGTAACCAAGAACAACATGACACAGAGGCATTACCAGACCCCAGACTAGAGAAACTAATGTTCCTTCCTATAGAAAAAAAACTTCTAAAGCAGAGTACTAAACATTCTGCAGAACAGTACTCAATATTCTAAACTACTCTAAAAAATATAAATATTGCAAAATAAACTCAAACTTAGTGCTGAAATAAAGGAAAACTGACTATTAATTAGGTGATCATTTTTGGAAAAACTTAATGGAGAAAAAGGTGAAAACAAGGTCCTAAAGTAGGTGAAGTTACTTCATTTGGTAATGCTGATGCACCTGTAGTTATCAGTTTCATTACCAGGAGTTGTTAAAGGAAAATACCAACCTTTGTGTTGGCTGCAATCCAATTGGAGGTTTCACTGTCATCATCACATTTTTTAATCCACTTCTTTAACCACTGTTTGAAAACAATAACTGTTAGGATACAACAAAAGACTTAAGAAAAAGGATAGCAAATTGTTTTCAGCATTTAATTCAGCAAGCTTAAATATAAAAGCCAAAACACAAGATTATCACAGGGCTTACTTCCTATTATATAAGGGAAATCTGTATACTTCTCATATGCAGTATATATAAACTCAGCCAAAGGACTTTCTCTGGCTGAAGCTGAGTGGGGAACCTAGAGTTTGAAAAGTAGCTCAGCTCCAAGGTTGTTAGTCCCCTCAGCTAATTACAAAGCCTGCCAAGGGAGGTGCCTTAACTTGGTAATCTTGAGCTGACTTATTTTTATCTTCTCTTATACTAAGGAATGTTCCCTGAATATCTGTAAACATCATCTGAAAGAAAAAGGGCAAAGTAAAATCTTCTATCTACTAAAAGGATAGATAAAATTCTGGGCTGTAATTTTTAGTCATCAAGTCATAGAAGAACCCCATTGCATTATTTAGAAATAAAAATGCCACACAAACTCACCTTACATTTAACAGGATCATGCCAGTTTTCTCCACAGTTAAAGCTGTTAAGTAACACAAAGAATTAAAAGAATTAAGCTCTACCTACTTAAGTAAACAAACCAGCCATTTTCATGGTTTCTGTTTCCTCAGTATTTTCTCCAGTTTTGACTGAGCAACAAATGCAAAGGCAGGAATCAAGTCTGTTTTATAATTCAGTAAATTACCTAGAATTTAGTATTATGACTAGTATATAATGGACCCTCAATCAATGTGTATGAAATGAATAAACGGACTCCTAGAAATGAAAATATGCCTTGATGACAACTTCATAATTGCCTATCTAATCAACTACCAAACTGTTGGTTGGAATTCTATTTTTCTGATAGTCTCACTCTGTACGTTGATTACATAATTTAAAACTAATACACAGCACACAAAATTTGGAAAGCAAACATCTTTGCATAACCCAAATAAATAAACTTCAGCCCTCCAGAGAGAAGTGGCACTAGGCAAGTTATAGAACAAAAGAGGAACTAAATGTTCTCTAAAATGTATTAATTGTTAATTCATTTGTTTTCTAGGCCCACAGTATATGTAGTTGTAAAAACAGATACAAGTTAAGAATAAACACAAATGTTTAAGAAAAAATAACCATAGAGTACTGGTTAATTAACTAATCAAGTAATTTAGGAAAGCCAAAAATCCTTTGCAAAAGAAAGAAACAAAATATCAATTTAAATGAAGATAATGGCTAATTCTGAAGGAGATGGGGAATGGGATGGAGCAGGAAACCAGGGAACTTCAAATGTATCCGTCATGTTTTATTTCTTAACAAAACAAACAAAATATTAATTTTGGTTAAACTGAGTTATAGATCCATTGGTGTTCATCGTTATCTTGCTATTCTCCATCCTGAAATGTTTTATACTAAGAATATATTTGAAAGTAGGTAGGGAATCAATTAGATGTCACTCTTTACTACAGGGTAAACTCTGAAACAACAATGCACATTTAAACTTAGTATTGACTATCAAAATAGCTTGGACTTTACTCATATTACATGTCTTAGTTTACCTGCCCATTGTGGAAACATTATTAATGATGTATAATTCTAATTCTGTAAATGCTTGGAGACAAAAAGGCATAGCATATCATTAAAATATCTATTTTCTAGTTCCAAAGCCTGTTGGCTTGATTTGGCTTCTCACTCCTAAAAGATCCGCAGAGGAAAGGAAGAACATTTTATCTCCCTAATATGTGGCACTGGAAATTTCTGATTAAGTACAATCTAGAATTCAATGGCTGGAGAATATACTTTAGAATTCCAAGGGCCCAGATTATCAAGAAAGCTAGAACAGTGCAGACATAGAAAAAGTTAAAAATCACACCTAATCAACCATGTATCAGTTTTCTAAATTTATCTGTATTTTACCCTTCTAGGAGTAAGAATAAACATGTCAAAGTAAAAAAATAAGTAAAATCTACAGAACTAGTTTTTTTTTTTTTTTTACCAGGAGGTCCCGGGTATCGAACCCAGGTCCCTCCATATGGGAGACGGATGCCCAACCATTTGAGCCGCATCTGTCCCCCAGAACTAGTTTTTTTTTTATTTCCTAAGATATAATCTGAAAGTAGAACCAAACATAACTTGACAAAGTAAGAAATTAACTAGTAAATACAAGAACTGAGTTCTTGTCCCAGATCTGTAAACTTGTTCACATATAGGTTACAATGATGCTTACAGGAAAATCTGTTTAAGAAATGAGCAGCCACTGTGGAAAAGTTTGGTAGTTCCTCAAAGTTAAACAAAGAACTACCATAAGACCTGGCAATCCAACTGCTAGGTATATAACCAAAAGAATCGAAAGCAGGGACAAATATTAGTATACCAATTTTCACAGCATTACTCAAAATAACCAAAAGGTAGAAGTAACCTAAATGTCCATCAGCAGATGAACAAAAATGTGGTAAATACATAAAATAGAATATTCTTTAGCAGTAAAATAGAATAAAGTTCTGATACATGCTACAACATGGATGAACCTTAAAGACATCATGTTGAATGAAATATGTCAGACATAGAGAGTCAGATATTGTATGAGTCCACTGTTTGGGATGATAGCAAAGTTCTGGTAATGAATGGTGGTGAGAGTAGCACAACATTGTGAATTAATGTGATTAATTCCATTAAACAGTATGCTTGGGAGTGACTGAGATGGGAAAGTTTATGTTGTATATGTTTCCATATTCAAAGAAAAAAAGGAGAGAGACTAAAGAGACAATGACAGATAAATATACTACATGATCCTGGACTGATCTAATAATGGAGAAAATGCCCAAAAGGACATTATTGGGATAACTGAAGGGGGAAAAAAAAAAATCTGGAATATAATAAACTAAGCATTTTTAAATTTCTTGAACTTGATAACTGAACTAAAATTGGTAACATAAGTGAATATCCCTGTTTTGTTTTTTAATATACCTTAATAGTATTAAATGTTCAAAGAGCATGATTTATATAATCTACTCTCAAAATGTTTAGTGGATGGATGGATTAATGGAGGGAGGCAGGAGAGATTTGGCAAATGTGGCAAAATGTTAAGTCATTGGATCTGGATATCTGTGTGGGTGTATTCTGAAGTACTCTACATGGGTTTTGTATTATTTTTGCAACTGTCCTGTAAGTTTGAAATTATTTCAAATAAAAAGTTAAGGAAAATTATATAAGAAGTGACTTTTTCATCTAATTCTTATTTAAAAGAAATATATACTATTTTAAACCAATAGTATTCATACCTCCCCTGCCTGAGGTAAATAATTTTTCTTGTATTATTTTACTGCCAAGAATAAATAGCAGAAATAGAAAAGCTTTGTTCACAATTCCAATTTAGGAAATCATCTGCTTACCAAAATTGGCGTCCACATTTGCAGCGAACAGGTTTAGCATCAGGATATTGGACTTTAACAACATGGTGGCAATCTGGGGCAGGACACCACTTTAACAGTCGATTGCACTAAAATACAAGTTGGAAAAAAAAAAAAAAAAAGATGCAAGATTTCCTAGAACACAAAGCAATTTATTTATATTGCTTCCCTAATGCAAGGGGGAGCATCCACTTGAGGGGGAAAGGGGTGATGGTGACACAAGCATATTAAAATTTGCCAACAATACTTAAGTCTTCTATGGCAC
Source organism: Tolypeutes matacus (assembly GCA_026826555.1). Lineage (NCBI taxonomy): Eukaryota > Metazoa > Chordata > Mammalia > Cingulata > Chlamyphoridae > Tolypeutes > Tolypeutes matacus. The sequence continues at coordinate 7,185,227 of JAKSZT010054396.1, forward strand.
TGCTTTTGCATACATTGTTTTTCCAAAATTACAGATTTCTTAAAGATCTGAGTTTATAAAGCAGAACCATAGCATCTCATATCTTCAAAATCCCACTGAGATACTTTGAAATAACTCATTTTGTGACCATTATCAGGCAGTGATTTGTTTATGGTGCTCTTTCAGGGTAATTTTCATAAAATGCAAGAAAACCAGATGCTACAGAATAGTTCTTATCTTAAGAGCAAATCCCAGTTCCTAAGCCACAGGCAAGACTACATTTTAGTTTCACCAAAAGAAATAAAACTTTTGCAGTATTTTTATTATGGAATCAAACATGGCTCAAGCAATAATTGGCACTGGATCTCAAAAGTCCATTGTCCATTTAAAAAATTATATTATTCTTGTTTTCTAGAAGATCTGACCTTCAGTTTAATCCATAACAGAAATAAAAACTACTTTCTAGAATTAAAATTCCAAATTATACTGAGGCTCTTTTTGGCTTTGCAGGCCTTGCGGTCTCTGTAATAACTTCTCAACTCTGCCAATGCAGTGCAAAAGCAATCATAGACTGAATGGGCATGAGCATGCTCTAATAAAACTTTACATAACTTTACATCCAGGCCATAGTTTGCCTACTTCTGCTCTAAGAAAGAAATGTCATGAAAATAAGTTTAGCATTTTCTTTACTAACAAGTTTACTGGAAATGGAATTTAAAACAAGCAGAGAAATATGTAGGATAAGAATACCAAACATGATTAAACATGACATGACATATTAATCTGCTACAATTCTCTACTAGGGATCAAGACAAAAAGATGAATACTGTAACAATTTTATCATCAAAGCTCAAGATCAAGAGAGATCTACTTAGTGGTCCTGTCACATTTCTTTCAGATGTTATAAAGGTGTGGTTCAAAAACAAAAGTCATAACTCAAGTTTATGATAAGAATGTTTCTTACTGTCAAGAGCAAAAGAAAATCAGTAATATTTCTATTAACAAACAATTCCTTTTATCAAAGAAAGGTAACTTAAGAGAAATCACTCACCTCTACAAAGCTATTGGTTATTAAATGCTGATACTTTAACTTAACTTTTGAATCTGTGATCAGGCGCCTGAAATCAAAGGATTAAAGTTTATTAGGAAGGTTATTTTCTACATTTATAAAATACAATTGTTTATGCTATGGCTATACAAACTGCCATAAAAGAAAAAATGCTGAAACGCTTATCTGCTGTCAACAAACGTAATTGTACTAACCAAAACATTAATTTCAGAGTTTTTACATCTTTATTTTGCTAGCCTTCCTCCCACACACAGGTTGTTTTTTTTTTTTTTTTTTTAACCGGGAGGTCCCGGGGATCGAACCCGGGTCCCTCCATATGGGAGACGGACGCCCAACCAGTTGAGCCACATCCGACCCAGACACACAGGTTTTTTTATACTCTATTCTTTTTTTTTTTTTTTTAAGTAAACTTTATTTCAAATTCAGAAAATAAAATAACAGACAAAAAACAGGTTAGGCAGTTTAACAAATAATGGAAAGATTATTCTACAAACTTCTGTCCAGGCACTTTTACCACATGTAAAAACAAACTCAAATGTTCCTCCAGTGTTTAGAAAGATATGCAGATGAACACAAATTGATTAAATGACATGATGAAGGTTTCCTTGGTAATAAAGAAAATGAAGAAGAAAAAACAAAAAAATACTTAATCATATTCATCTCATAATACTATACTCCACATTTTTTTTAACTTTAGCATTGATACAATACTTTCTTTGCTTTTGTTACAAAAATATTACAATATTATTAACTGTAGTCTATAAGTTACATTAGTTATATTTTTGCCATGTATCACCCTATTCTTAATATCCTGTAGTAGAGCACTCCTGTATTTTTATTATTAACCACAATCCTCATCTACTGCCAAAATCTATTATACAGTCCCTAGATTATCCTCGAGCTGTCCTCCAACCAACATTAATCTCCCTCGACTACCTGTTTCAGCCACAATCATATTCATAAATCAACTGTTTGTTATACTCATTATAATGTGCTACCATCAACTCCATCACCACTTAATTACAATTGACCTTATTAAACATTCTACATACATCCAGCATCAGCTCCCCCTTCTCAACCCACATTCCCCATCCTAATGACCTACACTCCATACCCCAACTCCGAAAGTCTACTCATAGTATTTAGTTCACATCACTGAGAACATAAAATATTCATCCTTTTGTTTCTGGCTTATTTCAATCAACAATGTCCTCAGGGTTCCTCCAGGTTGTCATGTGCTTCCTCAATTCATTTTTTCTTATAGCCAAATAGTATGCCATTGTATGTATGTACCATAATTTGTTTATCCATTCATTGGTTGATGGGCACTTAGGTCAATTCCATCTTTTACCAATTGTGAATAATGACACTATGAACGTGGTGTACAAATATTTGTGTCCTTCCTCTCAGTTCTTCTGAATATATTCCTAGCAGCGGGGTTGTCAGAGCATATGACAGTTCTATATTTAGCTTCCTGAGGAACCACCAAACCGTCTTCCATAGAGGATGCACCATTTTACATTCCCACTAACAGTGAAGGGAGTGTTCCTATTTTTCCACATCCTCTCCAGCACTTGTTTTCTGTTTTTTAATAATGGCTATTCTGTAAGGTGTCAATTTTGCTGATCTTCTCAAAAAACCAACTTTTGGTCCTGTTCATTTTCTATTTTTTTTTGTTGTTCTCAATTTCATTTATTTCTGCTTTGATCTTTATTATTTCTTTCCCTCGGTTTGGTTTGGGATTAGTTTGTTGTTCTTCTAGTTCCTCCATGTATGCAGTTAGATCTTTTTTTTTTTTTTTTTTTTTTTTAAAGATTTTATTTATTTATTAATTTATCCCCCCCTTGCTGCTTGTGCTCGCTGGGTCAGCTAACCACGCCGTGTGGGCGGGCTTGCCTTCACCAGGAGGCCCCAGGAACCAAACCCAGGGCCTCCCATATGGTAAAAGGGAGCCCTACTGATTGAGCCACAGCCGCTTCCCCAGTTAGATCTTTAATTTTACCTCTTTATTCTTTTTCAATATAAGCAATGACAGCTATAAATTTCCCTATCAGCACTGCCTTTGCTGTAACCCATAAGTTTTGATATGCTGTGTTCTCATTTTCATTTAACTTGAGGTATTTACTTATTTCTTTGGCAATTTCTTCTTTGACCCACTGATTATTTAAGAATGTATTGTTTAATCATCTTATATTTGTGAATTATCCCTTATTCAACCTGCTATCAATTTCCAACTTTATTCCAATGTGATCAGACAAGATGCTTTGTATAATTTCAATGTTTTAAAATTTTTAGAGACTTATGTCCCAACATATAGTCTATTCTGGAGAAAGATCTATGAGCACTTGCAAAGACTATATATCATGCTGCTTTGGGATATTCTCTTCTCCTTCTGGGACCCTATAATGCATATGTTTGTGCATTTTGTGTTGTCATTCAATTCCCTAAGACCCTGATCAATTTTTTTTTTCATTCTTTTTTCTGTCTGTTCTCCAACCTTTAAATTCAGATGTTCTGTACTCAATTTCACTTATTCGTTCTTCTGCCATTTAAAATCTGCTGCTCTATGCCTCTAATGTATTTTTAAAAAAATATTCATTTATTTCTCCCACCACTGTTTGTGCTTGCTGTCTGCTCTGTGTCTGATCATTGTGTGCTTTGTGTCTACTTGTCTTCTTTTAGGAGGCACTGGGAACTGAACCTGGGACCTTCCATGTGGGAGGGAGGCACCCAGTCACCTGAGTCATACCCGCTCCCTGCTTATGTCTCTCATTGTGTCTCCTTGTTTCATCAGCTTGCCGTGCCAGCTCACTGTCTTGCTCATCTTTAGGAGGTACCGGGAACCAAACCCGGGACCTCCTATGTGGAAGGCGGGCATCCAACTGCTTGAGCAACATCCACTCCCTCTAATGTATTTTTAATCTCATCCATTGTGTCTTTTGTTCCCATAAGCTCTGTTACTTTTTTGCAGGCTTTAAAATTGTTCTTTATGCTCACATAGTGTCATCTTAATATCCTTTACCTCTATAGTTAAATTTTCCTTTATCTCCTTAAATTGATTAAGGAGATCTGTGGGAACATCATTGATTAGTTGTCTTAAATGCTGTCTCTCATTTGGATTCTTGGATTGTTCCTTTGGCTGGGCTATATTTTCCTGTTACTTATTGGCTTGTCATCTTTTGTTGATATCTAGGCATCTGATTATGTTGGTGATTCTACTCTGTTGTTCAATTTCTCTCTCTTGCCTAGTGGTTTTATTTTACAAGTCTTCTTTAAATTTTCTTTAACTTTATTTAGAAAATATAAACAATTAAAAACTAAAAAGAAAACACAGTTGGATAAAAATATACATTTCTTAATTAAATGTACTAGATACATATAAAAAAATTTTTTTAACCATACAATATTTTACACAAAATATTTGGTTCTTAGTAATGCAAGCATACAGTATTTGTCCTTATTTGATTTTTGGTTCAATTTTTTCTAAAACTTTAAACTTGCCCTGTTTTAAGTTATGGAAACAGGGTGAGGGAGCTGCTAAAGGAGCACAGACCAGATCTATAAAACGGAGGAGAAACAAGACTTGTCTTCCTTCACTTTCCCAGTTGGCCAGCAGATGGCGATCTTTCACAATCCCTTCCATTGCAATCTTTCAATTTCCACTAACCAGCTCGTCTGAACCAGTGATTCGAAAGTTTGAGTTATAGTGGTCATATTCACCTAAAAGAAACCACCTTTGTTCTTACTAGGAAGGAATATTTTCTTTCCCCTCTCCCTTGGCCCCCAAGTTACCAAGGCTTTTAGCCTCAGGAGTGGGGGATGGACAGCACTCCTACCCTTGGAGGCAGCAACTCATGGTTTTCCCTTTGACCTCTTTTTCTCTCTCCTTCCCCAGTCCTTACTGAAGGATGCATTCAGCACCCTCCTGGTCTGCAGGTCCCCAAAATGGCTCCCTCGGATGACTTCTACACTTCCTCCCTTATTTTGCAAGAAAGCTGCGTGCTGCCTGAGCTACTCCAATGCCATCTTCCTTCTACTCTAGTCTATTTTTACTACTTAACTATTTTTCAAGTCTGGGTCCCTTTCAGAGTTTCCTGACTCTGGATATTATGCTTTAAGATATTAATTTTCAGCCACCTCCCCTCACAAATCAGTGGTTTAAAACGGAAAGGATGTTACTGACAAGGATGTGAATGGATTAGGGTTTTGTTATAATTAAAAACTTCTTTTTTTTTTTTTTTTTAAAGATTTTATTTATTTATTCATTTAACCCCCCCCTTGCTGCTTGTGCTCGCTGGGTCAGCTAACCATGCCGTGCGGGCGGGCTTGCCTTCACCAGGAGGCCCCGGGAACCAAACCTGGGGCCTCCCATATGGTAAACGGGAGCCCTACTGATTGAGCCACAGCTGCTTCCCACTAAAAGCTTCTTGATTGCAACCTGGCTTCCCTTGTCTATGCAGAACACACTATAATTCATAATCATGAAAGTAAGGAATCCTGACGCTTAAATTTTATTAGTTTCATGGTGAACACCATTCTAAGAAAATGGTGTCAAACAGAAAAAAAAAAAAGAGAACTTTTGCCAAAGCCAAGAAGAATTCTATCAACTATTGTATGTGTATAGTACAACTGTATTAATATCTTTGAAATGTCCAAGAAAGGTTTATATGATCTGGCCCCATCTTATCCTATCACTCTCCTTCCACAAGACCTCACTTTCGGTGTACTTCACTCACATAAACAAGGAAACAAAAATCACCTGTAACTCCATCATGCTGGAATAACTATTCAATGTTTTTATATATCTGGACCTACATTTTTTAAAATGCATGATATATTAATTTTAACAGAGAATGTACTTGATACAGTTTTTTTGTTTTTTGTTGTTGTTTTTTTTTGGAGTTTGACAAATTTATTGGTATTTTAGTAAAGACATTTATCTTGGTCATTTCTCTCTCCCATCTTAACCTTAGGAAAGTATTTCATTTGGGTCAAGAAAAGAATGTATAGAAGAGGGATAGTTGTTATTTTAACATAAACAATAAAATGGATGAAAATGGAAAGTCTGTCTATATTAAAGTACGTTAAATCCACATATCTTGATAAAATGAAATCATGTAAGAACTAAGAGTTTTATATACATTTCCACTGTTTTACTTGGGGCCTATTCTGAATTTAAATGCAAGTAAACAAAGTGTTAGGAATACACAACAGCCAGGCTGCTTGTCTGGAGTTATTTATTACCTATTTTTAAAAAAATCAGTGAGCAGTTACCACCAATAAAGTTGTGTGAAGCTGCCTCAAAATTTAACATTGTAGGAATTTTTAGGGCAATCATTACACTGAATGTTTCATTTATTTAAGACTTGGCTTTTTTTTTTTTTTATTAAGATTTTCTCTCTCTCTCTCTCTCTCTTTCTTTCTCCCCCCTTGCTGCCTGTGCTCTCTGTGTCCATTTGCTGTGTATTTTTCTGTGTCTGCTTGCCTCCCTTTGTTGGGTCGTCCTGCTGCATCAGCTCACTGAGCCAAGCGGGCTGGCTTGCCTTCACCAGGAGGCCCCAGGAATCGAACCCCGGGCCTCTCATATGGTAAACGGGAGCCCTATCAATTGAGCCACATCCACTTCCCAAGATTTGGCTTTTAAAGATGCATTTGTCAGATTTAAAAAGTTCACATACAATACAAAAATACCAAAAACAAAACAAAACCCTACAATACACTGAAATAACAAAGTATATGTGGTCAGAGATTCTATGAATATGTTTGAAGATGCATTTTCTTTCCTTCTATTTCACTAAAATGTGCTTTTGAGAGCCCACTGGTCAATTCATATACCTTTTAAAAAGCCATATTATTCTACTAATAAGGAAGTTCAATTCAAATTGGATTTCACAAGTTAGTAACAAATGCTTTGACCAAGTACAGAAAGTACATCTTCTCATTTTCATCTTCATACAATGTTAATTTTTGTGGTGTTCATACAATTTAAAAAATAAACATAACCAAATATTAAAGCAATATGTATATTTTTATATATTTTTTTGGTGGTGGTTTGTATTTTAAATGAAACAGCTTCCTTATGATTTACCTCAAATTCTGGTGGAAATGCTTTCAGAACTAGCTAATAAAAACCAAGAGAAGTACATTCAAAATACTGATTTACTTTGGTAGCAAATGGTTGTTCTTTGAAGACTAATGAGGGTAGACAAGACCCATTAACATAAGTGGGCTATTTCATATACTTAACAGATTACATAAAAAAATTTTTAATGTTTTTTTAAAAGAGCTAAGCATCTGTTATCCACTGATAGCGATGCAAAACCTATTTTATGATGATTTGAAACAAAACAAATGCCCATAAGAAAAAAAGGCTGTATTTTAAATTTATCTAAATTTACTTTCAGTCAATAGTCCAGTAACATTCTCCTCCTAATACAATACTCCCTCTCTATAAGGCTGTTCTTGGGAGCCAGATAGTTTAGGTAATGAGGGAGTTAAGAGAGCAACTATTTGCATTTTGAACCAGGCTAAAGAGGCAATAACCTTTTTGCTTCCCTCTTATTGTGCTAATAGTATCTAAAATAAAAAAATGCAATTCTTTAAAAGGTAACATTTCTGATTTCTTTTATTATCTGTAACCTTTAGAAACTAATCACATGAAACTACAAAATTAGCAAATGTCTTGAAATCTATATATAAAACATAAATTACCTCTAATTGCAAACTCTCATTTATTAGTGTACCACTCAATTAAAAAAAAAAAAAGAGGCTCCAAAGATAGTCTGATACCATTTCTTTAAAAAAGGAAACTGTTCCTTTTAACTTTACACCTACCTCCACACCCTAATCTCAAAATCTCATTTAATTGTCTTGGTCAAGGATATTTCCAAGATTAGATTTTGTATTTTGCTCCCATTTGCTCCCATATTTCTGGTTATCAGAAAACCCATGCTTTCCTTTGTTGAAGGAGTTTAGTCCTGCTCATGTTGGTGTATCCTCCCTTCCAATATTCTTCATTCTCATCTTTGCGAGGTGGGGGTGGGGGTGCATTTCCTCTGGCTGTCTTCATCTTTGTTAAAAGCAGCTGCTACTGAAAGGTTTTTGGAACAAGAGTTGAAACAGTTTCTTGAGGCTTTCTTGATCCAAGTTTGATGGATATGGCTGATGCTTTCTTTGTTGTCTGACTACCTATGGCAAATCCAAACTTGGAGATCTTTGTAGGCTTTGTTGGGAGGTCTCCAGCTTCTTCAGCTTCTTCTTCAGCTGATCGCTTCTCAGTGCTGCGACTGGAACTTTCCCATCCTTCTGGTCCACCATTTCCTCCCTCCTCCCACTATAATTATTATAGGCACTTTCCACTGCCATTAAGATAATTCACATTTATTTATTTGTTTGTTTGTTTGTTTGTTTGTTTATTCATACTGGGGGCCAGGGATCGAACCCATTAAGATAATTCACATTTATTTATTTATTTATTTATACTGGGGGCCAGGGATCGAACCCAGGACCTCGTACGTTCTTGTTTGCTTTTTTTGCAGGAGGCACCAGGAACCAAACCTGGGACTTCCCATGTGGGAGGCGAGCACTCAAACACTTGCACCATATCCCCTTCCACAAATCATTTTTAATGGCTGTATTACATTTCACCATTGCCCTGTCAAACATTTGGGTGGGAGGGTTATGACAACATGACTGACATCTTTATTATAAATAAATCATTGATCAAATTTCTAGTTATAAAAATAAATATAACATTTTCTGTCGTCTGAAGTCATCTAATCATAATCAAAGGTCCAAATGATCATGCAGTCATTCTTGACTCATGTGTTGCTCTCATACCCATAACTAACAATGACTCTACTTTGAAAACATATACCAAATCCAACCATTTCTCACTCTGTTGGTGTAAATCACCATCATCTCTCATCTAGACTGTTGAAATAGTCTTCCAACTAATCTCCCTCCTCTTTTTAACACCAAAAGTCAGAGCAATCCTCTCTATGTTACCCAACTGCTCAAAACCCTCTCCTGGCTCTATCTTATAAAAGCCAAAGCCCTTATTATACTTTATAATGTCCTATAAGACAACCTGCTTTATAATGTCCCTCCCCGACCCTTTCCTGCCACCCCTTCAATCTGTAAGTTTATATTCAAATAGTTCGAGAAAAGCTTTAAAAGTTAAAATTAATAATTATTAGTATACTTTTCCTTAATAACTAGCAAAACTTGACAAATTTTTTCATTTTGCATTTCAATGACACTAGGAAATTATTTCAATGTGAACTTTAGCTCTCATCCCCTAGGCATATTTTAAAAGAGCGTATTTTATAACTTTTGTGCTGAATTTCCTAATTAGAATATGAAAAGTGAATGCTTTTCTATGTTTCCTTATGGAGAAATGATATGGGACATTCAATTTATTCACTTTGAAACATACAACTTGCAGGTCTCATGTTTTCAAAGCATTCTCCATAAATTCTCAATGGACTGGCTTAAAAAAGAAATACAACCTAGGGATAAGCAAAGATTTCTTTAGTAGCAATAATCATAAATGGTGGAGAATGATGAATCAGACTCCATTAAATTGAGAATTTTTGTTCATCAAAATAAATCACTGAGAGAAAAGGAAAACCACACACTGGCAAAAGACAGTTGTAATACATATATCTGAAAAAAGTCAAGTCAGAATATTTAAAGAATTCTTACTAATTAATTTTTTAAAAAGACAACGGCTTCCCACATGAGAGGTCCCGGGTTCAATCCCTGGCCCCCGGTACAGCAAAAAAAAAAAAAAAAAAAACCACCACAATAAAATGTCCCTATACTCCCAGAAGAATGGCTAAAATTTTACAGTTACTGACAATACAGGTACGGGTGAGGACTAAAAGTCTCATATATAGCCAGGAAGAGTGTGGGTGTTTAGATACAACCACTTTGGAACTGTTTGACAGTATCTATTAAAGCTAAAAATTCTACTCCTAAGAATATACCCAGGAGAAATTAGTGCATGCCCACCAAAAGATACATATCACAATATTCTTTGCAGCATTTTCAGTCTCCAATAGCCAATCAACCAACAAATCCCAAATGTCTATCATCAGAATAAAATACCACAAGCCAATAACAATTAAAACAAACAAACAAAAAACAACAGAAAATACATTAAACAATATGCACGGATCTCAAAGACATTATTTTAACTGGAGCAGTCACACGCAAAGAAGAGTGCATGGTACACAGTTCAACATACAAGAATTGGGAAGCGGATGTGGCTCAAGCAATTGAGCTCCCATCTACCACATGGGAGGTCCCAGGTTCAGTTCCTGGTGACTCTTAAAAAAAAAAGATGAGCAAGACAGCGGGCTAGCGTGATGGGCTGGTGCGGAGAGCTGACGCAACAAGAGACACAAGGAGGAAAACATAATGAGAGACCCAATAAGACAGGGAGCGGAGGTGCCTCAAGCGATTAGGTTCCTCCATCCCACATGGGAGGTCCTGGGTTCGGGTCCTAGTGCCTCCTAAAAGGAAGACAACACACAACGAACAGACATAGCAAGTGCAAACAATGAGGGGGTGGGGAGAAATAAAATAAATCTTAAAAAAAAAACAACAACTGGAAAACTAGCTGATGGTTACAGAAAGGATATGTTTCAGAGTTGAGATGGTTACTGACTCACAAGGGCACTAGGATAAACATTCTGGATTCAAAAAAAGTTCTATACCTTTAGGTAGTGGTAACACACACACACATCAGATTAGTGTTCTTCACACACTTTATTTATTAAAAATGCAAAACAAAACCAATACATAGTAAAATGAGCCTATTATAATTAAATAAGGAATGAGTTTTCCATTGTATAAGATTTGATGCTCTATTGCAATATGAGTAACACACATACCAAAGTTTAGTTTTTTTCTTGCTTCACGGTATACACCACATGACTTCACTCAATTACTAAAGGTCTAGGTAGTTTCACACCCCATATATGATTTTTTTTTTTTTTTAAGATTTTATTTATTTATTCATTTATCCCCCCCCTAGCTGCTTGTGCTCGCTGGGTCAGCTAACCATGCCGTGCGGGCGGGCTTGCCTTCACCCGGTTCCCGGGGCCTCCCATATGGTGAACGGGAGCCCTACTGATTGAGCCACAGCCGCTTCCCCCATATATGATTTTTAAGGTTACTGATGGAATGTAAAAAATAACCATCTACTTGGATGCTTGGAACATTCTCTTTGGAGCATCACAGACTTAAGAGGATTACATTTTTCCTCTCTGGGTCAATTCAACTACTTGATTCTATACTTTATATTAACAGTTATAACATTATAAACATATAGATTAACAAAAATCTTATCAATTAAAGGTTTTTAAAAGTATTTGGCATAATACTGTTAGAAGTGATTGGCAGTGAGTTCCTGCTTGTCCGTTTCTAAAACCTATATATGAAAATAAATCACATCAATTTTTAGCCATATCTCCCAAGATAATTAATCAGAATATCAGAATTGAACTTGTGTGTTAACAAAAACACTGGTTAATCACAAGATGAAAATAAATATACTACTTGAGTCATGGAAGACTTCATAAGATACAGGTTTACCTTTATCATCCTCCTAAAATTACTACAGGCTACATACAGTAAAAAAAAATTTATGTACTAAACAACTACATAAAAAACCAACCAACTACTAGAATAGAACAGAAACAGCTGAAAATAGTTGAGTAGATGACATTTAATTGGTCCTAAATAATACATATTTAGAGAAATAGGCTTTCCTTTTTTTTTTTTTTTTTTTTTTTTTAAAGATTTTGTTTATTTATTCATTCATCCCCCCCTTGCTGCCTGTGCTCGCTGGGCCAGCCAACCACGCCGTGCGGGCAGGCCTGCCCCCACCAGGAGGCCCCGGGAACCGAACCCGGGGCCCCCCATATGGTAAACGGGAGCCCCACTGATTGAGCCACAGCCGCTTCCCAAGAAATAGGCTTTCATTAATCTCATGAAAGCATCAAGGGCAAATATTGGGACAAAGACAATGTTCTAAAAGTATACTGTTACCCTCCTGACTTACAAAGCATAGATACATGAAGCCATGTGTAGAGGAGCCCCATTTAGCCTAATAGCACAAACTAGTCACTGAAGTTTCCAATGATGACTTAAGCTTATAAAGGGCAAGGGAGAATAATATATTTCCACTTACTTATTCATAGATACATGCCTACTATATGCCAGCTGTCAAGGAATAAAAAAGTGAATCCATTCAATCACTAATCTCAAGAATTTAAGAGTCTAAAAGGCACTGGATGAATAAATATTTTCAGTGTAATATTTCCAAGCTTAGAACCATGCATCCTGAATGGAAATAAGCAAAGGATGCAGCTAGCAGAAGTAGGGTATCTGCTGTCAAACTACTATTAGCCCAAGAAAGAATACAGGCAAGAATATAGGCAATCACAATAGTGTATGGTATAGAAAATATGGGGAGCTAATGAGCTCTTAGGATGTCTACCCAAACCAAAATTAAAATTTAAGCTGAGACCTGAAGAATAAATTAGAGAATAAATAGTTTAAGAGGAGAAAAGAGTAAAACAGGAAGAGAGTATTGCATATGAGAAAGTCAGAAGGCAGTAGAGAAAAAAATTTAAACCAAACACAAATAAAAGATACAATGCTGGGGAACGGATGTGGCTCAAGCAGTTGGGTGCCCGCCTCCCACACTGGAGGCCCCAGGTTGGGTTTCCGATGCCTCCTAAAGAAGACAAGCAGACAGGAGCTGTGGGTGGGGGCGACAATAGAAAATTTAAAAATTTTTTAAAGGTACAATACTGTCAAGAAACCAAGTTCTGAATGTCTAGAAATAGAAATTTGCAGGAGAAAAGAATGAGGGAGGGATGGGAAGCGGCTGTGGCTCAATCAGTAGGGCTCCCGTTTACCATATGGGAGGCCCTGGGTTCGGTTCCCGGGGCCTCCTGGTGAAGGCTAAGCCCGCCCGCACGACGTGGTTAGCTGACCCAGCGAGCACAAGCAGCAAGGGGGGGATAAATGAATAAATAAATAAAATCTTAAAAAAAAAAAAAAAAAAAAAAAGAATGAGGGATATCATCAAGATTTCTAATTTAGGCAAGTCTTTCACATCTAGTTGTGTCATTCTTTGATACTCAGAAGCAAGAAGAATGATTAAGTTTGATGGTGGTGGAGACAATGGTGGAAGTGAGGAAGGACATGATAAAATTTATGGAATATACAAGTGGAGATGCATAATAAGACTGTGGGAGTTATATGTCCCAAGCTTTAAAGAGAGAGCCGATTTAGAGATTCAAATTAGGAAATTTCCAATGTATGACTAGGGAGAGTATATAATGTGTGTGTAATGAGAAGAGATGAGGGTAAAGCAGAACCCCAAGGAGTAATATTTAAGGAAGAGGAAGAAAAAGATGATTTTGCAAAGTAGATCTGAAATAGGTTTAGGGTGGTAGCCTTGGAAGTATGTAAGCTTGAGTGTACAAAATGATCTACTGAAAATGAGAAGATCAGAGAAATGAAAAGACCAGCACACTGGTTCTCAACCCAAGTCTGTATCAGAATCATACTGGGAGAGCTTGTTAAAATAGACTTCTGGTTCCTACAACAGTTTCTTATTCAGTAAATCCAGCATGAGGCCTGCAAATTTGCATATCTAACCAATTCTGGGGTGATGCTGCTGCTGCTGATGATCCAGGAACAATACTTTGAGAACTAGAGGAATAGGGTATAGAATGGGCTGTACACATGGGCACTAAAACCCTTGGATGATAGCAAGTCTTGGGTGAAAGAAAGGACAGTGAATTAGGTGTTAGCACTAATAATTAAATGGGAGTGGCCAAAAAGGCAAGGAGACAATAGCATTGCATCTTGTAAGGACCATAATATAGCTGGATAATGTAAGCTAAAAAGGTTCTAAGAATTTTTAAACTAAGGTAGAGAAATGGCTTGAATACAGCATTTGGGACTGAGGGGAAAGAAGACTCCATTCTCCTGACTATGAGGTATGGAGTGAAAAAAAATCCTTAACCTGAGAGGGTTATAGGGGAATAAATCTTTAGGAAAAGGATTGGGTTTCAGTTTCTATTTAAGTTTCAACTGAGTTTAATTCAAATTAAAACAGGAAACTACTTTTTATCTATCAAATTGGAAATGCACATTTATGTACTACATCTTCAGACTAAACATTTAAAAAACACATTCTCAATACTTCCAGAAAGATGGCAGACTAGAAAGACATGGGACTCTCTCCTAATCCCAGAAAAATACCAAGAGGACAGGAAAAAATGCCCTGGAAAAAAATGTTCTAGGGTTTAGGACACCAGGGGAAGGGTGGACACCACCCAGAAGCCAGAGGGACAAGGGAAAAGAATCTTAACTGCAAAGTTGTGAGTTAAAGCTGCAGCTGCAAGGGCCCCTCCCCCACCCTATAGACAATTTTGAATTCTCAGGCATTGGAGCCAGTGGCTACAAACAAAAGGGGCCACAGTGATCCAATTCCCCAGGATACAGGAGACAGAGGAACACAGCCTAAGGATGACTCTGCTTTTGACCTACAAATTTGGTCTGCTGTGTCCCAGGAGCCCCGCCAGGCCATACAGCCTCCTTCCCCAAGGCTCTTGGAAGTGGGTCTGCAACCCATTACTGGGCCCAGGGTCCAGATTTGAGCAACTAATAGGGACAATCCTAAAGACCCAGAACAGGTTGAATGAAGAATCAAAGAAAAGCAGTAACACAGCCTCGTGCCACTAAATCCCTATGAAAGAGAAAGAAATTGAACATTAGAATAAACTCACCCTCCTAATCAGATGCCTAGACATCAGTAAAAAAATTATAAGCCATACTAATGGGAGAGATGGCCCAATCAAAGGAATATATCAAAGTTACAGATGAGAAACTTGAGACAACTAATCAATGAAATTCACGCAAATTTCCAAAATCAAATTAATGCGTTGAAAGACAATATGGCCAAAGAGATAAAGGACATCAAAAAGACACTGAGTGAGCACAAGAAGAATTTGAAAACCTGAATAAAAAAGTAAAAGAGCTCATGGGAATGAAAGACACGATAGGTGAGATAAAAAACACACTGGAGGCATACGACAGCAGACTCGAAATGACCAATCACATTTAAAGAGATTAAATCAGTCACCAAAACTCTCCTAACAAAGAAAAGTCCAGGACCAGATGGCTTCACAGGTGAATTCTACCAAGCATTTCTAAAAGAATTAACACCAATCCTGTTTAAACTCTTCCAGAAAACTGAAAAAGAGGGAAAATTACCCATTTTATGAAGCCAACATCATCCTAATGCCAAAGCCAGATAAAGACACTACAAGAAAAGAAATTTACAGACCAATCTCTCTAATGAACATAGATGCAAAATTTCTCAAAATACTTGCAAACAGAATCCAACAGCATATCAAAAGAGTTATACACCATGACCAAGTGGGATTTACTCCTGGTATTCAAAGGTAGTTCAACATAAGAAAATCAATGTTAAAACTCAACATTGTGAAACGGATGTGGCTCGAGCAATTGGGCTCCCGTCTACCATATGGGAGGTCCAGGGTTTGATTCCTGGACAGTTCGATTACTGTTATTCTACTACAGATTTATTGTTATTCTAGCAATGGAAGAACTTTTATCACTGATGTGGAGGCAGTGGCCACTGGAGGTTCTGAGGGTTGGAAGAGGGAAAAACAGGTGTAATATGGGGGGCATTTTCAGGACATTGGAATTATCCTGAATGACACTGCAATAATGGATACAGGCCATTATATAATTTACCATAACTTACAAAATTGTGCAGGACAAAGTGTAAACTATAATGTAAACTATAATCCACGCTCAGTGGCACACTCCAATATGTGTTCAGTACTACACTAATGATGAATGTTGTTAATGTGGGAAAGTGTGGGAGATGTAGGGAGTGGGGCATATGGGAATCCCTTACATTTTTTATGTAACATTTATGTAACCTAAAGCTTTTTTTTTTAATTAAGGAAAAAGTAATCTAAAAAAAATTGAGAGTCCAGAAATTAGCCCGCACTTCTACAGCTTCTCATATAAGAAGTGCCACATTCACCCCCAGGCCCTAGTACCTCAAAAACAAAAAAACAAGCAAACAAAAAAACCACCACAACAACCAAAGGTCTAACAAAAAAAGGAAACATTAACATAAACCATGGACTACACTTAATAGTACAAATGTAATAAATATTCTTTCATCAACTGTTAACAAATATATCACACTAATGCAAGGTGTTAAAAATGGGGAGGAGGATGGGGCAGAAGGGAACTCTATTTTCTGGATGATTTTTCTGTAAACCCACCACTTCCCTTTAAAAAAAAAAAAAAAGATGTTATGGTAACAAACACTCAAATTCTCTCTCTCTCTCTCTCTCTCTCTAGGAACCAGGACCAGGGACTGAACCTGGGGCTTCATATGTGAGAGGCTGGCGCTCAACCACTCAGCCACACCTGCCTCCCTGAGTTGGTTCTTTCGTTCGTTTGTTTTTGTTTCTCTCTAGGAGGCACAAGGAACCAAACCCAGGACTTCCCATGTGGGAAGCAGGCACTCAACTGCTTGAGCCACATCCACTGCCCTCAAATTCACTTTTAATAAACCTTTTAAATTCTGAAAGAAGTAACTTATTTAAAAGAAAATGGGGGAAGTAGACGTAGCACAAGTAGTTGAGTGCCAGCTTCCCACATAGGAATCCCCGGTACTACCCTCCTAAAAAGAATAAACAACAAACAACAACAAAAAAAAAAAAAACTCAGGGGAGCCAGTGTGGCTCACTGGCTGAGCGCTGGCTTTGCACACAGGAGGTCCTGGGTTCAATCCCCAGCCCCTCAAAAAAACAGAAAAAAGGAAGATCTGTCCAAATAGTACAAAACTATGTAAGGTGACAAGTAATCCTTCCTGGGGAGTGGATGTGGCTCAAGTGACTGGGCTCCCATCTACCATACAGGAGGTCCAGGGTTCGATTCCCAGGGCCTCCTGGTGAAAAGCAAGCTGGCCCGTGCAGAGAGCTGGCCCACGCAGAAGAGCAGGCGCAGCAAGATGACGCAAGAAAGAGAGACAGGAGAGAGATAATGAGAGACGCAGGAAATCAGGGAGCTAAGGTGGCACAAGAGATTGAACAACCCCTCTCCACTCCAGAAGGTCCCAGGATTGGTTCCTGGTATTGCCTTAAAGAGAAGACAAGCAGACACAGACGAACATACAGAGAGCAGACAGCGAGTGCAAAACAACTGGGCGGGGGTGGGTGGTGGTGATCAATCGATCTTTAAAAAAATCCTTCTTCCTAACTTCCAATCCAATATAAGTCTTATGATTTCTCTCAAAGTTTTCTGTGCATATAACAGGCTGCAACAGTCTCTGCTGTCATCATCACTGATCATCTTTCTCTATCAGAACATATAGCTCTACCTGATTGTTTGTAATGGTTCCATTACATGGGTGTACCATAATTTAACCAGTTACTTACATTGCTTAAGTTGTTTCCAATTTATTGCAAATTACAAATAATGCTTTAGTGAGTATCCTTGCAAATGTCTTTCTGCACATTTGGGCGTATATTTGTGGGAAAAATTCCAAGCAACATAACTGCTGGGTGACAGCCCCCTATCTCCTCCAGTTTGGTTGGTAAGAACTACAGTTTTACTAGGCTGAAGGTGGATGCAAAAAGGGAGTGGATTTATTTTGGGGAAGGAAGTGAGAACTCATGGTTTTGCCAGCTCAAAGTAGGTGACTCTGTTGGGAACAGATAAGGAAAATCTCAAATTTTCCTACCCAAAGCTGCAGTCACAGCTCTGGGTAAGCAGTGGATGAACTAGAAATTTATTTAAGGAGATCCTGGAAATAAAACAATCACATATCCCAGGCTGACCAGAAAACCATGCGTGTGCAGGGAAGACACAGGAGAGTCCAATGAACAGTGAAAGCCGAGAGAGACTTGAGAAATGGCTCCAACTTTGAATGAATGTGTTCAAATCCACGCTCAGACCAATTTACAGAGAGTGGAGGACAAAGGTTGGAGGTGTTCTGAGCACAGACTCTGCCCAAACCATTGGCTATACAGATGCAGAGGTGACCTTTGGAAAACAAGAATTTTAAATTTAGGGAATAAAAATTAAAAACTGAGCAGAAGGGAAGTGGATGTGGCTCAAGCAGTTGGGCGCCTGCCTACCACATAGTAGGTCCCAGGGCCTCTTAAAGAAGACAAGCAAGATAGTGAGCTGATGTGACAGACTGGCATGGCAAGTTGACACAGCAAGATGATGACACAATGAAGAGACACAAGGAGGAAAAAACACAATGAGAGACACAACAAGCAGAGAGTGGAGTTGGCTCAAGCAATTAGGCACCTCCCTCCCACATGGGAGGTCCTGGTTTCGGTTCCCAGTGCCTCCTAAGAAGATGGGCACACAATGAACAGACACAGAGAACAGACAGCGAGGTCAAACAACGGGGGGGGGGCATGGATGAAGAAAAATAAAACTGAGCAGAGCTCAGTTGCACACTGAAGGGGATAAACAGCTAGCTAGATAGGTAGGCAGAATCAACAAGCCTAGAAAAAACAGAATGCAGAGTTGCTTTATTATCTAAAGTATCCATTTTCAATTAAAAAAAAAATTACTAGGCATGCAAAGGAAAAGTAAAGTAAAGTATGATTCATACTTCAGGGAAAAATAAATCGGTGGAAATTGTCTCCAAAGGAGCTGAGATACTGGATTTTGCAAAGACTTCAAAGCAGCTATTATAAATATGTTCAGGAAAGCAGATTGGCTCAAGCGACTGGGCTCCCATCTACCATGTGGAAGGTCCCAGGTTCGATTCCCGGGGCCTCTTGGTGAAGGCAAAAGCTGGTGGCCCGCATGGAGAGCTGACACAACAAAAAAGAGACACAGAGGAAAACGACAATGAGAGACAACAAACCAGGGAGCTGAGGTGGCTCAAACGACTGAGTGCCCCTTTCCCACACTGGAAGGTCCAAGGATCGGTTCCCCGTGCCTCCTCAAGAAGACAAGACAAGCAGATATAGAAGAACCCGCCGCGAGTGGACACAGATTGCAGACAGTGAGTGCAAGCAGTGGGGGGAGGGGGGGTGTAAATAAAAAGAAATCCTTAAAAAGAAAATGTTCAAAGAATTTATGGAAATTATGTAAATAATTAAAGGAAAATAGGTTAACAATGAATCAACAGAAAGAGGTTCTCAGTAGAGAAAGAGAAAGTATAAAAAAGAACCAAACGAAAATTCTAGAGTTGAAAAGTACAGTAACGGAAATGAAAAACTTGATTATATGGGTACAAAAGCAGATTTAAGATGGCAGGGGGAAAAAAAAAAACCAGTGAACTCAAAGATAGATCAACCTAAATTATCCAACTGGAAGAAGAGAAAAAAAACTCAGTAAAATTAAGAGTCTCAGAGACCCGTGAGGCAAAGTCCATGTCAATAAGTATAATGGGATTTCCATAAAGAAAGGATGAGAAAAGGGCTGAAAAAATATTTGAATAATGGCTATAAGTTTCCCAAATTTTACAAAAAACATTAACTTGCAGGTCTCAAAGAGCTCAGCAAACCCCAAAAGGGATAAATACAAAGAGAACCACATTTATACATGCCAGTCAAACTGCTATAGGCCAAAGAAAGAAAATCTTGAAAGTAGCAAGTAGACGAACAACATCACTAACAGCAGACTTACCAGAAACAAAAGAGGCAAAAAGGCAGTGGAATGACAAAGTCAAAGAGCATTTGAAACTACTGGGTAAAATATCAAAGAGTATATAAACTTTTAGAAATTGCCAAACTGCATTATAACAAAGTTGCAACCATTTACACTCCCTGTTGTACTATATCTTCATTCACATTAGGCATTACCAAATTCTTTCATCTTTATTGATGTGAAATGCTAAAATAAAAAATTTGAGGGTATCTAATTTGATTTGCATTTGTTTAACAAGGTGTGATAGCTTCTTATATGTTTAGCCATTCTTTCACTGCAAACTACTTGTTCATGTCTTTCCCACATTTTTCCCACTGGAATATATTCTTCCTATGGATTTGTAAGAGCCCTTTTGATATCAAGGAAATTAGCCACATTTGTTTTATATATTGGAAACATTCATCCATTTCCAAACTAGCCTTTCTCCAAATAAATCTTACCCTGATACCCATCATATAAGATACATATGACACAAGTTTCTCTGGCAAGCCCAGAAGAAAAAAGTCTAACAGAGATCCTAAAGTACCTCCCAAGAAACTCAGAGCTTCACTGTGCACAATTTGAAAAATAATGTCTAAAGTGAACGTACCACACTGTCAAAAGGACATTTAAGAACACCAAAGAAAATGGTAGACGCATTAGTATAGTCATGGGCTCAAACCAACTCAGTTTCTTCAATTTACAAATGAACAAAATTATCCAAAGAAGTCACTATGCAATCCACTAGGGGTGTAAATTGAACTTTCATCTCCCTCAAACCACCACACTTTGTTTTCCTTTCTTCAGATTAACTCTATTTTCCATTCACACTGGACCCACTGCAATGTGACCTCCACTTGGTAAAACTGCTTTCATAATGTGGGAATCCAGTGGTCTCTTTTAAATGCTGTTCTCCTTGATATCTCCACAGCAAGTGGCATTACTGATGATTACTCTTGCTGACATTCTCTACCTTAGTTGCTATATTATTTTCTTCCGTTTTTCTTAATTCTTTTTTTTTTTTTTTTTTTTAAGATTTAATTTATTTATTCATCTATCCCCCTCTTGCTGCTTGTGCTCGCCGGGTCAGCCAACCACGCCGCGCGGGCGGGCCCGCCCCCACCAGGAGGCCCTGGGAACCGAACCCGGGGCCTCCCATATGGTAAACGGGAGCCCTACTGATTGAGCCACAGCTGCTTCCCTCTTAATTCTTAAAGCATCACTTAAAAGGGTCTCTCAGGGCTCCTACTCTACCTCTTTTTCCTCCTAAATGTTAGGCTCTAACTCTGTCCCTCTATCTTCTTTTTTCATTCTACATTCAGTCCAAGAGTGATGGTTTCCTCTCCTATTTCTTCAACTATCACTATCTATCACTTAATCCCAAACCTAAAGGATACCACTTTCTACATAATGATCAAATTAAAAACTGCAAACTCATACTGGAGTTTTTTTTACACCCCACAACCAATCTGTCCCTAAATTGTGTTGATGTTACAGTTCCCTATTGTATTCCCAACTGCCCCAACCATCATCTTTAACCTGACTACTCTAATATAGGCATACCCCAGAGATATTGCAAGTTCGGTTCTAGACTACTGCAATAAAGCGATTATCACAATAAAGCAAGTCACACAAAATTTTTGGTTTCCCAGTGCATATAAAAGTTAATATTGGAAAGCAAATGTGGCTCAAGTGGTTGGGCTCCTGTCTACTATATGGGAGGTCCTGGGTTCGGTTCCCGGGGTCTCCTGGTGACGGCAAGCTGGCCTGCACCCCCAGAGAGCTGACGCAGCAAGATGACACAACAAAGGGAGACAAGCAGACACAGAGGAAACATGCAGCGAATGGACACAGAAAGCAGACAGCGAGCACAAGTGACAAGGTGGGGGAGGGGGGGTGGGTAAATAAATAAATCAATCTTAAAAAAAAAAAAAAAAAAAGTTAATGTTTACCCTATACTGTATACTAAGTGTGCAATAACATTATGGCTAAAGAAAAAATGTACATACCTCAACTAAAATGTGACAGACACACAAAGTGAGCACAAAGTATTGCAAAAATGACACTGATAGACTTGTTTGACAGGGTTTGTGGCAGGGCTGCCATAAACTTTCAATTTGTAAAACAAAACAAACAAAAAAAACTATCTATAGAGCACAATACTGTACTGTCTAACCAGTCTCATGCCCAAATGACTTCCCACTCTAACCCATCCTCCACTATCTCAACAAAGTTGTATTTCTAAAATGAAGACTATTATCACAGTCTTAACAACCTTTTATAACAAAATTCATTATAAACTGTCAAACTCTCTTCATCCTCATCTTTAACAGCTCCCTACTCTTTACTCTAGCCACTACAGAAAACTTTTAAATATTGACATTCGTTCCCTAATAATATCCCCTCTCCCCTAATTTTTATACCTTTTATCATATTTATCTCTTTTATCAAATTACCAGGGGTTCTTAACCTTTTTGGTTCCAGTCAGGTGAAAACCACGGACCCCTTACTAAGTCCACACTATACTGTGTATTATTTAATAAATATACCCACAACAGCAAGAATTATGTTTTTTTTTTTTTTTGAGTTTCAATTCAAGCTCATAGACCCCTCTGTTAAGAACCCCTGCTTAAACTCTTTAGGTAGGATAATTTGCATCATATGTATCAGCATCTTATACATATCTTTATATATAAAACTTAAACTCTGTATTTCAATTTATTATTGTGAACCTCTTGGGATAGGAACTATATCTTCATTTTTTGTTCCACTGTGTAAATGTGCTAATAATAGGTAAGCTCCTAGTAAATATTTGTAGAGTGCATAAAAGAACACAGGAACAGAAGTCCACAAGGAACAACAAAAGCATGAGAGGACAAGATAAAGATATCTGGAAGGTTAGTGGTACCTTAAGATGTTATATGACTTATTTTTGCTAGTTTAAAATAATAATGGAAATAAGCTTTCCTGAAAGAACCAGGATTAACAGAGAGCTGACAAAAATGCCTACCCATTGCAGCTTATTGCAACGTTCCTCTATAGGATGCCAAAGACTCTTTCACAGCTACCTCCTTGAGTCTCTTCCTACCTCCTTCAGTAGCATCAAGGTCTGGCTATTT
Organism: Tolypeutes matacus; assembly: GCA_026826555.1. Taxonomy (NCBI): domain Eukaryota; kingdom Metazoa; phylum Chordata; class Mammalia; order Cingulata; family Chlamyphoridae; genus Tolypeutes; species Tolypeutes matacus. The sequence continues at coordinate 7,208,129 of JAKSZT010054396.1, forward strand.
CTGCTCATTCTTCTCCCTTTTGGCCTGCACATATGCTATCTCATATTAGATATTCATTCTAATTCTATCTTGGCATGTGCTTCCCAGATGATGTCAACTGACACAGTGACATATTTTATTCTCCATTTCCATGGTTTAAGAAAAGCTATTGTATATTGCCACATTTACCAGACAGAGTAGTGACCAAGCATTTAACCAAGTTACAAATGGGCTTTTGTACTACAAAGAAATCTAGATTACAAAGTATTTTCAGAATTTAAAAGTTTCACCTCCTTTGAGGTACTGACTGAAAGTTAATTTGGTTAAACCAACTAACCAATATTCAGCATGCAGAATCTATCAAAAATACTTACATAACTGTGTTGTCATCCACTAAGATATCACAACCATGAGCAGGACACGAAATAGTCTGAAAAAGATTGAATGAAATTCAAACTATATCTTCATTCAACAAATATCTACTCAAAACTTACTGTTGCCAGGCACTTTGCTAGGTTCTGGGGATACCTTAACATTTATAGTATCTTAATTTTTCCCTTCCTATTTAAAGGAAAGAAGTTTGTGTAACTAGAATTACTGACCTGAATAACTGGTTTTCCAATACAAATCTGAAAGGCAAAAGTAATACCTGACAAAATTGCTCAGCAAGTTTAGCCTCATATATACAGATGCTGACATATACTGAGAACACATTACTTGGATTGGATCATTAACTAGAATGCCATATTGTAAGCCTTGGTTATCTTTCACTTGTTTTAATCTAGAAATAGTTTCCCATGTGATTCATAATCCAGAAAACTTGACCTGTTCATATTTGTGCAAATGTCTGAACACTGTAGAAAATTAACCAAAACCTAAAAATTAAATTGACATCTTTACCTGTCCCATGCCTTCCTCCATTATTTTGGTAGTTAAATATTCACTCCAACACTGCATACAGAACTTATGTCCACATTCAAGGCCAGTAAAATACTGCAACAAAAGCAAAACATGGACTTTAACAATGACATTATCAGAAAAGTCACTATATACAATGATCCAAAATAAGGCTTGATTAGGTCCTCATTATTCATTTTGGCTAAAATGTCCAACTTGACAAGAAGGGAAGGGCTCCTAAAAGGAACTTTTAGGTAATGAAATTTAGACATGCAAATACACTGAACACAAAACATCTAATTAATGAAAAATACATCCACAGTAAATATAATTTTTAGGAAAGGCAGGTTAACAATTTTATTAATAAAAATATTAAAATATGTCATACAACAAGCATAAATCACAATTAAGATACTACTTCACACTCACTAGGACAACTATTATCAAAAAGACTTAGGTACTGGTGACAATGTGGGGAAATTGGAGCCCTCATGTACTGCTGGTAGATATATAAAATGGTACAGCCACTTTGGAAAACAGACTGGTGATTGTTCAAAAGGTTAAACACAGAATTACTACAAGACCCAGCAATTCCACTACTAGTTATATATCCAAGAAAAAAGAAAACCTATGTCCATGCAAAAACTTGTACATGAATCTTCATAGCAGAATTATCCTTAATATCCAAAAAGTGAAAGCAACCCAAATGTCTATCAACTGATGAATGGATAAATAATATGGTATATCCATAAGGTAGAATTATTATTCAGCAGTAAAACAAAATAAAGTATTGATACATACTACAACACAGATGAACCTTGAAAACATGCTAAGTGAAAGAAGCCAGTTACAAATACCACATATTTTATGATTTCATTTGTATGAAATGCCCAGAATAGTATTTATAGTAACAGAATGCAGATTAGTGGTTGCCTAGGGCTGGAGGGCAGGTGGAGGGAAGTAGGGAGTGACTGCTGATGAGTACTTTTGGGGTTACGAAAATGTTCTAAAATTAACTGTGATAAGATGGTTGCACAAATCTGAATACACTAAAAACTACTTTACGTGGGTGAATTGTACTTTATGTGAATTAAATCTCAAAGCTGTTATAAAAAACTATGTCACGCAAATACAGGACTTCAGAGAACTCCATGGATTGTAGCTAACAGAAAATAAATAAAATCTTACAGTAAACCAAAAGATTTATTCGGAATAGCTAAAAATAATAGTAAAATTTTGTTATAACAATAGACTGCTTACATGATTTGAAGTGCTAATAATTTGAGGGATGGTTAAATGAAGTATATTATATTCTTAAATGAAATATAAAGCAACTACTTTAAATATTTAGAGAGTCTGGAGAACTGTATTTTTTTAAAAAAATAAATGGTTATTTTAGTTTCAGAATAATTTACGATATTTATTACTAAATCATTATTTTATTAAATTAATATATGCTCATTGTTAAAAACAATTTCCCGCATCCCCATCCCCATCCCTCTACTACTACTTCTACACAGAAGCAGTCACTCTTTTCAATTTTTTATTATCCTTCCAAAGAAAAGTTCCAATGTCCATACAAACCATGTAAGCACCAATCAGGTACACATGTGTACATATACACACGCACAAAGTAGCAGTACCACACACTGTTCTGTACCTTGTTTTTTTTATTCAGTAGATTTCTGATTGGTACACATGGGTCTACCTCTTTAAGCCTGCATGACTTAAACAGTTCACTATTGGACATTTAGGCTGCCTCTTTTTTCCCTACTACACTACTGAACTATCTCTATATATACATCTTTGTGATCATATCAACAGAACTTTTAGGACAAATTTGTAATAGTGGTACAGTTACAATTTCATAGATACTATGAAATTTCCCTTCAAAGGAAAAATTTATACTATGGGAGAGTACTTGGCTTCTTACACTCATGTCGACAAAGTATATTAGCCAACTCCTTGATCTTTGGTCAATCTAACAGATAAAAAATAACACTTTATTAATTTTGATTTGAGAATTGCTTTTATTATGAGAGAAGTTTAAACATTTGAAAAAATATTTAAGGTTGTATATTTATTTGTGCACTTTCACATACATTGCCCATTTTCCTATTGGGTTTTCTTTTTAATTCATGATTTGGAGGGGGCTTTTTACATATTTAAGAAATCTGCCATTTTTAACTGTGGAATTTCTTCCAGTTTCATCTTTGAATTGAAATTTGTTGCTATGCAGAAGCTCTTTGGTAGTGAAATGTATCAGTCTTTTAATTTATGGCTTTGAATATTAAGCCATGCTTAAAAAGCACCTACCAATACCGGGTTCGGTTCCCGGGGCCTCCTGGTGAAGGCAAGCCCGCCCGCACGGCGTGGTTAGCTGACCCAGCGAGCACAAGCAGCAAGGGGGGGATAAATGAATAAATAAATAAAATCTTAAAAAAAAAAAAAAAAAAAATCCTCGTGCATACTTGACTCAACCCTGTTCCATTGCTCTGCATATTCATGTATTTGGTAGGGCCAGTCTCCCCCAACCCGACAATCACCAACAATCATCTATTCTTTTTTAGACTTTCCTGATCAATCTTCTATCTTTATGAATACTAAAGTCAAACCATTATTTCCCTTAGTAATAGCTCTTTTACATTTCTTGCCAGATTTATTCCCAGCTATATTATTCTTTTTGTGGCTCTTATGAATGGTATCTTTTAATCCATTACATTTTCTAATTAGCTATTAGTTGAAATATATTTATATGAAATTTCTGATATTGCTCATCATACCAGAGCATCTCAATTATAATAAAAAAAAAATGCATAGGAAGAGGTATGGAAGTGAAATGAGTTCCAAAACTAGTTTTATAGATTGAATGATATGTAAAATATTTAAGTTTAAAAATACAGGGTCGGATGTGGCTCAACTAGTTGGGCGTCCGTCTCCCATATGGAGGGACCCAGGTTCGATCCCCGGGACCTCCCAGTGAAAAAAAAAACAAAAAACAGTGCTTTTCAGAACAAAAATTATTATAGCTCATTCGCAGAATAAGGTAAATATTTGGAAAAATCAATATTTTCGTTCATTAAAACAAGATCTGAAAAACAAAAAAGCTATTCTCATTATTTCCCATCAATGAAAGCCTTCAGAGGAAGATTACATGTATTTGCGCCTAAAGTTTCTTTACTAGACACACCACAGTAAATTACCAAAATTCATTGTTTTAAGAGGAATATTTTTACTTAAAACATCAATTAATTGGTCCCATTCTCTACTCCAACTCAATCTACCAGAAAGGACTTGTATAAGTAAAAATCTTTTTTTACGAAGAATCCTGAAAGCTCCCTAGTGAAATTGCATTAAAAATGCTTTAGAAGTGTTTTGAGTTTAAAAAAAAAAAGAAAGAAAAAGAAAACTTGAATTTTTAAATTTAATTTTGATGAAAACATTCTACTCATTGCCTACCTAATTACACAATTTGTCTCATGGTGGTAAAATTAACTTGGCGAAGATTTAGGTATGTAATGAAAACTTGGACAAGTTGCTGCTTTTAAAAAAATGAAAACAAATTGGAGGGTGGGGAAAGAGACGACAAGCTCTTATTCTTCCTCTTCCCTTCCTTCTCAATACAGTGAAAAATAATTGTTTTACTAAAATCCCAGGCGTCCAGATTTTCCTTTGTTTAAATAATGAAAGTTGATTTACCCTCCGAAATAGAGAGTCATTGCTAATCTTAAACTACCAGATACTCACCGAGTTAGGGTAGTTCAAGTAGCAGATCTGACAAGGCATATCCTGTGCTGATGACCTTGTATTCATCTGGCGCGTTCGAGACTTTTTACTTGGGTTAATTACATGACACTCAGCAAAGAGCTTCTCCAGGTTTCCATCAAAGTACCTGCATTATTTAAACAGAAAGGATGAGAGCCCAGCAATAGCACACTGTTAGAGCTCTCCAAAACCCTGATTTTTTAATAGGGAAAAGCATTAACTGAATTTTAAAAACCAAGATCATAACTTTTACTCAGAGGAAGAGAGTTGTATGGGTTCAAATTATAGAAAAAATAGAAGCATATATTTCTGAAAGCAAATTTGAGTTTTTGTTGCTATTTGGATTTTTTAAAACTCTTTTAAAATTAGAGCCCTGGGAAGTAATGCTACTAAAATAATAACAGCACTGAGATGAAAGTTGTGCTATCTTTAATGGTAACTTAGGAAGAGTAAATGAGAGTTTAAAAGACTACTTGATATAAGTTCACTTCATTGAAAATTTTCACTAAAGCAGTCAAAATATATTAGTAACAATGCTTCTTTATTAAACCACCTACAAGGCATACCACCTCCACAAATCATTTAAAAGACTGAAATTATTGCATGTGTCTCATTCTATACAACAGACTTGCTTCCTAAATATTCTTTTGAAATGAAACAATTTTAATTTACTGGGAAAGGGGAAGGAGGAGAAAAAAGTTTATCTTAAAACATTTTTTATCATGTATATAATATCTATAAAGCTTTTTATAAAATACGTATATACAAAAATAATTCAATATCTAAGATATCAAAAATACGATCTATCAAGTACTATCTAAAGATTCTCAAAAACTTTTTATTATAATAACACATTCAACTTGAAATTTCCCAGTTTACTTTCAAGTGTATAATTTAATAGTATTAACTACATTCACAGTACTGTGCTACCAGCACAAATATCCACTACCCCAACTTTTTCACCACCTAAAACAGAAACTCTGTATCCATTAACCAATGAGCTCCCCTCTTTTCCTTCTCAGGCTTGGTAATCTATAATCTACTATCTGTCTCTATGAAATTTGCTTCTTCTAGTTATTTCATATAAGCAAGAGCACACAATATTTGTCTTTTTGTGGCTGGCTTATTTCACTCAACATAATGTTTTTAAAGTTCATCCATGCTGTAGTATGCATCAGAACTTTATTTCCTTTTATGGCTCGGTAATATTCCATTGTGTGTTTATACCACATTTTGTTTATCCACTCATCGGCTGGACACTTTTGCTTCCACTTTTTGGATTTTGTGAATAATGCTGCTATGAACAGTAGTGTACAAATACCTGTTCAAGACCCTACTTTCAACTCTTTTGGATATATACCAAGAAGTGAGATTGCTGGGTCATATGTTAATTCCATACTTAACTTTCTGAGCAACTGCCAAACTGATTTCCGATGGCTGTACCATTTTACGATGTCACCAGCAATGAACAAGGGTACCTATTTCTCCACATCCTGGCCAACATTTATTATTTCCTGTCTTGTTTTGTTTTGAAATAATAGCCATCCTAGTGGGTAGGAAGTGTGTTTTTGATTTGCATTTCCCTGATGACCAATGGTGTTGGGCATTTTTTCAAGGGCTTATTGGTTATTTGCATATCTTCTCTGGAGAAATGACTATTCAAGTCTTTTGCCCATTTTTAAATTGGGTTGTCTTTTTGTTGTTGAGTTGTAGCAGTTCTGTATATATTCTGGATATTAAATCTTTATCATATATATAGTAAGCAATTATTTTCTCCCATTCCATAGATTGTCTTTTCACATTCTTGATAATATCCTTTGACATACAAGTTTTAAATTCTGATCAAGTTCATATTATCTATTTTTTCCCTTTTGTTGCTCTTTGGGCGTCATGTCTAAGAAATCACTACCAAATCCAAGGTTATGAAGGATCCCCCTATGCTTTCTTCTAGGAGTTTTATGATTTGGGTTCTTATGTTTAGGTTATAAAATTTAATGCTCAAAACTTGACAGCAGAGAATGGTAAATACCTAGCATAATGCTTCCATTAATCCAGATTAACAGACATGGTCCTCTACCTCTTGAAATATCTTAAAATTCTAAAGGAAAAAGCAATAGATAACTTTCAAACTGTGAATCAATATAACCAGCAAAAGAATGTTAATTCTGAAGCTGGTTAACTACTTTTTAGCTTGATAAAGAGAGTTTCCAATATTTTATTTTATTTTTAAGATTTATTTTATTTATTTCTCCCTACCCTCTCTTTGTTGTTTTTTGCATTTGCTGTGTCTGTTTGTTTTGTGCTTGTCTTCCTTTTTTAGGGGCACCAGGAACTGAACCTGGAACCTTCTGTGTGGGAGGGAGCCACCTAATCAGTTGAGCTACCTCCGTTCCCTGCTTTTTTGTGTCTCTATGTTGTCCTCCATGTGTCTCTTGTTGCATCATCTTGTTCATCAGCTCACCGCAACAGCCCACCCTGTCAGCTCGCTGTCTTGCTCGTCTTCTCTAGGAGGCACCAGGAACTGAACCCAGGACCTCTCATGTGGTAGACAGGAGCTCAATTGCTTGAGCCACATCTGCTTTTCAATTTCCATTATTTTAACGAAGCTCTTGCTTAGGCTTTGTGACAAAGCATCATGTACCCAGAAAAATAAATCAAATGAGAACAAACAACTCTCCTAAATAGAATATACTTGAATGTAATAATCAAATTACCAACCAAAACATCATTCAGTATAAAAGGGGAACTCATGAGTTATAAGTTGTCTGTGATGAGCTAAAGTTAAAGTTGTCCTTGATGATTCAGCAAATCCAAATATATCTAAAACAGAAAATCAAATGCTTTCCTGTAAATTATAACTCTGAGAAAATACAAAATACCAAGTTTTATTTGAAAATCATAAACATAAGAAACTAAGAATAAATACGAATAGATAAACCAATGAAACACCTTGTTTTCTTAAAAATAATCATGCTCACAAAAAAGCTTCTGCTATTTAAAATTTGACTTCACACAATTAACAACTCCTAAAACTTTGATGAACATTCTAGACTGTATTCTGTGCATACATGGTCAAAGAGATATGTGTATAATTCTATAGAAAGAACATCATACTCCAGTTTTATAACCTGCTTTTTCCCTTAAACAATATGAAACAGATATCTTTGTCAAGGAACATAGGTTAACATAATTTTTCATTGTTGCTTAGCATTCCACATAAGAATGTACTATAATTTACTTAACCAACCTTACAATGAGGGACATTTAGATATTCCATATATAACAATCCTAGATTCAAATATTCTCGTGTATACATCTTTTAACATATCTAAGATTATCTCCAAAGAGTGAATTCCTAGAACTGTGATTACAAGAAGTATGCATATCTGATTTTCAGATACTTAATTGCCAAAATACCCTCCAAAAAAGATATCGATTCACATTATTACCAAACATCCTGAGTTTGGTTTTCCCCCACATCCTTGCCACCAAAGAGTTTTTTAAAATTTTGATCCATCTGATAGGGAAAAAAATACCTAGACTTACTTGCATCTTTTTATTACTGAAGATTGAATATACTTTTCTGTGAAGATCTTACAATTCTGTGAAGAACTATTTTATATTAGTAAACTTTGATGGATTGTTTCCTTTCCTCGGTTTCTACTTGTCTTTCAACTATTTTTAATGGTGTTTAATTACCATTTTTAACTTTTAAAAGGGCAAATTTATCATGGAATCCCATTATGATTTATGGATTTCACCCCAAGCTTTAAAAGACTTCTTTCTATACTGTGAGATTATGAAACTGCATCCTTGATTTAGAACTTTCCTTTTGTACATTTAAACTGTTGGCTTACTTAGAATTTACTTTTGTGTAATTAAGAACAAAGGAGGGATTTCATTTCATTTTAATTCAACCATTTACTGAAAGATGTTTTACCTGCCTGGAACACTTTTCCCCACCTTTAGATCTCTTTAGGGCTTTAAACCTCAATTCCTCAGCTAAGACTTTGTTGATAGCTCCTCATCCAACAATTAGGTAAGATTTCCTTGGATTACATCCCCATAATACTCAGTCCCTCTTCACAGCACTTTACTAACTCTATAATCACTATACTATGTCTTATCTGCTAGAATGTAAACTCTGATGAGGTCTGTTTTTATTAGTTCTGTAGCCCTAGTGTCTAGAAGTACCTTATTTATAAGCATTCGATTTTTTCTTAAAAGAGTTACTAATTAACTCACATAACTGGTCTTAAATACTCTATTATATACCAAATTTCTATATTCAGATAAGTTTATTCCCAGACTTCCCATTCTATTCCTTTGATTTGCTTACATTTTACAGTTTTCAATGAATTTTCAATATGTGATATGGGCACTTTAGCACTCTTCTTTATAATTTTCTTAGCTATTCTTCCCTGTTAATCTTTTCAAATTAATGTATAATCACTATGTTAAAGTAAAAAAAGAAAATCCTGTTGGAATTTTCATTGTAATTGAGAGTATAATGATTGATTGAAGAATTGACCCCTTTATAATATTAAATCCTCCAAGCCAAAAACAAAGTATCAATTTACTAATCCATTTAGTCTCTCAAAAGTTTTATACTTTTCATTAGTCAGGCCTTGCACAATTCTCAGATATTTATTCTCAAGTATTCTAAGGTCTGTTACTGTCAATCTGTTTCTTAAACACAGCACATAATGAAGTTTATAGTTTTTGATCCACTCTAGAAGCCACCAAAGGAACTTTCAAATACTGCCAGGGTAAAGAGAAAACCCACGCAATCTTGGGCACATGTAGCACAGAAATCTTTTTTCTTTTAGTAAAGTTAAGCCTCATTTATAAGAAGTATTATAACATGGTTTTGTTTTTATTTTCATTTACTATATGGTCTGTCCACCCATGATTCACAATGGCTATTTGGAAAATACCAAAATCTAATGTGCTTTACTAGGAGTTGCCTATATCACTTTTAAATCAATATTTATATTTATTTATCAACTTTAAATAACACATTGATTATCCCTATGTTATACAAAGCTACACTTAACCCCTCCAGTTTTGGTTGGAACTTCCCGGAGCTTTTCTCAGCTAATTATCATATTATTTAATTTTTTCACTATCTACACTGTTTTTATACCATGAAGCTTTTCTTTCAAGAATGATAAAAACTGCCTCTCCCCCCCCCAACTTAATTACACCAATTGCTTAAGGATAATTTTAATGTTTATATGTATTGAAATACTCACTATGGCAAAGATCCTCCTCACTTCTCAATTCTTTGTAAATAGACAGAAAATTATTTTGTGTGTGTGTTTTTTTTTTTGGCTAATCTCCAAAAAGTAAATTGAATTCACATTTTAGTATAAATACATCCACATAGTATACAGGAGAAAAATTCAACCTAACAAAAATATTATGATAAAGCCTCTTGAGCTTCCATACTGCGAAACAAAAGTCTACTTGACAAAGAACCTACTAATATTACTTTCAAGTTCAACTACAAAAATTTGATTATGTAAGTTTTGAGAAACTTTTTGCCATTTGTTCCTCCATGGAAGCCACTAGGAAGGAAGATAAATTAAGAAACTGACCACAATGAAATACATGCAAGATAACTCCTTCTAGAACTGAATTTGCAAAATCATAACAGAAACACAATAAACTTTACCATCTTCCAAAAAGGCTCCCACTCCCATTTAACTAGAGAATAATTTAAACATACAAAAGTCAAATGCAAATATTTTCGCTGTCCTGATCTGTGATAATCAGGGTAGGTTAAATATTTGCTATATTAGAAACCATGCATGTGTCCCCAGACCCAGTTTTTCTCCCTAGGTCTGGTTTATAGAACACTGGTGATAAACTAAGCCTGATTTATTATATGACCATCCTGTATGGGAAAAGACTGTAACTCTAGGTATCTTTGGTCAACCTTAAGAGATATAGCAGGGGGACGGATGTGGCTCAAATGGTTGGGCGTCCATCTCCCATATGGAGGGACCTGGGTTCGATCCCCAGGATCTCCCAGTAAAAATTAAAAAAAGAAAAAGAAAAATATAGAAAGCACATAGGCCACCAGGCCACATGCGTGGGTGCACCGTCAGGCCCTGCAAGCAGGTATGCCCCCCAGGACCCGCGTGGGGTGCACCACCAGGCCCCGTAAGCCATGCAGCAAGATGATGACGTAAAAGGAGAGTGACACAAGGGAGAGCCAAGATGAGACATGCCAAAAAAACAGAAACTAAGGTGGCGCAAGCAGTAGGACACCTCTCCCCCACATCTGAGGTTCTGAGGATCAAATCCCAGTGAAGACAGGAGGAGAAGGATGAAAAGAGTGGGCAGGAAACGGACACAGAGAGTTGCCCAGCAAATGGACGCAAAAACAGCAAAAACAGCAAAAACAGGGGGAGGGGAGTAAAAATGTATTTAAATAAATCCTTAAAAAAAAAAAAAAGTATGTGGAGTAAGATACGGACTATAGTTAGTAGTAATATTTTGATGATGCTCTTTCATAATTTGTTAACAAATGTTTCACAACAACCCAAAGTATTTGTGGTGGGGTGATATGTGGGAGCCCTGTATAATGTTATGCATGTTTGTTTTGTAAGTTCAGAATGTTTATTATTAGGGAAGCGGCTGTGGCTCAATCAGTGGGGCTCCCGTTTGCCATATGGGAGGCGGGCCTGCCCGCAGGGCGTGGTTGGCTGGCCCAGCGAGCACAGGCAGCGGGGGGGGGGGGGGGGA